>BSBN01000652.1:1800000-2307500 GCA_027924645.1 Cunninghamia lanceolata | reverse complement strand
CAATACCCAAATGAGCCTGAAGAGCATATTAGTCGATAATTTTTTTGTGTTGTAGTATCTCAAACATGATTTTGAGACAATTAGTTATAGAGTATTTCTACTGAAATAGTAAACCATTAAAACATCAAATGACAATTACACACTTTTGCATTTCATTAAGAGTATCAAAGTTTGTTCTAGAATTTTATAAAAATCTAGGACAATTTAGTCTGATGCAGTCCAACATTTTAAAATTCCAAACAAAATAAAATCCTTACTCTTGTGTCATGACCATGAAATTCCATAGGAATCATTAGTTCTTAAGGCTTAAACATATATCCACCTATAAATTTGTGATAGACCATATTTTCCACCAATACCAAATTAGACACAGTCAATAAGGATCCTGATATAATGGGTTTGGAATCCTTCAAACAAGGTACTGAATCATCCTTTGAATTCAACCCCAAATAGAAGATGGAATGGGTCTAAAACCAACTTAGTACTAATTGACATCAATTAGGAATCAGGCCCAAATGTTTTCTTTGATGTAAAATGACAAAGTTTGTTCAATAAGATAAATCCAAGAAAAACACATTACCCTAATGTAGTACAATAACATTGAATTTCAATATAGTTGTGCTTGGATCTAGTGAATGTGTCATTATCCCTACATAGCCTCTTGCAAACATGAACCTCCATGTGCTGCCAATAACAAAAACCTCTCTCAGTGGAAGGATAGCCTTGTCAACCCCCTAAATACTTATGGTACTCCCACTGTGTTTCCTTGATTGAAGAACAATAATGAAAGGTAGCATCAAACTAGGTTCCTTGAGTGAATCTACAATGTACATTTTAGGATAATGATAGAATAAAACTTGAAGACAAAAAACATGGGAAAAGTGTAGAGAAAAGGACATGCCATTCACTAGTTGAGTGCATAGATGCTGAAGAAAACCCCTAGACATATTTTTGTAGTCTTCAAATCTAACACCCAAATCTTTTCTACCCATTAAATAATTCTCAATCCATCCCAAAACAAAAGGAGAAACAATCTCAAGATCAATTATTCTATACATGATTCAAATCTTTCACTTGCCTCCAATATGCAAGACTTACTACCAAATGGGTTTATAGAAAGTACCCAAATGAAGGATCGTTCGATGTGCAATAATCACATGCCAATTTCATGAATCTGATCTTTCAAAACATGGCCTTGATAGTATAGTCCAAACACACCATATCCAATGGTTACTGTCGAAAGAGCTCTACTTGCAAAACAAATAGATTGGTGACAACATTAATGAAGAAAAGTATAAGAAATCAATACAATACATGAGGCCACAACAAATGGCATGAACCAACCCTACACAATATACACCTACCTTCATATGTGCACACCAGGAAACCCTCAAAATAGACTCATCATCCCATCACAAGGCACGCCCACAGCACCCAAAACATTGAAACCTATCAAAAAATTTCCTCTTCTCATTTTTTATTTGCCAAAATATTTTTTTAAATAAAAAAAGCAACACCCCCTGCAAAATTATGGCCCGCCAATGAGAAAAAAGAGAAAAATCAACAAAAATTCCATTTTAAAAATAAAAAAGATGCAGACCATAGGAAAACCTTGTTTCTCCTAGTACGTTATCCAACAACAGAAGTATTTGCATTTAGTTGAGTTAAAACATTAGTCCCCGCTTTAGGCAAGGACTAATAAGGTAGACTTCAATTCTAATGGCTAGCTCCATTAAGTCATAATTACGTAAATGTTTGCACAAATTCAAAGTTTACTTGATATTTCATTAATTTACCCTTCTAACATCAAAACCTAGATATTTCCAATAAAACTATTATTGGAATTCCAACAAAGGTCCCCTAATATTTACTAACAAAAGTATGCAGATTACTTGAGTGTGATTTGTTGAATTATAAATGGATATCTCCCTTCCGCCCTTTTTGTAAGGGTCTATAATCCTAAAAGATGTGAGTTTCACTTTTTTTAATCAAAATTTTATTGATTATTTGAAAAAGTAAGTTTTTATTAATTTTAAACATTATTTCTAACTTATTTAAGAAAGAAAATTATTTATAGTCCTTTCATTATAATTAATTTTATTTACAAATAATCAAACCTTCTTAATTTAATTTTTTAAAGACAATAATAGAAAACAATTTTTTTAATAACATTTTCTATAACATTTTTTAATTAATATATTATTATTATTATTATTTGCATATAATTCTAAATATCACAATAATAAAAATATTAATAATCAATTAATAAATATATTAAATAAAAGTCACACATAAAATCTACTTAAGGGAAAAAAATTATTTTAAATTTTTAATGACAAATTCTGAGTTTTAAAAGGAGTATATTATCTTGATTAGATAATTTTATTTTAAAAATATTATCTGATTTATTATAATTGTTAATTAATTTATTAATTTAAGTGTAATACAAAATAAATTATAAATTTCAATTTAATGTTTGTTGAATATATTAATTAATGTGAGCATAATTAAATTTAATGTGAAAAATTAAGGAGATATTATGATATATTTTCTAGATAGTAGTTGAGTAAGTCCAATGAATGATAGAAAAAGTACTTCAAAATATCTAATCCAATTTTAGATTGAATGTTATGGTGGTGAGTGATGCTCAAGAGGAAGCAGGTGGTGTTTTGGGTGCTAAGCAGCATGTGTCAAGAAAGAGTAGAGGGGTGTCAGTATAGATGTTCATTTGTAGAGGTGGGTTCTATTTGGAGGAACCACGGTTGGTCCATGACATATTAGGTGGATGTTTTCAACAATTCCTTTCTTACTCAATCAAATGGTTCATTTTAGGATCCTACAGTTCTGTTGGGAACCCCATCATCTACAATTATTGCAAGTGAGGACAAGCATGGTCTAGAGATCTTGCAAGTGAAAAATTTAGAGGAAAATGAAGATTAAGTTTGGCCCAATGAAGATGTTTCTCAAATGTTAGAAGATGAGGGTTTGGTTTTTTAGGATTTTATGGAGGATGAAGAAGATATTCTACTGACTACAAACATTCTAACCATCTTCCTATTGGAAAGCCAAAAATTAAAAGTTAATTGTGCATCTAAAAGGCAGTGGAGGTGTAGGTCTGCAAATGAGAAAATGGAGGAAAAAATTGCTATATGTAGCCAATTTGCAATGTTTTGTCCAAAAGAGGGCTCTAAGGTTTTATATCAGGTGGAAGATAGGAAGGAGGATGTGGAGACAACTATTTGTTTGGCATAGATGTATGTAGATTGCTTAGGTAATCTTTCTCTAGTGATACATGAATCTCTCACTGTCACATCTCCAAAGAAGAAAAAAAGAGGTTGAAACAAAGAGGAAGTAAATCAGGAGGAGAAGGGATGCATATGGAAGCTTGGGATTCCATT
The DNA here is from genome assembly GCA_027924645.1 of Cunninghamia lanceolata. Taxonomy (NCBI): domain Eukaryota; kingdom Viridiplantae; phylum Streptophyta; class Pinopsida; order Cupressales; family Cupressaceae; genus Cunninghamia; species Cunninghamia lanceolata. The sequence continues at coordinate 2,304,102 of BSBN01000652.1, read as the reverse complement.
AGTGGTGCTCTCAATAGACCGTGGAAGTTATTTTTTTCTGTAAGTGAGAGACATTGATTTAAGTGATATTTGATTCTTCTTGGTATTTTTTTTTATTAATGGTAAAATTGGGTTTTGAAAGGTTTTGGAATAGTTTACATAATTTAGAATAGAGAACAAAGTTCAACAAAACCACAAAGAATAAAAACAACAAACTCACAGCTAAAAAAGTACATAAAAACAACTAACAATTAGTCATAGAACAACCTAGGAAACTAGGCCCAAAAAGAAGCATTAAAATAGCTCAAGGTAGTTTGAATCCAAATCATTCTAGGGGAAATTGAAGATCCCCCTCCAATGGTTTCTTCCATATCTATCTCTTTTTATCTGGTCACTCATTACCACCTTTTGTAGAAGCGGAAAGGTGGCATTCCTTCCTTACCAAATCATCCATTTTCTCAACCGTCTCTTACTTAGAAGTAGAAAGGTGGTAGTATTTTTGTTTAAAGGTGGTTCTATTCTTCTTTTCTATGTTCTTTTATTTCTCTATTTAGTGTTGGTTTGTAAGGTTATTCCTAATTGTATGAAATAGATTATTTATATTGTTTCTAAATAGTTTTTTATTAGATAAAGGAGGGTTTTTTAAAGGGCCAAAATCCTTTTAAAAGGATAGTTTAGATATGACATTGAATTTCCACTAACAACAAAGAAACAATAACAAAGACTAGTATTCTAAGGGAACTAAACTAATAGATAAACAATAGTAATCAAACATTGCCATAGTATTAAACATTAAGGCTAGTAGCACAAAGTTGGCAACATATCATCTACAAAAAACAAACCATAGATCACATGAAAGCATGTAGCTAAAGAACAAGATGTGAATCAACAAATAATGGTGGCTTGAAGCCAAAGGACTCCAAAGACCATTGAATTCCATCCATAGACCTATCCACAACACCATATCTAGAGTCCTTCTCAACCATTTTCTCCAACAATGCTATCGAACTGAGAACCTTAGTAAATCATGGAGTCTCTAGAGGTACTTCTATCAAATCTAGAGTGTTTAATGCAAGGAGTAGGGGAAGCCAAACCAAAAACATTAGAGTTCATTAACCCCAAGTTACTCAACTCATTTTCAATTAAAGACCCAATTGGGGAGGAGATCCTTAACCACGGTGTTGCAATTCATCACATCACTAGTTTTCCAACATGGTTGGCCTCAACATACATTGTAATGTCCCTACCAAGATATTTCAATAAACTTGTAAAATTATTTTTCTTACCTCCACACATTTCATCAAACAGTTGGTGGAATATTGAAATTTACATAGTTAGTATTAAATATAAGACGATTACTACAACAAATTCACAGTGTAAAATCAGCTAGAATATTTATTCAATCATGCTAGAACATAATATAGCTCATTAATGTAATAGAAATTATATAAAATTTAGCTCTATGTTGATATAATTTACTATTGTTAGTCCTGATATAATTTTAGAACTATACCTCTAAATAGAAGCCTACATACTAAGCTGAAGCTAATCATATAACGTAATCAAAATATTTTATATGGTATTGTCCCTTATATCACTAGAATTTGTTACTAAAATTTAATCCAGATATTCTAATGACAATTGGAGCCATTGGTAACACCTTCCACCTTCATTAAAGATTAGATAATGCATCAAATATTTCCTAGATCAAAAGTAAAACTTTGTTAGAGTAAAGTGGTCTACTAAACAAAATACCAGTTGTTGAAATTGTGTGTAAACCATCTAAAAATAAATTAGATATATCATCAACCATATTATAAATGCTTAGACTACTTCCCACACTCCACAAATCCTCTAAAGTTATCATGTCTCATTCATTCCTCCTTAATCAATGATTAAATAAGGAAATGACTAATATATTGTTACATATATGGTTCTTTGGGTTGGCATTGATGTCAACACTATCACTAGGTTGTCATTGATGTCAACACTATCATGGTGGTGTGATGGTGTGCATGGTTGGATGTCATGTCCCATCTAGCAAGGGAAGAAGAGTCAAGGAGAAGAAGATAAAAAGAAGAAGATTCAGTGAGAAGAAAAGAAAGAGCGGATGATACAACTCATGGTTGGATGTCATGTCCTATCCAACAAGAGAAGGGAGAAGATATAGTTTATATTAAGATAGGAATTAGAAGAAAATAGATGATCAAATGTGTTTTTGATGCTACTGATGGCATGTAGTATTCATATTCCAAGTTTAATGATGATTGCTTTACCAGAAGAGTGTTTTGCTATTGATTGTTTCAAGATAGTGTCACCTCTATGAAGATGTTATGTACAAGACAACGGAATGCTCCACATTCCTCCACATTTGTAGATATGGCTATACAATTTTAGAATTGTGTTCAGGATGTAGTGAAGGTGATTATTCCAAGTTTTCAGATCATTTGTCCTTCCACTGTGAAGGTTATGCATGACAGAGTACCGGCATGTGTTCTGGTAGAGTATACTAGTGTTGAAGGTTTGTTGAAATGCTCTGCATCCTCTGAAAATTAATGATTGCCCTTGCAGTTTTGAGGAAATATTTTAGGATGTGTATTACATGCTTCCTTATAGTTTCAAGGTTATTGTTGGTCCACAGCTTAGTTTTTAAATTGACAACATGTTACAGTGTGTTCTAGGTGACAGATTGTTCTCAAAGTTAGTGATTGAAGCTATGTGGCACAATTATTTGATATGCAGTGGCAAAGGAATGTTTAGGGATGTTGTATGAGTCATATGGACTCATCTAGAAAATTTTCACAAAGATCTTTCTTGTTTCTAGTACCACACAAGGTTTTCAAGTTGACATGGTTGTTATTCTTCAAGTCTTCATATGTTTTTATTAAAGATGTCCTATTTTCAAATGAGTGGAATGTACGGATGTAATTCCTTAGTGTTTGAAGTTGTAAAGGATGTTTTGGACCTAGTTAAGAAAATGTTGGTTCCCACAAGGCTTGGATCTTCTACTGGTGTAACATGTGGTTTCAGTTAGAACCTATCCTCTACGTGTTTCATGTTGTGTGTTGTCTGGCTGACTTGTAAATTTGTTTTCCATGTTGTATCTAGCTAAAAATAAATATAATCAATGTAATATCATGTATAAATAGTGAATTAAATTTAGTGAGGTGAGGTGGGATTGCAAGTTGATTGAAAAAGTTTGCAAGCAGAAAAAAGGCAGAAAAATGCATTATTGATGTGTGATTGAAGGAGAAAGAGCAAAAGTTGTTGTTGCTATCTGAATTCATCTTGAAGACATATTTGTGATAGTGATCAAGTATAGAGTGTGCCTAACTAATTAGATCTTCAGAAGAAAGTGTGAAAGGCATAGGTGCAATCATCAAAAGTGTGAGTTTCAATGTCAGTTTTCAAACATTAGAAAGATTGTCATATTGTAATCTTTTGTAAGTGTGTTCTCATTTTAGGGAGTAGTATCTTCCTTGCGAGTGACCCTAAAATAAATTCTTTAGGGAGTAGAAGCTTTCTTGGGAGTGACCCTAAATCAAAGTACTTAAGGGAGTAGAATCTTCCTTGGGTTGTAGCCCTAAAACAAAGTTGTTACTTGAGCTTCATATATTGTGAGTTAATCTTCACTGTAGTTTTTCCCTTCTAGGGTTTTACATGTATATATGGTGTTATGTGTTGATGTGTATTGTATTAATCTTTCATGTTCATGTTAATGTTGTGATGCTTAAGTTTTAATCTGCTCCAGATAAGTTGAAGTTGTTAGAATAGAAGATTGTTTAGATACTTATTCACCGCCCTCTCAGTATCTTGGTGTGTTCAACAATTGGTATCACAACCAAGTTCCTTTGAGGGAATTTTAACCACTTGAGGAAAGTGTAGGATGGAACAAAATGGATCCAACAAGATACCTAGGTTTGATGGAACAAATTATACTTTCTAGAAGCTAAGGATGGAAGCTTATATCAATTCTCTAGGGTGTGGTGTTTGGGAATCTATCAAGTCAATTTACACTGTTCCTGCTACTATTCCTATAGACATAGATGAAGTTAAAAAGTATGATAACAATGGAAAGGCAAAGTTTTCTATCATGAATGGGTTTGTTGATTCAAAACTTTCAAAGGTAATGAGTTGTAGTTTTGCTCAAAAAGTCTGAGATAAACTTAAAACAACTTATGAGGGAGATAAGAAAGTAAAGCAAGCCAAGATGTAGATCTTCAAGAGAAAATTTGAGAATCTAAAAATGTCAGAGGATGAAGACATTGTTGGATATATGCTCTAAGTGAATGAAGTGGTCAATGGCATTCAAGGTCTTGGCGAAGAAGTGAAAGAAGATGAAGTTGTGAAAAAGGTTCTGAGATCTCTTCCCAAATCTTATAGTCATAAGGTATCTACCATTGAGGAGACTATGGACTTGGATACTTACATTGTAGACAAATTCTTTGGTACCCTTACTACCTTTGAAATGAGAGAGTTTAATAGTGATGCTCCAAAGAAAGAAGTTGCTTTCAAAACTAGTATGAAAACCAAAGAAGAAGTTACTGATGAAGATGAGAGATTTAATTAAGTTGAAGCAAATTTTGTAAGAAGACTGAAGAAAGGTACTAGAAAATACAAAGGTAAGTTACACTTCAAATGTTTTAATAGTGGAAAGGTTGGTCATTTCGCTTCTAAATGTCCTTTCAAAGAATCAAGGGGTAATAACAGGGGAGACAAGTTCAAGAGAAGTTTGTATTCCATAGAAAGTAATTATTCTTCAGAAGATGAGGATCATAATGATTCAAATGATGAAACACTTTTCATGGCCCTGAATGTTGGTAACAAAAACAGTGATGCTAAAACTTGTGAGAAGACTGATACCTTGCAAACTAAGCAAAATAATGAAAGATCAATGGTTGTATGGGCTACATTTCATGTAAAATAAGAATCCAAGGCTTGGGTGATTGATATTGTATTCTCAAATCATATGACTGGTGACAAGGAGAAGTTTATCAACCTTGATAAGTGGGATGGTGGTGCTGTTCAGTTTGGTGGTGATGAGTTAGCACAGATCTGTGGAAAAGGTGCTATAACTATTGATGGGAAGAATAGGACCGAGGATGTCCTCGATGTCAAAGTGCTAAAACACAATCTTCTCAATGTCAGTTAGATGTGCAACAAAGGGTATAATCTCACCTTTCATGCCAAAGGTTATAAGATCATGAAAGTAGGATCCAGAAAATTAGTGGCAGAAGGTATTAAGACATATGGTGATATCTATCACCTGAAGGAGGTAAATGGAAGAACATGTATGTTGGCTCAATCTAGTGAATGTTGGCTATGTCATATGAGAACTAGACAAATTTTTTTTGATAATATGGTAAAGATTAGTTCTACTTATGCAGTGAGAGATATGCATAATATAATCAAGCCTACAAATGCAGTATGCAGGGAATGTTAAATAGGAAAGGAAACAAAGACAAACTTCAAAAGCTAGGAGTGTTCTTCTTCAAAGCCATTGGAGCTAATTCACACTGATCTATGTGGGCCTACAAGATTAAAGAGCCAACAAGGTGAGAGGTATTTCATGTTTCTTATTGATGATTATTCTAGAATGACTTGGGTTACTTTCTTAAGAGAAAATGTAGATGCCCTTGATAAATTTAAAGTGTTCAAATCTATGGTTGAGATGAAGTAGATGCTAAGATTAAATGTTTGAGGTTTGATAGAGGAGGTGAGTTTACTTCAAATGAATTTGAAAAGTCTTGTGAAGATAATGGTAATATTAGGAGACATCTATTAGCTCCTAGGACCCCTTAGAAAAATGCAGTAGTGGAAAGGAAAAATAGGATTGTGCAAGAGATGTCTAGGGCAATGTTGAAAGATGCAGATCTGCTTGATATGTGCTGGAAGGATGCAATTTATACTGCTATCTATCTAATTAACAAAGTGCAACTGAGGGTCAACAACACTAAGACCCCTTATGAGATGTGATATGGTAGACCTCCAATAGTCAGATAATTTAGGATCTTTGGTAGTAAATGCTATATAAGAAGAGATGAAGAAGGCCTAGTAAAGTTTGATTCAAGAAGTGATGAAGGAATTGTTCTTGGCTAATCAACCAGAAGCAAGGCTTATAAATACTACAACAAAAGGTTGGGGAACATGATTGAAAACATAAATGTCAAGTTATATGATGATCTATATCAGATCCCACATGAATTAGAGGACTCTTTAAAATTGATATACTTCCATACATTGTAGATGAAGAAGAAGCAAAAGAAGAAAAGGAACATGAACTAGAACATATGCCTAAGGCTCCAGCAAAGTATGTTCAGAAGAACCACTCAGTAGATCATATCATTGGAGATAAGAATGAAGGTGTACAGACAAGGAGAATGCTTGCTACGACACATGAGCAAGTAAACTTACATGTCTATTATCAAGAGTGGAACCCAAAAACATTGATGAAGCCAACAAGGATGATGGATGGATAAAAGCTATGGAAGAAGAATTGGATTAGATTAAGAAGAATCAAACATGGGAATTGGTTCCTAGAGTAGAAAAAAAGAATGTTATAGGAACAAAATGGGTGTTTCAGAACAAATTGAATGAAGAAGGTGAAGTTGTAAGGAACAAGGAAAGACTGGTATGCAAAGGATACACACAAGTAGAAGGTATTGATTTTGAATAGACTTTTTCTCCGGTAGCAAGGATGGAGGCAATCAAAATGTTCCTTGCTCTTGCTACTCATAAGAACTTCAAGGTATATCAGATGGATGTTAAGTCAGCATTTCTGAATGGTGACCTAGAAGAAGAGGTTTATATTGAACAACCAGATGTTTTCCAGATATAAGAAGATCTAGACATGGTATGTAGACTCAAGAAGGCTTTGTATGGTCTTAAGCAAGCACCTAGAGCTTGGTATGCTAGGCTGGACAAGTACAAGTACTTCATCAGGGCTTCAAGAAAGGTATTATAGATAGCAATATTTACATTAAGGAAGAAGGAGACATGATATTGATAGTTACAGTATATGTTGATGACATCATCTTTGGTTGAGATGATGATATGTGTAAGAGGTTTGTAGAGGAGATGAAAACAATGTTTGAGGTGTCTATGATTGGTGAAATGTATTTCTTCCTTGGACTTCAACTCTTTCAACTAGATGGTGGTATCTTTATTTCTCAAGTTAAGTATGTCAAAGAGTTGTTGAATAAGTTTGGTATAGAGGATTCAAAATGGTAGTCAATACTCCCATGATCACTGGATGTCACTAGAGAAAAGATGATGAGTCTTTAGAGGTGGATCAGACTGTCTATAGGCCTATGATTAGAGCACTCCTATACTTGATTGCTTCTAGACTTGATATCATGCATGCAGTATGTGTGGTTGCCAAATATCAAGCCAATCCAAAGAAAAAACATGAGAATGAAGTGAAAAGGATATTCAAATACTTGAAAGGAACTCTAGACTATGGCCTATGGTATCTAAGAGGTAATGACTTTGATTTAAGTTCTTACACTAATGCTAACTGGGCTAGTTGTATTGATGATAGAAGAAGTACAAGTAATGATGTTTTCCTTCTAGGAAGCAGATTGGTTTCATGGTAGAGGAAGAAGCAAGATTCAATTTCCCTATCTACTATAGAGGTAGAGTACAATGCAGCAACATCCTACTATACACAAGTGTTGTAGACGAAGCAAACCCTGAAGGACATCAAGGTTATCAAGGTATTGTATGATGAGCCTATTCCTATCTTGTGTGACAATACAAGTCCTATCAATATTTTCAAGAATCCAGTGATGCATTCTAGAACCAAGTATAAAGAAATTAGGTCTCACTTTTTGAGAGAGAAGGTTGGAAATAAGGAAGTGAAGTTGGAATATGTTCCAACAAAGGATCAAATAGTAGATATTTTAACAAAGGCTCTGGCAAAGGATACTTTAGATGATCTCCAGAAAAGGTTAGGGGTAATTGCCCCTCCTTCTTGCTAGATGTATAGTGGTGCAATTGTCCAAGGGGAGTTCATGCTATATCTTGTTCCTAGACTAATGATGGCTACCTCTCACGGGGAGCAAGTAGTAGTTGTTGATGTTAGGGGGAGCTTGTTTTATGTAAAAAGACCTCATGACCTAAGAAAGAATTTGTAGGTATGTGGTCTCTAATTAAGGTAGTGCTTGTCCTTTGTCCTTGATGTCAAAGAGGGAGAGATGTAGATATATGTTTCCATCAATGCCAAAGGGGGAGATTGTTACACATATGGTTCTTACGGTTGTCATTGATGCCAACACTCTAACTAGGTTGTCATTGATGTCAACACTATCATGGTGGTGTGATGGTGTTCATGGTTGGATGTCATGTCCCATTCAACAAGAGAAGAAGATTTAGTGAGAAGAAGAGAAAAAGAAGAAGATATAGTGAGAAGAAGAGCAAGAGAAGATGATATAGCTCATGGTTGGATGTCATGTCCTATCCAACAAGAGAAGGGAGAAGATATAGTTTATATTAAGATAAGAATTAAATCACAAAGATGATAAAATGTGTTGTTGATGCTACTGATGGTTTGTAGTATGCATATTCCAAGTTCCATGGTGATTGCTTTACCGGAAGAGCATTTTCCTATTGATTGTTTGAAGATAGTTTCACCTTTGTGAAGATGTTCTGTACATGACAATGGAATGCTCCACATTCCTCTGCATTTGCAGATATAGCCATGTAGTTTTGGAATTGTGTTCAGGGTGCAGTGAAGGTGATAATTCCAAGTTTTTCAGATCATTTGTCCTTCCATTGTGAAAGTTATGCATGGTAGAGTACCACCATGTGTTCTGACAGAGTTTACTAGTGTTGAAGGCATGTTTAAATGCTCCGCATTCCTCCAAAAATGAATGATTTCCCTTGTAGTTTTGAGGAAATTTTTATGGATGTGTATTACATGCTTCCTTGCAATTTGAAGGTTCTTGATGGTTTGCAACTTAGTTTTTCAAATGACAACGTGTTGCAGTATATTCTGGGTGACATAATGTTCTGAAAGTTAATGACTGAAGCTGTACAACACAATTCATTGATGTCTGGTGGAAAAGGAATGTTTGTGGATGTTGTATGAGTCATTTTGACTCATCTAGAAACATTTCATGAAGATATTTCTTGTTTCTAGTACCACACAAGGTTTTCAAGTTGATACAGTCGTTATTCTTCAAGTCTTCATGTTTTTTTCTTAAACATGTCCTATTTCCAAATGAGTGGAGTGTGTGGATGTAATTCCTTGGTGTTTTAATATGTGAAGTATGTTTTGGACTTGGTTAAGCAAATGTTGTTGTCTGCAAGGCTTGGATCTTCTGTTGGTGTAATGTGTGGTTTCACATAAGACCTATCTTCTACATGTTTCATATTGTGTGTTGTCTGGCTGACTTGTAAATTGTATTTTGCATGTTGTATCTAGCTAACAAGCAATGTAATCAATGTAATATCATGTATAACTAGTGAATCAAGTTTAGTGAGGTGAGGTGGGATTGCAAGTTGATTGAAAAAGTTCACAAGTAGATAAAAGGTAGAATAAATGTATTATTGATGTATGACTAAAGGAGAAAGAGAAAAGGTTGTTGATGTTGTCTAGATTCATCTCGAAGACATATTTGTGACAATGATCAAGTATAGCATGTGAATAACTAATCAGATCTTTAGAAGAAAGTGTTAAGAGGCAGAAGTGCAATCATCAAAAGTGTGAGTTTCAATGTCATTTTTCAAATAGTAGAAAGATTGTCCTATTGTAATCTTTTGTAAGTGTGTTTTCATTTCAGGGAGTAGTAGCTTCCTTGGGAGTGACCCTAAAATAAAGTATTTAGGGAGTCGAAGCTTCTTTTGGAGTGACCCTAAATCAAAATACTTCAAGGAGTAGAACCTTCCTTGGGTTGTATCCCTAAAACAAAGTTGTTATTTGAGCTTCATATATTGTGAGTTAATCCTCACCATGGTTTTTTCCTTCTAGGGTTTTCCACGTATATCTGACATTATGTGTTGATGTGCATTGTATTAATCTTTCATGTTCATGTTAATGTTGTGATGCTTAATTTTTAATCTACTCCAAATAAATTAAAGTTGTTAGAATTGAAGATTGTTGAGACACTAATTCACCCCCCCACTTAGTATCTTGGTGTGTTCAACATATATTATGGTCTACAAGAACCACCCAAATAGGAATGTGATCACCAGAAACATAATATAAACTTCTCTAAAGAGGAAGAAACTAAGGAAAGTCACCAAAGTCTTCAAACTTGAGGGTAAAAGTACAAAGTTGTGTCACACTTTTATAAAGGAAACTCCCAACACTGATCCAACTTTTAAACTTGAATCACTAAAAAGTGACATAAATGTTTTGAATTTTGGAATGATGTAAACTAATAAAATATTTATTTTTTAGTATATTTTAAGTTTGTATATTTTTAAAAAAAAAATTTAAAAAAATTCAATAAAGTTTTTAATAAATTGACACCAGCTTGATATAGATTCTTTTATCTAGTGCGTCATATTTTTTTCAATTTTTTTAATATTTTTTACTATTTTTCCTTGACACGGTGATCAACCTGATGTTTTGTGCTAATAACCTACTTTTAGTAAAAATAAAAAGGAAAATATAAATAATAATTAAATTATTAAAAAATATATATATTTGAATACTAAACTTATAGATCTACAAAAGGGTATTTTTATATTTTTTAAAAGATGTTATTTACATGAGTAAAAGTTATTGAAATATCATGTTTTTCAAATAATTTTTTTTTTTTGGAAAATTGGCCTCATTGTGGTGCTACATATGCATTTAGCCAACAATTTTATTTGCAAAAGTTATGGACATATCTAACTTAGATAGAATGAATCTTGCAAGATCATATGTTTGACCAAAATTGATTTTTAGTTAGAAATACTTAAATTCACTTGTTCTATAAGTCGGCTGAAAGTGTGACACAACTTTGTTCTTTTACCCTTGAGTTGACTCCTTTCTATCATTTAATTCAACTTCCTTAAGAAGGTGGCAGCAAGAATTAAATAGTCAAAAGTCACCAAATATGCCATTGATTCCCTTATTTCTTCTTCCCAAGCTATGATGTCCTTAAAAATCTTTTCATTACTTCCTGTTGGCAAGGTGCAAGGTAGAAAAGAAAAGCTATCGCAACTCACCGTAAAATAGGTATAGAGCACAAGGCTAACAAGGCTATAAGATATAAGGATATTTTGTAAGGGACACATCCCTATTACAGTAGAATGAATAAAGATAGAGAATTAGGAATATTAGAAGTAAGCATAATAGAGAGAAACATAATATACAAAGTAGAGACTTAGACCTACCTTTGTAATACTTATTGAATATATATAATACAAAGATATAAGGAGTATTGGAGTACTATTATGATTGGGTATAAGGTGTATGATGCTTTATGTATGATGGTAACTTACCACAATATGTTAGATCTTTTCAAATTTATCTATTACTCTGCCACTATCTAGTGTGGGGTATAAAATCACTATAGAGAATAAATGAAGTTTAGATCTCCAAACTGTGTCCTATTATTTCTTTTGCCAACATTTGGTTCCGTTGTCGGGACACTAGAGAGAACAGTGAAGAACAAATAAGATAAACAAGTTAAAGAAAATTTTGGAACAATAAAAATAGTTAAAAAATAAAAGGAAAAGAAATAAAAATAAATTTATGATTTACAGAGAATTCTCTTAGGTCTTAACCCTGTGACAAGGGGTAGGCACTTAAGGGATGACACATGGAAAACAAGAGGGATCTGAAAAGATTTCTTCAAATATGTAACCATTCAAAGTGAGCCGACCATGGGATACAAAAGGATTAAGAAAATGCCATATCTTAAACACCCATGGCCAAGGGAGATAACAAAAAATCAAGGGAGATTAGTGAAACAATAAAATTAGCTATGTACATGAATATGGAAGAGAGAAGACACAAACAGACCCAAGAACATTGGGAGAGATACCACAAAAGGACACTAAAGGTAGAAGAGATGGAAATGGAACGTTCCATGAGGGTACAGTAGTAGAAAAGAAGATAGAGGAAGAAATTGAGCACACTAATAAGGGTGACGTTGAGCATGCCAACGTGGGTGCAACCAAAAGACAAAACATTAATTCACCAAATATAGAGGAAATATATGAGCACACCATAGGGGTGGCAACCAATACAATAGAGATAGACATATACAATACTCTAGGATAGATGAACATACATATTCATAAAGCGACATAAAAAACCTAGAAGGAAGCATTATCATGTATGGGACATCTAGGAAGATATGGGAAGAAGAATGCAATATAATATAAATCCTGATCCTACCATAAGTAAGTAGGGAACCACAAATCCAACATGACTTCTCTAATATTCAAGTAAGGGTTGATGAAAATTCAGAATGAATAATGAATCATATGAAGAATCTCCAATCTTTAAATTTTGATGCGGAATACTTAGAAGAATTGGTGAATAGAAGTGTAAGAAGAATAAGTGAAGAAATAGTACAGGCGGGACCTGACAAGACCAACTTCATGTCAGTTAGAATAGGACAAAAAAGTGAAATGCACCATTAAATAATGGCATGTTGATAACCAATGAGAAGTTATCTCCTAGAATGAAATCACACTTTGAAGAGGTGCAACCCCCTGACCAGGCATCACCCCATGTGCCTTATAAATCGAGAAGAATTTCAACACAAGAGAACAATAAAGAAGTAAACAAACAAAAAGAAGAAAAAAAAGAAGATTGTGAGGGACTACAAGGTAGTAAAAGAATATTCTGATATACAACTAAGAAGAGATAAAGTAAGAGTACATAAACCCTTACTACAAAGAAAAACTAGGAAACCAAAAGAGAACATAAATGAGACACACCACAAACAAGAAAAACAACCAAAACCCAAAATGGACTCTCCTATCAAGTTGCTAGTATTTGGTAAGGACACCACTTAGGCCACAAAACATGTATTCATCTTGGAGTCAATATGGAAAAAAGAAAATTATAAATAAAGATCAAAACACGCTATTTTATTTTGTGGGTGTAAAAGGTAAAATTTGCATAGTTGAGTTTTTTGTAGTTTTGTGTGTATATCCTCCTTTCACCCTTTCATTCAAGGACCTAGGGTTGAGTTGCAATGTACTATCCTACCCTAGGTCACTATGGGATTGTAGGGAAACTTGGATTTTTATGATTTGATTTCTGATTATCTTCTCTTATGCTCAATTATACCTTAAAACCCTACTTATGCAAATACGACAGTAAAGGGATGAATATCAGAAAATGATGCTACAGAAAGATGTAAAATGATAAATAATTGTGCACCTATTTTCAAGGTTTGAAAGAGGAATATTCAAGGACTAAAGAGTGGGTGTCCAAGTCTAGTGCCCTAGTTTTTGTCAGGATCTGCAAACAAGATCTGCAACCTATTCCTGCTACACCAAAGGTTTTCCTGTCACAAAACTTCAAGGACTAATGAGTGAGCACCCTAGTGGATAGGGAGCTATTTTCTTCTCTAATCTATAATTTTGACACTCTATTGTACCCTCCTACAACTTCACTTTCTCCAGATCTTACACCTGTAACCTGTAATCATGAAAACTTTGGGAGGGGGTTGTGGTGTTTAGAGGCTTGCCTCGGTCAATCTCTGAAGAAACATTCAGGTCTTCTGAACACCATTGTCAGATAGAGAGTGCATACCCTTGGAGACAGAGGAAAAAACCAAATGATAAATGCTCAAAAATAAAATGAAGTCACCTTGTAGTGAAGATCTCAAGGAAGGAAGAAGCTCTTCATGCCATGAGGAGATAATAGCTCAAATCTGCAAATACAAACAAATAAACAAAACAATATACTCTTGCAACACAATGGAAGCCTTGAATCACATTTCGAATGCCAATGCTCATCTAGTAATTCTCTAGTTGAAATCTTGTCATCATCTAGTTTACAACTGAATGCCTAAACATGCTTTTATATGTAACTACAAACACTCCCGCCAAGAATTTCATAATTCAAACTTACCGTGGTAGCATAGGACCCAAATAACGGTCACAAGATGACACCAAAAAATTAGGACTACCCCAAAATAGGGTAGGACTAGGGCATAGGCGCCCAAGCCTTGCCCCCTATTTTGGGCAGGGTTTATCTCAAGTGGCCCCCCAGGTCCTATTTGCCAAGACACTTAGGGGTTTTCTCATCAGGATGTTGAAATATGATGTAATATGTCCTAAATGCACACTAAAGACTCGAGAGATAAATCTTATTAGAGAAAAGCCCCCATGGGGACATTTTCTAACATTACATTTAGCCCCCACTTTAATGTATGTATAAACACAAGGCTAATACATGCATTAAAGTACGGTCAACAAACACAACAAACACACCAAGCATAGAGAAGACATGCCAGACACATTGAAGACAATGACAAACATGCAAAACACAGAGAAGACAGTTACAGTCATGCAAAACACAGAGAATATATTGAATGCAAATAAGACACATTAATACATAGAAGACAGGAATGATTTATTTTCTTTTCTTTTTCTCATATATATGAAATGCAGATGCAAGTATAGGAAAGTAAACAAACCTTTAATAATGTAGGATGTACTCATCACACGTCTTTAAACTACATATATGGGGCAACACACATGCAAGACATGCCAAACCTCCCAAAATGCAGGATGTACTCATTGTACAGGTCTTTAAACTACATATGGAGCAACAAACACACCACACAAAGTAAGCATGCCAAAAACACACACTTTGAAGACATGGAGAAAACACAACAGACAAGCGATGAAGTGTTCCTATTTCTAGGTTCATTACCATCTCAGGCACATTATAGGCACACATCGACAATTGGGATTTGCCACAACAATCACCAAAGAGACACTTAAGGGTTGAGTTAGTCATAGAACCGCTCCTCGCCTCTGTAGAGGACTTTTGAAAATGATAGGATGATGGAATCTACTCCAAGAAATACACCACCCCTGCCTCCATAGAGGGTTTAAAATAAAATGGATATACATGATACCCCACCTCCATAGAGGGCTTAGATTATTGATTGATTGATTGATTGTAAACAAACTCAGAGTGTAGGATGTACTTATCACACAAGTCTTTAGACTGCACCTAAGGACAAGCACATTGCTAACATCTATAATAGACACCTTATCTTATATATGCCCCCACCTTAAGGTGATTGATATCATTCATCGATATCAAGCATGTTAAGGTAGGAAGTAAACACACAAGGGAACATGGACTTTCACAAAGCCCATGCCCCCTGGAGGTGACATGTACTTTACAATCGCCAAATGTTCCCACAAACATGTCCCTGTAAGAAACATGTTAGTGTCGACATAATCATGATAAACAACATCAATGCATATGATTAACCACACAAAGAGCCAAGGTTATACTATGAATTTGGAGTTCAAGGATAACCATGGGGATATATTATGAAGATCTATGAATCGACTACCACCAAGGCTAGATTCAAAGACAAACAAAGTGCGCAGAGCATCAGTATTGTTATGATTTGTAAATGAGATAAAAACATCATCAAAATCACTATGTGGAAAGAACGAGTGCTTCCACTAGCCAAGCATCGGATAAGATATACAACCCCATTGTAATATTAGGAAGTACATCCAATTTTTGATTTCTTGCGAAAGGGACACTAGGTCTACATCAGTATAAATGTTTTTTCATCATCTGCTAGCTACATAGAAAAACTAGAGGAAGGGAAACAATAAATGAGAGAGAAGAAACAAGTGTCTTAGGGACAGTCACGTAGGAGGGCACCCCCAAGTCACCAACCGCAACACTATGTCCGTAAGACACAACACACAACAATGAAATTAGAGAGAGAGGCCATATAGAAGAATGATGATACAAAAAGAAGGTCACAATAGAGGCGGTCTCCTGGTATCTCAGACCTTACAAGAGAATCAGGGGTCATCCCAGGAGGCCTAAACAACACATAACACATCACAGGGGAAGTACATCATGAGAGAGATAAAAGGTTAGAGATACTTGTAGGATCTTCTTGGCTAGCAGTCATCAAGTAAATCATCGTCATCCTCCCACTCCCAAATTTTAGAGGAGAGTGGGACATAAGTGACCATAGCCCAATTCTTGTTTTTGTCTTTAGGTTATTCATTGTTAGGGTCATCTTTGTTTGGTTCAATGTTTTGATCAATGTTTTCTTATTGAGATGCAAGGTTTATGGCATAAGCTTTTCTTCTTCTTCTTTGTTCTCTTACTTTTCTATTTGTTTTTGTCTTACCACTTATCTCTTGTAAGATAGGGCTTTGCTCTCTCGTAGGTTTTTTAATTCTTGAAGAAGAAGCACGATGTTCAAATCTCATTTGTCTATGTGGAATGTTCTATTGTTGACAATTACCTCCCAATCCTTGTAAGGATGGCAAGGGAGGAGCCTCAACATATGGACCTTGAACTTTTGGTCTATGGTTCTCTTCAAATACAGGTTGCTTGTATTTTGTTATTTCTTGTATAGAATGACTAGTCATTGGATGTAATAGTTTTTCTTTTAATTTCTATAGCTCAAGAAGTTAAAGTTTCTTCGTGGTTCAGGTTCCTCTTCAGATTTGTCCAAAAAATAATCTAGTGTGCAATGTTTTCTTTCAACCAAAGGTTTATATTTATTGTAAGAGATGGTAATCACATGCCCTTCAAAAGGAAATTTTAAACAATTATGAATTGTTGAAGGGACAACTTTCATTTCCTTTAATCAAGGGTGTCCCAATTTAATGCGAAAGTGATCAGAAATGGAGACAACGTCAAACCATTGTTCTACATGTTTCTCAAATATAGTTACCAACAATGATATCTTACCCAAAGGTTTTACAAAGGTTCCCTTATGTGTTTTAATCATCATGTCCAAAGGGTCATAAGATCCTTGCATCAAATTATGTAAATAGAGGGACTCTTCCGTGGCAACATTAGTTATGCAATTAGGATCAATAAGGGTTCTATCCACAGGGTTTCCCATTATCTTCATAGTGATATAAAGAGGTTTCTCAGTATCTTCGATTGTTAGATCATGAGGTGTAAACACAATTTCAGGTTCAGGGACCCTTCTCTTCATGTAAGGCCTAGGAGGGAACCTATTGTTGTTGTTGCAATTAGAGGCCATGTGTATATGCTCAAATCAATGAAAAATCAGATTATAACAATTTTCCAAAACTATGCAAAGCACAAGTGTAAAACTATGTGCAAAAGTGACCTTAAATGCTTTATTTTTTGGTACTTATTCAATGCCAATAAGTGAAAGCAAAGGTGTTGTAAGGATTTTGATTAGGGGAAGTAAATAATATATCTGATATCAGTCCAATACAACAATATTTTACCTAACAAAATCTGAAAAATATTAAACAAGATTTTACCTACAAACCCTAGATTTTGGAATTACTAGGTTATATGCAAAATTCACAATTTTCAACAAAACCCTAACAATTTTATGATGAAAATACAATGCAAACTAATGAATATTTATAATTTTTTGTAATTTAAATCAGATCCAATGCAAAAATTAAAAAAATGTTGAAATTCAAATTAATTGATGCAAAATACAAACCCTAGGATGCAATTTTTTCCAATTTTTCCATTTTTTCATTTTTTTGTAAGTTTTCCAATGCAATAAGATGAATGACTATATGAATGAATGAAATTACTATAAATCTGAAGCAAAACACTTAGCAAGGTGAACAAGTCCAATAACATGAATTCACCAAAATGTAAAGGGTAAAATTTGGATAGTTGAGTTTTGGGTAGTTTTGTGTGTATATCCTCCTTTCACCCTTTCATTCAAGGACCTAGGGTCAAGCTGAAATGTACTATCCTACCCTAGGTCACAATGGGAATGTAGGGAAACTTGGATTTTTATGATTTGATTTCCAATTATCTTCTCTTATGCTCAATTATACCTTAAAACCCTCAAAACCATCTTCATTTTTCTGCAATAGACATGTAGCAATTGTGTGAAAAGAAGCAAATGAAAACAGTTGAAATGGCTTAGAAAAAACTGGTGATTTCAACATAGGGGCCATCTTGATAGCTTCTTTGATGTTCTAGAAATATTGGGTTGCTTCACTTCACCATTTCATAGTTTCACCTTTCTTCAACATTTTTGATGTCTTTTGTAATTTCTACAATGTTGGGAATAAATCTCCTAACAAAGTTGATTTTCCCAAAGAAAGATTGAAAGCCTTTCACTATCTTGGGAATTTGGATTTTGTAAATTGGTGTAACCCTCTTAGGATTAATCTTGATTCCATCCTTAGAAACAACATGTGCCCTAATAGTTTTCCCTCTATTACCCCGAAAGCACACTTCTTTGGATTGAGTGATATACAATAATCCAATGCTCTAACAAAAATCTACTCTAAATGCATGGAATGTTACTCTTGCTTCTTTGAATAAGCAATTAAATCATCTTGATATACAACTAGGATTGAGTCAATCAATCATGCAAAAGCAACATCCATAGCTCTTTGGAATGTAGTACCTGAATTTGTTAGCCCAAATGACATTCTTACATAAACATAGGTTCCCCATGGAGTTATGAAGGTAGTTTTGTATTGCTCTAATTCTTTCACCTTCACCTGATTATATCCTAAAAATCCATCCATCATGGACAAGCGTTCACACCCTGTCACTCTCTACAACATAGCTTCCATGCTAGGTAGTGGATGATTATCTTTCAAAGGAGATACATTTAAATTCCTAAAATCCACAGTCTTATATCTCCATACTTTTTTCTAACTAGGATAAGATTGGACACCCAAGTTGAGTGTCAGATAGGCATGATTACTCCAACCTATCTAAGATTCATAAGTTTTTATTGCATCTTTGGAGCCAAAGTAGTGTTAATAGGTCTATGCTTTTGTCTGAATGGCTTAGCTCTAGGCTTCAAAGGGATCTCATGCTGAAATAAATCCTCCCTATAGGCTTTTAAATCCTCATACGACCATGCAAAGACATGTCTGTATTTTCTTAACAATGTTATCAACATAGTCTTGATATGTGGCTTTAGTTGTTTACCAATGTACACCTTTTTAGAGGCATGATGTGTCCCCAAATTCACCCCTACTAAATCATCCTTGTTTGTAGGAGATGTCCTTGTAACGAGCTGATCTCTACTATCAAATGCTCTTTCCAAGGCTACCAACCCTCTGGGGATTGTATTTGTTTTAACCTGTATCACTTCCTCTCCCAAAAGAGTCTCTTTTCCATCTATAACTTCCACAAAGTTTTGGAAACCAATCTCTTGACTCTCGTATTCATCTATGCAATGCAAGAATCTTAATAAATCCCTATCATTATCAAATATCTGCCAGCTACATATATTGTCTGGTACTGCAGGTCTAACTTTGACTTCAACATTTGTGATATCAGATAGAGTGATGTCATCTGGCCTAATAGCTACATTAGCTAAAAAATCTGCCATGACATTTTTTAATCTTTCTATCCAATTTATTGATAATGCATCAAATACTTCAATAGTATCCCAAACAACATGCTTATATTGTTTCAACCTCTTATTTTTTGAAGCATACTTATCCCTTACCTAAGAAACAATTAATTCTGAATCTCCAAATACTCTCAACATTATAATTCCATGCTTTAGGGCAACATTCAATCCTAATAACATAGCTTCATATTCTACAATATTGTTTGTGCAAGCAAACCTTAGTAGAAAAAAGAATTTGAGGATCCTACCTATTGGAGAAGGAAAATACCACTCTAGTACTAGAACCTTCCTTTGAATAGGCACCATCAAAATACATAGTCCAAAGACCATGCTGATAAGGCTCCTTCATGCAAAGACCCTTTTCCTTATTGTCTTGATCCTTTGAGACATTTCTAAAATTTTCACAGTCAGTATCCACAAAACAACTATGATCTTCTCATTCCTCATCCTCAACTATTTTCGGTGACCTTTCCTCTCTGACTAGCTTGACATACTTACCATTCATAGGGATCATGGCATAGGATAAATCTAATTGCATGCTTTCTCCAATCAATGTAGCCCATCTTCTTGATAGTGACATGCCATACTATGGTTTTATATCAACTATTATCACATTCATTTTGTAGGTCTTTTCTGGGTAAGATGCAAGAATAAAATCCACATCCTTCATAATTCCTATGACCGGCACTTCTCTAGCATCCATGGCATAGCAGTTTCCACCAGCTTTATCAATATTTAACCCAATTTGTTGCATAATAGCCAGAGGCATAATATTTTTTGATACACCCAAGTCAAGCATACAATTCTGAACTACCTTTCCATTGATGACAAGGGAAACATAAAATGGTTACACTTGTGAAGGACATTTTGTCATTGTCACTCCCAAATAAACCTTAGGAACCTCTTCCTCATCAACACACAACTCTTGTTTTTTACTATGATCCTCAACACTTAGTTCTACCTAATGAGCTACCCCTGAAATTAGAGATAATGCTTTGTTTCTGTATTCTTCAATTTTCATCATTTCCATTAATGGGACAGAGACTTTCATTTGGGATAGAGCTTGAGTTAGGTCAAAGGGGACATAATTTTGTATAATAGTTGTAGCTCTATCTTTGCCTTTACTACTATCTTGAGTTGATCTAGTCTTGGCTTTAATGTCTTTCTGATTGTCATCCTCAACAGGTGAGCCCTTAATCTTATCTTCATTTTGGGGAATCTTACCTTTTGAGTTCTGATGATCTTGACCTGACTTCTCCCTTGAGTCCTTCTGACTATTATTACCTTGTTTCTTCTATGGTTTAGGGTTTTGTGTTTATACTGAGGCTGTTTAGCAAAGGTACCTCCTAGCTAACTTGAATCTCTACTTGAGGTTTACTTTTGAGGTTATAATTACTCTTAACTTGGGCTACTATAGTAGCTGTAAGGGCTCTAATTTCTTATAGTCTTCTTCAAGGGATTAGGAGTCTCCTTAACATTTTGATTTCTTTGACTAGTCTTGTTATTTGGAAGAATGGGTTTACCATTGTGCCATTTTGTGTTGTATGGCATGTCATGCAATTGTGGCCTCTTTTCTTTCCTCTAATAAACTTGCCTCTCTGGACCAAGCCCTTTCTCATTTTTAGCAAGTCTATAACTTAGGTCCTTAACAACTGATGTCAACTTATCTAGTTTATCTTTAGAGGTGGAAGTATTTCCTTGGACATTCTGAGACCTATTATTAAGATTTTGTAAAATTTTTACATCATCTCTTCTAATTGTCTTCCTAGATGCCTTCCTATTATTTTCAATATTTGTTGCAATTTTGAAAGCATTCCTAAGACTATTTGGACTTTTGTGTCTTAACTCATAAGTTATCTTGGCATGAAAGGCATTTATGTACAATACCATGCACATTTGTTCATTCAGCCTCATATGAGGTGGCAATTTGTTCAACACTCTAGTAAACCTAGCATTAAAATCAGTAACAGGCTCATTTGACCCCTTAGCAATACCAGTGAATTCATTAATAATAAAACTAGGGTCAGTTTTATCACCATACCACTCTCTGAAACTTCTTCTAAAGTCATCCCATGATGTAATACTTTGATTAGGAAGATTTCTATACCATTCCCTAGCTTCATCAATCAGGGATTGCATAAACAATTTCATAAATACATCTTCATGCTCAACTTCAAAGTTATCCATGACATTTTGGAAAACTTTTAAGTGGTCTTCTCCTGACATAGCATTGTTCCCTGATAACTTTGGTATTTTAGCTCTTATGTGTTTGTCAATGGGGTTGGTATAACCAAGAATACCATTGAAATCCAATTGCCTAAACCTATCCAACTGCATAGGCCATCTACCAAACTAATTGACATTTGCATTCCTATTAGCATTGACATTTTGATTTCTTATGTTGTTTAATGACATCCTATTGTTATTCACATTTTGTCTCTAATTATTTTGGGGATTTTGATTCATATGCTGATTAAGTCGCTGATCATTTCGCAGGATGTCTTGATCATCTTGTTGGTTCTGAACTTCATTTGTCTGCTAGTTGCTCATCACATTTGCATCGTTGAGGGTAGGAATTAAATCTTGCAAAGTCATTTTGAAAGCTTGTACCTTTTGTTTCATATCATTTCGTATTCTTAAAGTGTACAAATAGTCTAGTTCTACCCTAAGAGTTCTAATTTCTTCTGCTAACTCATCATCTTTTGGCATAGAAGAGGATGGTCCCTTTCCATTAGGGTCATCATTATCCCTCAGGGATTTTGTAGCTTCAAATATATCAAGGGGATCTAAAAAAGGGCATTCCTAAAACACCTTTGATCTTAACCTCATCCTATCACCTTGATGGCTTTCATACATCTCTTGAATCTTAGCTTCTGTGTTTGAAGAATAGGGCGGTTGCTGTCCACAGGATCTAGGATTATTTTCAATATCATCATTATTCCTAGGGCTAGGTGAGCCTTCATGACCAGTTTGAGCAGTTCCATTTTTTCTATACATCATTTTTGGTAATTCTTGAAATAAAGGGTTGTGCAGGGATGTTCTCCCCTACATACAACTTCTATTTTACCAGCTAGGAGATTTATTCAGAGTCACCATCCATAATTGGGAACTAGATTTCATACTGGGGCTCTTTCTAAGAATTCCACAGTAGAGTCGCCAAATCTATTGGTTTTTTGCACCTGAATGTTTCCTAAGTATCCCTACAAGGTAGCCATCACTCATTAACATGATCCCTAGGTCAAGGGCCAAAAGTACAAGAGACAAACTCTAAATGTCTCCTCTCCATCTTCAGGCTCTACAAAACCTAGGGGGTTATTCCCTATTCAATACCCATAAGTTAAAATTTTGAGTTTGCTGGGAAATTGACATAAAGTAGATAAATCCTTTCTTCTTCAGGCTAAAGCTATAAGATATATGCAAAGGGGCTATCTTTGGTCTATATTTTAGGTGTGGACTAGAGGATTTGAAACCTAAAACTACTCCTAAATCCTAAAGGTTTGTGAATAATATTTGATTTTGTTTTATGTTTGGCTGCAAGATTTGAGGTTTTGAATCACAATTTCAACACAAGGTTAGACCAATACTTATCTCAAGGCATGGAGTCAAATAGACATATGTGTGTGTGTGTGTGTGTGTGTGTGTGTGTGTGTGTGTGTGTGTGAATGATTCTCATAAACTTAAACCAATAATCAAGTTTCAAGGGGTTTTACTAGTATTTCGCTTACAAACACTACCCAAGACAGAGTATTTAGTTATCTCTACTTACAAACATCCCTATTTCAATATATTCTTCCCCACACTTAACCCAAAACATTTAATCTATTCCTTGAATAGAAGTAGAAGATTAAGCATGCAACATGGTAAACCTATATTCCAAAATCTTAAACAACCTTTAGTTATCTAGATTCAAAAGAAGAATACACACAACCTGGAGACATATAACAAACTACATGCATAAAGTATTACTCATTTAAATCAAAATGGAACTCATAAGATCTATCCAGAAATACATTCAACATATAACTCATAAACTTACAAGACAGGAGATGAGATAACCTAGCAGAAAATGTATTTCATTCACTCTCCAAAATTTTTTAAAATCTTCAACAACAATAAAAATGAGTAAGATAGTTCTTTTATAGACCAAGAACATGTACTCAACATTAATTACATTGTCATTTAAAATGGTTCTAGATACAATGCACCGCCCATATGGTGTTGAGATCATTTACTACAATATAGAGAGGGAGAGAAAAGGGTAGATGGACTTGGAGGATGTGTTGCCGCCTAAAGAAGATCTGCTTAATTAATGTTGGGGAGGTGGTGGTTGGCCTTTCAATCATGCAACCCATACTTGTCTGTCCATTCGTTGTATGTCTTTTCAGATGGCTAGGGGAATGAGACAATCTCTGCAACTTTACCATTATGATTGACATACCTGGCATCTAATGTAGTCATTACATTCTTGCAAAATATTTCAAAATTTATTTCAACTATGTGTATCTTGTCAAGTGATAAGCTCAGTATCTGTATAGTTAGATCACCTTCATCACAACAAGTAGGAATTAATTGACAACCATTATCTATTATTTCTTTTTTCCACTTGTCTAGGTCCTTAGTTTTTCCATCACCTTCCAAAGTATGTGGAAACCACTTTGTGTCCATCTTCTCTATGGATTGCATCTTCTCCCCCAAAACCTTATCTAATTTCAATTGAAAATTGGTAACCTCCTCAAGATGTTGCAACATATCTATTACCAATTTTAGCTCAGGGGGTGCCTGCATGTCAAATCTTGAACACCTGTGAAAATCCCCAACCTCTGTAGTTCTTGGTAGCCATTTGACTTTCATAACTAATAGCCTTTGTTTATCTGATTCATGCTTCTCATAAGCTATCCTCAATTGTGAGTAGGATATCCATGTCTCTTCCACTTTGGCCAAGATTTTGGTCACCCTATGATTGATCAAATTGGTGACCATGTCCTTTACTTTGTTCTCTTTCTCTTCTTTCAATTTTTTCACCTCCTCCTTTAGTTCTTTGATTTCAAACATGAGAGGATGTGTGTCAACTGGAAGTGATTCTGTAGTCTGAATGATAGGAGGAGTTTGAGATGGACAAGGCTCTAATTGTAATTGTCCTTCATATTTGTTCAACCTGGCCATGGCCACTCCATATTTCTCCAATAATTCATTATGTTCCTTCTACAATTTATTTGTCACTGCCTCAGTAAATTGTGTAATTTGCATAATTAGACTGGTAGGTTGAGAAGTAGGGATGGTTGACACCCTTTTGATTATTACATTTCCAATCAATTCATCCATACCAACCTTTGGTTTTTTATCACTATGGGCTAGTGCCCAAATTGCCAAGGTTTCAAACCATGGGTCAAATGTAGCACCTATCAAAGCTTTGCTCGCCTACTCTTCTGTCACCTCTGAGTCATCTCCTGTGATGGTATCAAATGCAATTGCATCTGATAGAGTCCAATGTGGTAACAATAGGATGTTGCTTTTGGAAACAAGACCCCTGCCCTCCTCTAGGGTTATTGCACTGATGTCTTTATTAACCTCACTCAAAACCCTTTGAGTAATTGTATCATACTCAGAGGGGTCAGCTCACCACTCTTTGCTTCATCGATTCTCTTTTGAAATTCTTCATTTTTAGTTCTCAACATGAATGACTTGAATTTAGGTGTGCAGACGAATGCATCATCTACAATAAATTGGTTACATGCCATCACTCTTACATCTTCTATATCAACCTCATTGTTAATTGTTGACCTTGTCAACCTATTATCTGGTGAAGTGTATGTCCTTATCCTCAATGGGGAATTTATCTGATGAGGAGGTTCCTGAATTTTCTCTTCTGATGCCTCTTCCTCTAGGTCTACAACTTCTATTTCCACCTCTGACTCAAGGTCAATGGTTTTCTCTCTCTTGGGAGGAGGATAATCAGAGGATTCCAACTTTCTTACATATCCACACCTAGAACTACTAGGTTGGTAGGATGGCCTCTCCTCCCCTGCAAGTGCACTAGCTATTAGATCATCTGCATTCCATCACTGTATTCCATTTATCTCTTAAAAGATATACTTCTTCCATTGATTGGCAATTCCTTACTATATCTTCATCCAAGAGGACTCAATGGGGATAACTAAGCCTACTGACTTTCACCCTTTCTTTGCTTATAAACCCCTTAGGGTCAAAAAATCTTATTGGCTCCATATCCATCCTATAACAGTGAAGTATGCAACCAATGTAATCTAATCCACTTTTATCAATTGTTATAAAATCACTAAGCTACAGGGAAGTGGGGATGAGTGACCCCTTCTTATGCTTTCTGAAATGCTCCTTATCAGCTTCATTTAGTTGCATTATGATCTCCATGAAGACAAGTATTTTGGGAAAAAACTTAGGCAGAGTGTAGGGTGGAGCCTCACACCCATAAATCCTGATGTAAGTGTTATTTGCCTGCAAAAACCAATCTCCTCAATTGTGTTCTATATTCAAATGTGGGGTTCTTTCCAGAGGTCTCAAGAAATATTTTATATCTGCATGTATTTTGTCTCCTTCAGGTTTCAAGAAACCTAGGACCCTTTTTATAAAATGCTCCTCAAAAATAACATAACTTACATCTTTGAAATGCATGTCAAGCATGCAAGTCCACATTTGTACCGACATCATGTTGCCTTGTGCATCTATTGTCTTCACATGTAAGTCCTTATGCCAGTGGCCTAATAAAGAGAATAGGATCATGTGGCACATTAAAGAATACCATGTGAATTCCACATGGGGACTTATAGTATACAGTTTGCTTTTCATGGCCATCATCTGCTTGTGTATTTCCTCAACCAAGTAACCTACATAGTCATATGGATGCTTGGTCCCAAGATCCTAACTACAAACTGCCATCATCATTAAGGACACAAGAATTTTATCGGTTGCATCCCTTCCCAGCACATGGCACAAGCTATGGTAGGTTTAACAAAGTAGTTCATGAATAATGAGCAATCAAAAGGCTCCTGCTCATTGTTAGATATTTTTACTAGACCTCTGTCAATTCCCCTTGGTCCGTGCTTGGCCAGATTGAATTTTCTATATGCATATCTGACAGTCTTATATTTCTCTTTGAAAGCATTTAGGTCAATGGGCATATTGGTAGAGGGGTCTAGATTGAACACAGTTGAAATGTAAGATTTAGTGAATCTAATTATGAAAGAGCCATTTCCAAATAGAACATACCTAGTTCAGGGGTCATATCTACTTGCAATTGCTCTAACCAGGTCTGGATTAACAAAGACATTGGAGCAAATCAACTTAGCTAAATCAAACTTCTAGCCATGGAAAATAGGGGCTCTATAATCTATTCTTTTATGCCAATGTTCAAAGAGGGACCATGCTAATACAGGTATCCTTACATCTCTACAGTTCACACATAGTTCATAGATTTTGTCTTTTTTTCGTAATTCTCCTAACTCTATTACAACTCTCCTCAATGACCTGGTACATTAGATCGTGAGATCCTTGTCTAGACTATGTTTTGAGGTGGAGGGTTGAATAGACTAACTCATCTTTCTAGACTGTGTTTATGCAATTAATCGATGACTTTTGCAGCTATAAATTACTTCTTAACACTTTGAAACAGACTGATAGCTCAATTGATGAGATACAGGGGAACAAAAGCTACTTACTAGTTTTTTGGCACTAGCAGGGGCTTGGAATCACCTTATCTTGCTCATTTTAAAGCTCCTTTCACTAGGAATATAATTGTACCCTTAGAGATGATAGAGAATGCCCTAAATTATATCCTTATAATGTTGAATTTCTTACTGTTTGCAATATTAATGATGGTCATGATGACCATTGCTCAGTTCATGTCATGGACATTTGAAAATCTTCTTTTTCTACAAATTTGAGATGTGGTTGTTGATCCTTTCCTTACATTCTACAATCAATGGTGGAGATTATATGACCATATTTAAAAATCTTCGTCATCACCTTTGAAAAATCTTTGGCCAATTAAGATGAGCCACATCAACTGTACCCCTTCTCTGGATCACATCATCCTTTGTCTGGATCAGACACTATTGAATATCAGGAACACTGAGAGGGGGGGTGAATTAGTGTTTTATAAACTTTTCTTTTAACCATTTCTTAGAACTAATTAAATGAGAGCAGAACATGCAAATGAATAACAACCATAGAAGCATGATATATGGACACCAAGATTTTTATGTGGAAATCCCAAAGAGGGAAAAACTACGAAGAGGATTAGCTCTCAAATATATATTGTAATCTTTACAAATAATGATGTTTAGGTTTGGTCACTCCATGGGCCTAGAAAATGCTAGCTCACTACCATTAAGTATAATAGGTCTAGCAGGCTCACTGCCTCGACCCTAAACCTAACAAGATTACAATAAGGGATGTTAAACCCTTAGGGATATTAAACCCTATTGGAGGCTCACTGCCAGCCTCATTGCCTTGATGAAGAAAGCGCACTACCAAGTACAAAGCAAATTGCATATGAAAACTAAATACTACATAAGAATCTATCACTATGCTAGGGTGTAGTCATTTAGCAACTGAGTTCTAAATCCCAAGTCTTTATTATCACTGATCTATGTCACTGCTTTGTTATTTCCATATTCACATCCACACACTTCATCTCAACTAAAATTCATTGCTCATATATATCTATATCATGATTTGATCAATAATCAGGTCGACATCGAAGAAGTGAAACGTGTACATAGAAACGTGTATCTTGTAGGCTCAATCCAATCCACTATATGTTATGTGGACCCAAATCTTTTCCCAAACATGTTCAAATAGGTTAGATCGGATCACTGAATCACTTAAATAGATCCTTCACACACTATCTCTTCTCCGCACAATGATTTATCATATTAGTCATCCTGTTCGTTAAGAGCATGCTTAATAGATTCATTTGTAGACTTACAATTTTTACTGCAGATGACAAAATTCTTCTAGAATCATATCAAGGACTCTTTACACATTCCCAATCTTACCCTCAGAACTACAAGGCATAATATCATCTTGCAGAGAATTGCGGACCATTACAGCTCAGACTCTGTCTCTGTGAAACACTGTACTGATACTCAGTAGCTTGTAACTATCTTTCCAGTGGACTTCAGATCTCACAACTCTGGAATTAGACACTTCATACAAGTGTTTACAACACCTTAAAACCATATAACAAAATACTCACCTACGGAGGAATGCGGACCATTACAATGTGCCATGTTCACTATCTCTGTTATACCTCTGTTCACCTAGACTTAGATAATTCTTCCAATTGACTTCTAGAGGAAGTCAAGACTTAGTCTCTAGAGCATGATAGAAACAAAAAGTTACTAACATCATACCTAAACCATATTACCAGGGCATCATCTGTAGAAGCACACTGACGCACTGAGTGTCCTTTACTCTATAAATACCCATACTTAGCCACTTCTGCCAACTGGATCTGTCAACCGAACCTGAATTCTAATGTGATCTTCCAAATTTATATCTCCCTATCATGGTGATAAGATCCTTGAGCCTTTTTTCCATCAATGACAAGATACAAGTCCATATCAGAGCAATGTCTCTTGCCAACAATCTCCCCCTTTGGCATTGATGGCAACACTTAGTGAAAAATGCTTGATTGCTCTCTCTTACTATATACACTTCATTCTCCTACTCCCCCTGAGATGTTTAGCCCATTTTTCACTAATCTTCTTCTCCACCTTTGACATCAATGGCAAAGGGTGTGATTTGGAACCAAAAATTTGTCAAAATTCCAAAACATTTTATGTACTCTACTGTGTATTTACAAGTACAATCTTCATCTTTATATTACATGTATTTGAGAATGTCATTGAATATGTTCTTAATCTATGCCCACTCAGTATCCCAGCCATTCTTGGCATTATCCAAAATCTAAATGTGTCCACTGAAGAGAAAAATGAAGTTTCAACTATTTGCAGGTCTAATGATGTGGAAGTTTATGCAACAAGCTATGCTTCAACTACAAGCTTGGTCATCAAATCTAATTTGGGACTGATCAGTCTTCTCAGTTGTCTCATTCTACTCTTTATTTGATACCTCTGATTTATTAAACCATTCAAGTCATTGTGGATGTTGATGACTTGAGCTCCTTGGTTGTTGGGTGATTCGTGTACTAGATCAAAGTTCTTAGAAATATTCATTAGTTTTCCTTCCAATTTCTTGATCTTTTCTTCTATCTTCTTTGTAACTTCTGGCCATGATAGACAAAATTTATATACATCACTAGATTCTCCAATAGGACTCTGAACATTATGTGTCTTATTATCTATCTGAGCCTTATCATGAGCTATCAACTTTGTCAACTCATCTAACCTTTTCTCATTGAATTCTTGTCTATCTTTTGTTTCAACAGATTTCTCAAAAGATTCAAAATGTTTACTTACCAAACCAATAAGTCCTTTGAGTTGGTTGTTTGGAGGCAAGGAATTGTCTTTCTGATAAGATGGAATTAGCTTCTCCAGAATGTTGGATGCTTCAACAATGAGTTCACTTCCCTCAATGTGAGACTTCAACATTTCTTCTTGAGCCTTGGCCTGAACAACTTTGACCAACTTCAGCTTTTGTGCCGGTGACATTGTATCCAAGTTTATTGGACCATGTAGGAATTCTGACTCATCCAAAACCTACTTTCTTTTCTCCAATAGTTCTTTCACAGATTTAGCAGTGTCTCTTGGCATAGGAGTTTCCTCTTTTTGTTCTGGTAGAGGATTTTCCATGGCTGTCTCTTCCTTAATCTTTTCCTTTTTGGTAACATTCTTAGTTTGTTGTGCCGATGAGGGTCCCATTTGAGAGTCATCAGCAAGTACTTCCTTTTCTTCTGACACTCTATCATCTTTGTCAGTTTCTTGGCCCAAGTTTACTTCCAGAACAAATGAATTATTAGCAACATCATTCTCTTCATTGACACATGTGGTGGGAAGATTATGTTGCTTCAGAGCTTCCAGAATAATTTCCTCTATTTCTTTCACAACCTTATCAATCTCACCCATCATTAATAAATTCATCCTCATTTTTGTTTTGAAATGTTCCTTGGTCTCCTTGGAGATCAGGTCTTCTTCTTCCGGGGTAAATTCTGGACATAATTTAGTTATCACATGTTTTCTTAGCTCAATATCCTTAGCTCTAGTAGTCTCCTTTCTGATGCTCAAAATATTTGCTAGGATTTCAGGAAGATTAGAGATGATCTCAATAAGAGCCATGTTGAAGATGTTTATATATTTCACCATGGCTTCTTCCAAGCTTCTTTTATCAAAATCACCATATCCATCATAGAGTTTAATCATGGGCTTCATATTCCCATCAACTGTGACATCTTTTATTACATCTGTAGGAGTTAGAGGCTTTTCTTTTCTTAGTCTTTTACTAAATTTTTCTTTTCTAGAGGGTTTTTCTATAATGCTTCTAGAGGCTTTGAATGCCTCATCTTTCATCTTCCTGACCTCTTCATTTGGCTCTGTTTCTTCTTCATCCTTTTCACCAACACTAACATATAGTCGTTTTCCCTTCATCTTCTTCCTCTTTCTGTCTTTGATGATGTTGTACCAGATGAAGTAGCAAAGCTTTTGGTAGTCCTTTGTGTTGTTTTAGGCTCTCTTTGCTTCTTTATAGGCTCTTCCGAAACCTTAGCCTGTTCACTTTCTTGTTTTTCCTTCTTTGCTTTCTCTGCATTTTCTCTTGATTCCTTGAGTTGCTCTTTAGTGATGCCATACCTTGCAACAATTTCTTCCACCTATTTTCTCACTTTTCTGGTGGATTTAGTTTTTCTAAGTTCAACATGGAGTTTCACAGATAACTCCTCATATGTTCTAACCTTTCTTCCTTGGCATCTTTAGGTTTGTTGAGCAGGTACTGGGTATAGTTTTCCAAAATTTGGTCATCTACCTCATAACCCATGGGCATTACCCATATAGTTCTACGTTCCACAAC
The DNA here is from genome assembly GCA_027924645.1 of Cunninghamia lanceolata. NCBI lineage: Eukaryota > Viridiplantae > Streptophyta > Pinopsida > Cupressales > Cupressaceae > Cunninghamia > Cunninghamia lanceolata. The sequence continues at coordinate 2,272,615 of BSBN01000652.1, read as the reverse complement.
CTCCATTGAACATTGATCCTTAGTGACTATGAAACAAATTTTATCCTTGTACTTATCAACAATTTTCTTAGGAATTCTTTCTCTAGAGTGCATCATACTTTGAAAATTCTTGAAAAATCCTCATAGGGCTGCTTTTTGCTCATTATAACTTACCAAGTTGTTAAGACAATTCCTAATTTGCACAGCTACTAGTTTATTACTCCACCAAAACAATCCCTTATGATTTGGGAATTCATTCAAGAAATAGAAGAATAAATAGATAATTAGCATACCATACTTGAATGGATAGTTCTTTCTTTACTTTATCTTCTTCAGATTCTCCAGTGGTTCAGTTCGCAATAGTTTGCGCAAATCATAATCTACATTCTCTTTGACCATTTGATAGGTGGTCTATATTACAGTACTAGAAACTGAGTTCTCCTAGTTTGAGAAGTAAACTTTGTAACGTGTGACAATTTTTGCAAACTTTACTGCAGGATCAATGATATCATTTATCGCCAATGCCCTTTTGTCAAATTGTGCTCCAGTAGCATCTGTAACCATTTGATTCTTGACTACCTTCAACAATGGCACTCCTCTGGTGGAGTTTAGTCCAGTGATTTCCTAAATTGCCTCTTTTGTTATTTTAAAGGGTTGCCCTTTCGCTAACCACATGAATTCGTTGTGGATTCGACTAAGGATATATAGGACCCATTTGTCCTCTGCAAATGTGGGAAACTCTGCATACTAGATGAATTTCTTCTCCTTCAAGGTTTTGTATTATTTCTTTAAATCAAATTGATTATTACTTAAGTGTTTCAGGAATAAATCTGAGAATTTGTCACCGCTGAACTCATCTAGGGCCACATGGATGTATGCCCTAACATCTTCCACATATAGGACTACGTAGGGTATTTTTGAGAATGCACCCATTGGTTCCACTTCGGTTGCCTTGTTGGGGTGTTTCTTAAACTTAGGCTGAGGTCGACCAGAGATGTCTATGAATTACAGAGTTGCCATTGCAGAAATTTAACAAATTCACAAATGAGGTTTCAATGAAAATACATTGCTTCACTGAGTTAGGGTTTCCTTTCTTTGAATGCTTCAAATCTTGGTTGTCATTGCTCAAGTTTAGCTTTGATCTCTCTGAATTCCTGATAGCTCCAAGTGCAAAGTGATATTGAAACCAAACAAGTTCCTTTTTATCCTCCATGTGGCTTGACCTAGTCATCATTAAATGTTCATTCCCAAAAAGTTGTTAAAACCCTTCACTGTAGAATACAGTCAGTTAGTATTGCTCCACATTGACCCTTTTTTTTGGGTTTTTTCTTTTAAGAGTTGTGTCACATCAAATTTCATCATACACCTTCGTGTCAGATTTTGGCACCCACTTTCTGGCTAGGGGAATTAGATTTTCAACACTGCTCCCCCTGAGCCAGAGTTCTCAATTTATTTCTCAGAGGAAGTGTCTACACCAGATGTTGGTGTGGATCCATCCTTAACCTCATTTTCATCCTTTTTAATCCACATAATACTCTTCTCATTCTTGGTTTTCATTGGATCAATCTTTTCTTTTCCATTATCAATCCTCTACTCTATTTTTCTTTCTTCAGCATAGTAACTTCTCTCCATATTCTTGCTTCTGCAAAATCTAGCAGTATGTCCAAATTTGTTACAAATGAAACATACAACATTTCCTTGTCCTTGATTTCTTCCTCTGAATGAATTCATCCTTGATCTACATTGATTAGCCATGTGGCCAAATCAATTGCATATAAAACATTTGCCATTGAAAAATTGACTATTCCTAGAATAGTTTGGCATATTTCTTGACACACTTCTACACTCATTTGCTTTATGACCAATATTCTTACAATTGAAACATTTACCAGAGAAGGTTGGAAAATTTTCATTCATTCTACTTCTACATTAAGTAGCCTTATGACCATACTTATTGCATTTATAGGAGTGACCATTGAAGGATGGGTACCTCTGAGCATTTGGCTATCTGACTGGAGGTCTTCTAGGTCTTCTTCTTTGATTTTTGAACTAGTATCCTCTTTTTTTCCTTGACCAAGTGTTTATTTGACTAGATTTCAAACTTTCTCCTTTCTCAAATCCCAAACTTGCTTGTCATCAACACTCTTCTAGCTAGCAATCATTTCATCAAGCTTTGTAGTAGTTATCTTGAATTTTTCTTCAAAGCTTTTGGCCTTTTCTAGGTCTATTTTTAGACTTAAAATTTCTTTTTCAAGTTTTGTACAATCTTCTAATCTGTTCCTCACAATTAAATTTAGATCATCTTCTACTCTTGTTCTTTCTATAACTTCTACTTCCAAATCATTTAGGGCTTCATTTGCTGATATCAATTGATCATTAATTTATTTGTGTTTGTCTTTGAATTTCTTGACTTGCTCTTTTAGCTTTGAGATGCATTCATTAGCTTGTCGCAATTTTTCTCTTAGATCCCTGACATCTGCTTCAAAATTTTCAAGATCTATAAGAGCTGCTTCTATTTGTTTGTTGCTTTCATAGTTTCCAAATCTTCTTGCTGCCATGATCACACTATCTCATATCTTCCTTAAGCTGTTAGACTTTTTCCAAGGAACCTTTCTCTGATACCAATTGTCAAATATCAGGAACACTGAGAGGGGGGGTGAATCAGTGTTCTATAAACTTTTTCTTTTAACCATTTCTCAGAACTAATTAAACAAGAGCACAACATGTAAATGAATAACAACCATAGAAGCATAATACATGGATGCCAAGATTTTTACGTGGAAAACCCAAAGAGGGAAAAACAATGGAGAGGATTATCTCTCAAATATTTATTGCAATCTTTACAAATAATGATTTTTAGGCTTGGTCACTCCACGGGCCTAGAACATGTTGGCTCACTGCCATGAAGTACAACTAGGTCTAGCAGGCTCACTACCTCAACCCTAAACCTATCAAGATTATAATAAGGATTGTTAAACCCTATTGGAGGCTTGCTAGCAGGCTAACTGCATTGATGAAGAAAGCTCACTACCAAGTACAAAGAAAATTGTATATGAAAACTAAATATTGCATAAGCATCTATCACTATTCCAGGGTGCAGTCATTTAGCAACTGAATTTTAAATCCCAAGTCTTCATTATCACTGATCTGTGTCACTACTCTACTATTTGAATATTTGTATCCACACACACACATCCACACACTTCATCTCAATTGAAATTCATCACTCATATATATCTACATCATGATTTGATCCATAATCAAGTCAGCATCAAAGAAGTGAAACGTGTACATAGAAAGGTGTAGCTTGTCGGCTCAATCCAATGCACTATATGTTATGCGGACCCAAATCTTTGCCCAAACGTGTTCAAATAGATCAGCTCTAATCATTCAATGACTTAAATAGATTCTTCACACACTATCTCTTCTCCACACAATGATTTATCATATTAGTCAGCTTGTTCCTTAAGAGCATGTTTAACAAGTTCATTTGTAGACTTATAATTTTTACTGCAGATCACAAAACACTTCCAAAATCATATCAAAGACTCTTTACACATTCCCAATCTTACCCTCAGAATTGCAAGGCATGATACCATATTGCAGACCATTACAGCTCAGACTCTATCTCTATCAAACTCTGTCAAACACTGTACGGATACTCAGCAGCTTGTAACTATCTTTCTGGTGGACTATAGATCTCATAACTCTTGAATTAGACACTTCATACAAGTGTTTACAACACCTTAAAACCACATAAGAAAATACTAACGTGAGGAGGAATGCAGACCATTACAATGTGCCCTGTTCACTATCTCTGATATACCTTTGTTCACCTAGACTTATATAATTCTTCCAAATGACTTTCAGAGGAAGTCATGACTTAGTCTTTAGAGCATGACACCAACAAATAGTTACTAACATCATACCCAAACTGTATTACTAGATCATCATCTGCAGAAGCACACTGACCCACTGACTATCCTTTACTTTGTAAATACCCATACATAGCCACTTCTGCCAAACAAATCTATCAACCGGACCTGAATTCCATTGTGACCTTTTGGATTTATCTCTTCTTGTCATGGTGATAAGATCTTTGAACATTGTTGCCATCAATGATAACATACAAGTCCATATTGGAGCAGTTTCTCTTGCCAACAGACACGTGGCACCATTTTGTGGCCTCGTGGTCTGAATTGGCCTACCACTTACCTACTGCGTGTGAGTGTGATAAAGCCTCCACATGTCCCTCCTTAATGTACCTTTGAATTCCTTCATAAAATGGGGCCACGTGTCACCATCTCGTGACTGCGCAACAAAGATTCCCACCTATAAGATACCCTTGTGATGATGTGCAACTGTTGGATTAAAGGTTCTCTTGTAGGCCACTATTATACTGACATTTGGTAACAAACAGTTGGCAAAGGTAAGATTCCAAATGGGGCAAGACCTAAGCACATATTCTTGGACAGGTGTCAACCTGTTACAGCCACGCAATGGGGTGGTGATGTCATCAAGGATGTACTGCGACGTTGCAATTTTCACTTTATAGACCTTAAGGCTTATGGGGGAAACTTAGGAAAATTGATTTAATTTTTCATGGCTATTGGTGGTAATACTTAGAACATGAGGCCAGTCACCTAATGAATATAGAGACTTAAAGTTATAACTTAAGGAACCAGAAACCTGCTGCAAGCTGTCAACAAAGAATTAGACATAAAGTGCATAACCCAAGGACTTAGGATAAAAAAGTTTAAAGATAGAAACTTAGAACATAACAAACCTAAAACCCTAAACCCTAAAGAGCACAACCACGACAGATAATGTTTGGACTTTGATTGGGTTTTTGGATCAAACTTGGATTTTTTTGGATTCTTAGTTCAAATTTTGGATTTCAAAGGTTTAAATGTTTGATTTTATGAGGCGCACCCTTGTGTGACTGGATTAGTTTCCCTGTAAGACTATGTTGTTTTTCTTCACCCTAGCTAAGGGTTCGGTTTATGGAATTGTGACCTTATCTTAGAGTCAGTGTAGTGATGTTGTGGATCTTTTGTATAAGGTAGTTGTGTTTATTGGTGGGTGCATAGGTGATGCACATCCTTGTTGGGATTGATTGGAATATCTCTTGATTATGCTTGAACTAGATCCTTTAGTGTGGTAGTGGAAGGCCAACTTGTGTTGCACTTCTTTTTCTATTTATGAGACTTATTCAGATTATATGTGACGTGGTCGTTTTGAGGACTAGTGATCCCTCATATTGGGACATTTGTCAGTTTTATCTTGTGATAGATGAGTTATTGTAGGATGGAGCTATATCCTACATGCATGAGTATATTATGAATTCCATGATGTTGAATGTGTTATTGATGCAATTGAAATGGTTTAGGTAGAAGATTGAACTAATGGAATGCTATGTGATGATGAACATGATTGTATTTTGTGAAATGTGAATGAATTGAGAATCATGTAAATGTTACCATGTGTTATAATTGAGGATATATGTGCTTATGTGATCTTGTGTGTGTGTGTGTGTAATTCATTTCAATTTGGCTATATATAACTTGTGCTATTAACGTGTTTGTGTAAGTGCGCAAGTATTTTCCATGGCCCATGGAAAATCGGAGGTCAAACAAATAACCCTATGTATTAGCCATGTTAAGCCAACCTAGTCCCTAAGATGGACTAAGGTTATTTATGATTGAGAATGATGTATTGTGTTGTCTTTTAATTGATGATATTTTCATAAGGTTCACTCTTTTGATTTATCACCTTGAAGTGTTGTAAGGTTGTATTGTTTTGGTTTGCACAATTTTGGTGATAAATTTTTATGAGCCCTTTTTATGTGGATTTATGAGTCCCTTGGTATTAATTATGGTTAATTAATGACCCTAGGTCATAACCCTATGGTCTAGGGCCATTCTTAGCATGTTTAAACTTGGTGTAACCCTTGTATGGTCACCTTAACTGGCCCCTTGAGTAAAGTGACGAAATTAGGAGATGTGCAAGGTGGTTGGCAAGTCACCATCCCACCTTAACTAACCCCATTCACCTAGGGTAAGGTTACCCTTGTCTTGAGTACTTTGGAAGCTTCCAAAGCCTTCTCATGTGTGAGACCTCTTCCCTATACTCTCAGACATGTGTGAGAGCATATGTTGGAGAGTGTGTAGCATAGTTGAATGAGAACATGACAAGTGTCACCTCCTAATTCCTTAGGGGTCTCCTATGTGTGATCCCCTTTCTCTATGCTCTCACATGTGTGAGAGCATTGGTGGGAAAGTGTGTAGCTTAGTTGAATGGGTAGGTGAAAAGTGTCATCTCCCCATTCTTATGGGGCTGTGAGAGGGTTGTGTGGATGAAGGAGAAGGTGACAAGTGTCACCTTCTCATTCATCAAGGCTTGTTGGAAAAGCCTATTTATCTATCTCTTTGAGAGAAGGGAAGGGTTTTTCTTTTTGGTTCTTTTCTTTTTGAATTTGATTATTGATTTTGGGGAAAGAGAGCTAGACTTGGAGAAGTGGAAACTCTTGGAAGGATTTTGGGAGCAAGATCTTGGAGCTCTTCATCAACACCTTCCATTGCTTGGAGCTTGAGAGGTAAGTCTCATGGCATTCAAGCCTTCATTAATCTTTTTTTTTGCTTATTTATGCATGTGAAAATATATGTTTGTTCTTGAGTTTTGTTTCTTTGGCGATGTATGGGTTTTAGGGTTGTTTTGGTGAGCTATCCATATGAGAGATCACACCTTTTAATGGGTGGGAGAGGTGTGAACCTACTCGGGGATAACCCTCATCTTGTAGAGGTTATTTGATGGCTATGGGCCTTATTTGTGAAGTTTATAAGTTATGATTATTGCAAGAGTGCCTTTGAAATATTTTTGGGTGTAATAAGTTTATAATGACAAGAGGCCTTGAGATTTGAGTATATTTTGATTGAGTTACTTGTGGTTTCCCCTTGAGTAGAGAGATGTCCACTCTCTCACCCACTAAAATCTATTTTAGATGGGTTTGTTTTGTGAGTCTCCTTGGGAGGGAGTTATTGTGATTTATGTGAGTTTTTTTGTGTGTTTCCAAATCCTTGTCTTGTGCATGAAACCAATTATTTGTATGGCCTCCTAGCATGGGGGTGGTTTACTTGCAAGCCTAAGGTTGGGAGGCGAGCTCTCCATGGGCTTGGAGAACTTGTGTTTTTTAGGTATTGGTGGCTCTTGGAGGAGTGGTCTTGGTTTTGAAGATTGGAAGAAAATATGGGTTTATGTGTATTGTAAATGTTAAGGTAATGTGGTTGCCTAGGCCTATTTTGGGCTTGTAGAATTGTTGTTGTAATGAGAGCTAATCTCTCCTTGTGAGCACTGGTTAGTTAAGTTTACGTGTATATCATTCAAGGTGCATTTTCAACATAATGGGTGTGTTGAAGTTTTACCATACTATGCATTTGGAAAAATATAAATTAGAGTGAAAAAAAGTCTCTCTCTCTCTCTCTCTCTCTCTCTCTCTCTCTCTCTCTCTCTCTCTCTACTCACCTTGCTTTACATGAGTTGCATAAGTAAAATTTCTTGGAAAGAAAAAAAGGGAAAAGAAATACCATGTTCTATGGTTATATTATTATGGCTAAAAGGAAAATATATGGTCATTTAGTTTCTCTAGCAAAAAAAATAGAACTATATATTTATACATTGTTTCATTATCCTATGTTAGTCATTTTTTTTATAAATAGTATATAACTTGTTGTGAAAACTATATATATATATATATATATAATACCAATGTTTTAATAAAGACAAAAAAATTAACTTGCTGTCTTTATTTATTCTCTGTAAAAAAAATAGACACAGAGAATAAAATATTAATATATATGTAATATATAATTATATTTACTTTGGTGTGTATATATATATATAACCTTTAGTTAGTCGGTACAACTTGGTCAAGAGAACATGTCATCAGTTGGTGCAACCTGTTGGGTGGGAGGGAATAGTAGTTTCTGAGCCGAGGGTCAGTATTTATCTAATCGGTACAACCTATGGTCGGTTGGTCATACCTACCCAAATAGCCAAGTCGGGGGTCAGTTGGTCATACTTGCCCATATAGCTAAGCCAGGGGTCGATTAGTCATGTTACGTATATAGTTGCAGATTGGGGAAGGTCGGTCATGCTTGGGTATGGGAGTGAAGGCATTCGGGAGTGAAGGTTGCCCATTATGGCTTGTTGGTGGGCGATCATTGATCCCATATATATATATATTAATGTTAGATTAATAATAGGTGATTTACATATGCATGAAAGAAAAGCATTTTAATAAAAGAGAATTCGAGATAGGCTTTAGGGCTTTTTTAAAAAAGTTTTGCAGAAATTAAAAAAAATGGCCGTAGGGCCGAACCACAGCCTTGGCTGTGGCCGACCTACGGAGGATAGGGTCTGGGACCCCCATCCCACACATAGGGTTGAGGCCCTATGGGTGGGGTGGGAGACCAACCCCAACCCGTCCTATGATTGGCGGGGTCTGGGACCCCCATCCCACATGCAAGGCCAAGGCACTATGGTGCCCCGCCCCCTACCCAACCATAGTTGCCGCTAGGGTTTAAAACCCCCGCCCTCTACTTTTCATTGAACCTTCTTCCTTTTTAAATAAAAGCTCTTTGTTATATTTGTTGCAACCATTTCTCCTTTGGTTTGGCCCTATTTCGACCTGGTTCATGTCACTTTTATTTATATAAATTTTAATTTGTTTCACCTATGACCTGAACTATATATATGTATTCTAATTTGTTTTCATTTCACATGCACATGTTTCTATAATTTTCTATTATTTACTAAAAAGGTCTATTATGTTTTCTAACCAATGGTTTAAAGCATTCTAAGTTAAATCTAAGATCCCTATTCTTATTTTCAAAGTTAACCATCTCTATTTTCTTTGTAACTATCTAGTTATTCTTTTTTTTAATAAAGTTTTACACAAGGAATTATAGAATTTATATAGGGGTTAAAAAAACACAAATGTATATATGCGTAGGATTCTATAGATCCCTATTTTTATTTTCAAAGTCAACCATCTTTGTTTTCTTTGTAACTCTCTTACTTATATATATATCAGAGAGTTACAAAGAAAACAAAGATGGTTAACTTTGAAAATAAGAATAAGGATCTTAGATTTAACTTAGAATGCTTTAAAGCATTGGTTAGAAAACATAATAGAGCTTGTTAGTAAATAATAGAAAATTATAGCAACATGTGCATGTCCAATGAAAACAAATTAGAAAATAAAATAAAAAGGTTAGAAAACAAGTAATCCTGTAGCATCAAGAAAATTGTTAGAAAAACTTATATTAGAAAACATTTAAATAAAATTGTTAGTAAACTCTTATTTGGGAAAACACTTTCCACTTGGGAAAGTACTTTCCCATATCTCTTTCCCTTGAATCCTACACCCAAGTAAACAAATGCTTTGTGAGAAATTAGGTTTGTTTGAGTTGCTTTTATAAACTTTAAGTAGGGTTTTGTGTTGCCCTAAAAGGATTAGTGGACTAATGTAATATTTAAACCTAGTTCATTTAATTAAACCAACTTAGTGAGTGGGATGGATTTTTGAACTCTAGTATGGTGTGTAATTAATGTTCTTATTTAATGTTTATCATTTGATTTTTATGGAGGAAATATATTTAAACTTTATGATTTAATTTTTTTAGTGCATGGTATTTAACTTCTTAATCCTTTCAAACTATTTCATCAAAGTGGCTGATTTTAAAATTAAATTATGAATGAAATTATGAAAAGCTCTTAGTGAATATTATTTTAATTCCTTTTAAATTTTGAAAAGGGTTATAGTGTAAGTTTTTTTTTTTTTTTTCATTTTCACTTCTTCCATAGTTGATGAGATGGTATTATGCTATCGAAAAATCTATGGAAATTATCCCTTTTGTCCCATTATGTTGTTGGATTTTTCCTAGATTAATGATGGGGATATTCTTTTAATTTAATTTGAATATTTACTTTCTACTTTAGTTTTTGATAAAATGTTTTAAGTTGGAACCATGTTAGTTGCATTATTTTAATGTTAATTAAAGTTAGTAGTTTTCTTCTAGAGTTAGATTTCAATTCATATCAAAATCATACCACCTCACCTAGTAAACCCTAGGGTTGGATTCCGAAGAGGAAACCATCCCTCATAGTGATACTTTGTATGGACACACACCCCCTTAGTGGCTATCGTCCTGTAGGGGTTGCAAAAGGAGTTTTGCATTATCCCATATTGTGATTGACTTCCTCGCCTTTGTGTGACGTACCTAATGTTGGTTCCAAATACAACTACATTACATGCATGTGTCACCGAAGGTGCATGTTGTGCGTGAGGGGGTTTAAGAGTCAGGTGGAGAAATTTTTTGATAATTCGTGTCATGACCACATGACAAATGTGGACATGACATGTGGCTAACACATCATAACCACATGGAAAATGTGGGCATGATAGATTTCAAAGGTTCAAATGGAGGACTTGGATAATGTCAAAGGTTTCTTGGAATGCACAAAAATCAAAGAAGAGAACACAATGGCTTTTTGACTCAAGGTGAACTTTGGATAAATTGGCTTGTATAGGTTTCAACAAGAAGACACACTAAGCACATGAACAATCCTAAAATTAGTTAAGTGGGAGTATCATACCTTGTAGATCTCACTAAGTGGCCATGGGTCAATCTCAACTCAAAGTGAAATGAGATTCCCACCCCCACTAATACCTTTGGTTCTATAGCTTGGATTGATAGGGAAAGCAAGGTCATGGATCACCTTACCCCCTTACCAAGGAGACTTTTGTCGTGCCCAAGGTAATGCCTATCTCAAGTATAATGGTACAGTGAGCATCTTCCCCTCCTTTGCAATGGTGCACTACAAGTTATAACAGATGAAAGGTATTAAGCTTGGATAGTATGGGCTTTTAGGGAGTCCTCTTCATACACAAGGTACATGAGGCACAAGACTGTGAACACTAGTCTGTTGAAAGGATGCGGAAAGCCACTTCATCTTGTGTCTGAAATCACCCGAGGCCCCAAGGCTACCCCAATGACAACATAACTAGATTTGGGTACAAGTTTCCTTCACCCCTCTTTGATATACCCTGCTAGCACACATGGTTGAGGTCATCCCTTGGGGTGATGAAATCCCCAAGCATGCCTCCTAAGAAGAAATCGCCCTTGCTTTTGATCACCCAAGATCACATGAGGTGCAAGGGGAGAGCATATGCAATAAAGTGTTTGAGTGTAGACTTTTCATCCACAAGATCACCCTATGGTGCAAGGGGAGAGCATACATCTACAAACAAACCAAACATGGCACACAAAGTTAATATCTAACTACAATAATTTAGTGCAACTAAACTAGTGGTAAAACAAAGACTTGGACCAATGAAACATGCACCAAATAAGTTAGTAGTCTGATAAAAGTCTTGGGAAAATGTTTATGATGCTTGCAAACACATAGCGTCTCACCTTGGGGTGCACCAATCATCTTTGTGAATAAGAAGGATGGGTCTCTTTGTCTTTGTATGCAATATAGGCAACTGAATAAGGTGACAGTGAAGAACTGTTATCCTCTACCTCGGATAGATGATCTATTTGATTAGATGTAGGGAGCCAAGGTGTTCTCTAAGATTGACCTGAAGTCCAAATACCATCAGTTGCACATTACAGAGGCAGATATCCATAAGACCACCTTTTAGACTCTCTACGGTCACTATGAGTTCACCGTGGTGCCCTTTGAATTGACGAATGCCCCTGCAATGTTCATGAGTCTCATGAATGGGGTGTTCCACACATATCTAGATCAGTTCATGGTAATATTCTTAGATGACATATTTATTTACTCATGGACTGAGGAGGAACATGAGGAGCACTTACATTAGGTCTTGTAGTGTTTGATAGAGCAGCAACTTTATGGCAACTTAGTGAAGTGTGCCTTCTTTAGATCAGAGGTACAGTACTTGGGTCACATCCTATCTAGCGAATGTATATTCTTAGATCCATAAACAATTAGGGCTATCAGGGATTGGCCAGCATCCACCAGCATTACAGAGGTCAGGAGCTTCATGGGACTAGTAGGGTATTATTATAGATTTGTTGAGGGCTTTTCTAGGATAGCACACCCTATCACTTCCCTTCATCAGAAAGGGAAGAGCTTCGCATCGGCAGAGTAGAGTGAGAGGGCCTTTGGGGTCCTCAAGGACTAGCACTCCTATCTTAGTAGTACCTAATCCAATGGCAAACTTTATGGTATGCACTAATGCATCTTTAGAGGGATTGGGTGTAGTACTTATGCAGGACAGCCAAGTGATCACGTAGGAGTCGTGAAAGCTCAAGACAAATGAGCTAAAATACCCTACACATGACTTGGAGCTCACAACAGTAGTTCATGCTCTTGTTCGATGGAGGCATTTCCTTTTGGGACGTAATTTTGGGTTACACTCCAACCATCATAGTCTATAGTACATCTTCACACATCCAAATCTAAACATCTACCAATGGTGTTGGATGGAGTTCCTATGTGAGTATGACTTTGATGTGCACTATATTAAAGGGAAGGACAATGTGGTTGCCGATGCATTGAGTCGGAGGTACCACAAGATCCTAACCTTGACCTTGAGTGTAGACTTGAGAGGATGTATATTACATCATCTATGAGAGGAAGAGTGGTTTCTAGAGGTACAACAGGAGATCCAGTCATAGAGGGTCCTTGTGGGCACATTTACAAGATATTCTCTTGAGTCAGATGGGCTCCTTAGACATCGACAACGCATCTATGTTCCCCATGTAGGCAATCTTCATACAGTAGTGTTATCAAAGGCTCACAGAGCACCTTATGCAGTACATCTTGGGGTGAAGAAAATGCATGCCAATTCAAGATAGTTGTATCATCAGGTGGGGATGAGATGCGATATTGCAGATTTTGTATCTCAGTGCCTTGAGTGCTAGGGGTCAAGTCCGAGAATCAGTATCCTTCAGGGCTTTTGTACCGTTATGAGATACCAGAGTGGAAATGGGACACCATTTACATGGACTTCATAGTTGGTCTACCTATCTCATCTCATCACCATGATGCCATCATGGTGACAGTTGACAAGTTGACCAAGGTGGCACACTTTTCACTGCTATGCATGACGTACAATGCACCTATAGTGGTGAGGGTCTTCTTGGATGACATTGTGAGATTACACGGGATTCCTCATCGCATTATATCTGACAGAGATTCAATTTTCACATTAGCCTTTTGGAGGGCATTACAGTAATCGTTGGGCACTCAACTGAACTTTAGTTCAGCATACCATCTCGAGATACATGGATAGACAAAGGGAGTGAATCAGGTCTTAGAGGAGATACTCTGCATGTATGTCATGGATCACCAGTCTAGATGGGAAGAATACTTGTATCTAGTTGAGTTTGCCTATAATAATGGGCATCACAACTTGTTGAGTATGCCTCCCTATCAAGCCTTGTATGGCAGACATTGTAGGAATCTGTTGAGTTGGGACCGTATTGAGGATAGGGTTTCTATTGGGCTAGAGTTGGTGTAAGATATGGATCAGTAGGTTACCTTGATCAGATAGAGATTGCAGGAGGCACAGGATCACTATAAGAAGTATATCGATGCCAAGAGATTGGCTCGGAGCTTCTCAGTTGGTAACGGAGTTTTTTTGAGAGTGCATCCGCATAAGAGTCCAATCTGTTATGGAAAGCGCTCTAAGCTTGCACTAAGGTTTGTTGGGCTTTTTGAGATACTGGAGTAGATAGGACTCGTAGCCTACCACCTAGCCTGTCATGCATCTATGATGTGTTCCATGTGTCTGTTTTGTGATGTTATATATCTGATGTGTCTCATGTCTTGGACTGGAATGCCTTATAGGTAGAGGTGGACAAACAGTTGGCTTTGGACCCAATTTGCATATTATCTTGTCAGACACTGGCCCTTCGAGGTTGAGAGCTGGACCAAGTCAGAGTTTAGTGGGACCATTATGATGAGGTCACGACTACATGGGAGGATGCATCTAGATTGAGGACTCTTTATCCTAACCTCTTTGATGACTTCCAGGAGGAAGTTTAGTCTTAGGGGAGGAGGATGTGAGGCCTACTTATTTCGCCTCCTATTTTTTCTTTCATCACATTTACATTTTGATGACATATGGACAATGGGACTATTGATCCCATTATGCATACCTTCTTGACTCTATCCCTATGTTTTGATTGGTTAGATTTAGTATGTTGTGATGTGGCTATATCTTACTTGTTAGATTTTACTGATGATTATATGATATGTGCCATTCATTTTGATGGCATTTGAGATATTAGTTATGATGTTAATGAATCGAATTATTATGTGATTTTGATCTTGAATTTATGTTTAGAAATGCAATAAACTATTCGAATCTTGTTAATGATGCTATGTGATTCTAATAAGGATTTAGATGATTATGTGACATCATGTGTGTATGCATTTCCTTCATTTCATATATGATGAACATGTGCTATTAATCTATTTGTGTAAGTGTACAGGTGATTTCCCATTCCCATGGAAAATTGGAGATCATCCCATACCCTATGTGAATTCCATGTTTAATCAATCTAGTCCCAGGAGGGACCAAGGTCACATGTGTGGGTGCATGTTAATTTCATGATGTTTGCATTTTTTATTTATTCAGTTAGGTTTCACCCATTTCATTTATTTAGTGAGGTGTTGTAAATGTGTATGTTTATATTGCACCATTTTGTGTCATTTATTTAATTGGGCCATTTCTTGTGATTTTATGCAACCTATGGTATTTAAATTGACCAACTAATGACCCTAGGTCATACCCCTAGGGTCTAGGGTCAATTTGGGTATGTTAAACCTTAGGTAAACCTTCATCTAGTCACTTTAACTTCACCCCGAAGTAATGTGATGAAAATTTGAATTTTGTTTATGGGATGGATTAGTCAAGGGTCTACTTTGACCATCCTCACTACCTTGGCTATGGATAACCTTATCTTGAAGGCTTGGGGAGCCCCCAAGACCTTCAACTGTGGGAGGCCCTGGTGCAGGAGCACCTACCTGACAGCTGGTCTTGATAAGGCAGTTAGTAGTTTAGGTCTTGTTTATGATTCCAAGAAGGTCTGTTAGACCAAATGCATGTAATAAGGTCATGCTGATCATGATAAGATCATGCTGACCAGGCTTTTGCTATTTTTAGCTAGTTTGTTAAGACAGTTGTCATGATGCGTGTTCGGTGGGATCTCCCAGCCGCTTGGAGAGTTCCCAGCCGCTTGGAGTCGGGTCAGTAGTACTCGTAGGAAAGTCTTTATAAGCATGAGATCGTTTGATACTGGAGATACAGACAGATATCATCGATCGAGCTAGGTTGCAGAGAGTGAGACTGAGAGAGAGATTGGTCATATTGTATTGCATCTTTGAAATCAATAAAGTGATCCTATTTGTGTTCTTGCTCTGGTTGCATTCCATCACTTGCTTGATTTGCTGGTTTGAGTGACTTCATGGATTCACTGATCCATTCCACCGGTTGACTCATCTGATCGGTGGAATGGTAATGTACAGTAGGTTAGTTGGTAGGTTGTTTTCCGTTTGCATGCAGGTGTGCAGGATCGCAGCTGAAAGATGTTGAGAAGCCTAGCATCCTCATGTGCTAGGTCAAACTGATAAGACAGAGTGTCGAAGATCACCCTGAGAGTGGATCGGATCATCCCTGGAGGATCGGCGAAGTGAAACTTCGCAAAAGCTGAAAGTCCGTGAAGACAGCATCATCAGGATATTTCTGCAAATATCCTGCAGTCGGGTTAGACATCGTCATCCGGATAAGTGGAGGAGATCGGCATGATGTTGTCGATTGCATGAAGTGTGAGTTCGTCGGGGTGATCATCATCATCTGGAGGAGCCGAGCAGGAGTGCATCGGCATCAGGTAGAAGATCGGGTCACGAAACTATTGGAGTTTTCATGTTGCGAGTGCATCAGGATGTTTTAGGCCGGACATAGACTAAGTGCATGTATCGGCATCAGGATCATCATATCGGGAGTGCCAAACATCCGCGTGTCGCGAGTAGATGCGGAAGTGAAAGTTGAGTTTTTTTGACTAAGTGTTGAAGAGGTCATCAGGATATCGGGTGACGTCATCGTCATCAGGATATGACGTCATCGTCATCAGGATATTGAGATATTCCCCCTGTGCGAGTTTATCCTGCCGTCGTAAGGTGTTAAGGTATCGGCGGAAGTCCGTGGCAGGAAGTTGTGTTAACATCATCAGGAGGTTTCGAAGACAACCGGATAAGTTATATCATGATGTTGTTGCTTGTATCGTCGGGTAGCGGAGCATCGAGGGTAAGCTGCTGAAGGTGATCGTCATCAGGATATTTGAACAACCGGATATTTGGATATCCTGCTGACGAAGGAAGTGTTGCACATGATGATGACGATGGAGTTCGGTGCCCGATGAACAGTGCAACCGGAGGATGTATGCGCCCGCTGAACATCATGATGATGATGTTAGAAGGAAGGCGGAGGAGGTGAACAGTAGTCGGCAGGCGGATGTTTGCAATCATCTGAAATATGATGATGCTGACTGTGTATTGCAAAATATGATGATGCTGTTGGTGGTTGTAGGGAATATGATGATGATGGCGAAGATGATGATGATGAGGTTGGTCTGCAGACATTCATGCTATATGCGAAGGTTATAGTGTGGATGCCTCTGCATCATAGTGGTATCAGAGCTCAGCAAAAGGTCTGGGCTGTTGTGTGTTGATTCTGTCACCAAAAGGGCAGAGATAGAGTGAATTGTGAGTTGTGTGTAGATTGAGAGGTTGACAAAATGCCTCCGAAAGGTAGTGGTACTGCAAGGGAACTGCAGGAGATGAAGGAGAAACATGCTAGAGAGATGAGGAAGATGAAGGAGCTTGCTGAAGCACTTCAAGCCAGGCTGACAGCCCTGGAAAAGAACAAAAAGAGGGAAGTGGAAGACAGTGAGTCTGAAGAAGATGCAGATACTGTTGAAGAGTATGAAGAGGTAGCTGAAGATCTGGATGCTGAAGACCAGAGATTGGCAAAACTGCTAAAGGCAGTGCAGAGTGAAAAACCTAAGGTGAAGGTTGATGTTTCCAAGTATACTGGAAGCTTGAATGAAGATGAGTTGTTGGATTGGATTGCTGCACTGGATAATCACTTTGAATGTGAAGATGTTGCTGAGGATCAGAAGGTAAAGATTGCAAAGACCAAGTTAGGAGGTCATGCTTTGGTATGGTGGGATTATGTACAATCTGAGAGAAGGAAACAAGGGAAGTCTAAGATCACTTCATGGGATAAGATGGTAGCAAGGATAAAGGGTAAATTCTTGCCAAGGGATTATGAAATCCAGATGTTTAAGAAGCTGCAATTTTTGAAGTAGAAAGACAGGGATGTGAAGGCATATACTGAGGAATTTTATCTGTTAAGTATGAGATCTGGTCATCATGAGAATGAGGTAGAAAAGGTGGCTAGGTACTTGGCTGGTTTGAGGTTTAACATACAGGATGAGTTAGTGTTAGCTAACCCTAAGAATGTGGAGGATTGTTATCAGATGGCAATCAGGATTGAAGAAAAGATGAATAGAGGACATGATAAGTCCATGAGAGGTAGAGGAAACAATAGGGGAAGAGGAGCAGCCCCTGCACAAAAGCAAACCATTGAAGGTCAAGAAGACACTGGTAAAGGACAGGGACAGTCTGATTTCAGAGGTGGATGGAAAGGTAATAGAGGAAGATTTGGAGGTGGTAGAGGTTCTACTACATTTTCAGGAAAGTGTTACACCTGTGGAGAGTTTGGTCATCCATCTTTCAAATGTCCAGAAAACAAAGGTTCATCATCCAGAAATGATAGAACAAGTGACAAGAGAGTACAACTTGTGCAAGAAGAGAAAGTAGAAGAAAGTGCACAGAGTTCAAACAAAGGTCCTAAAAATTATGGATATCCAGAGAGTGGAGAATCATTGCTGTTAAGGAGAATTAGTTTGCAGGCATCACAGGATCTGATGCAAAGAAGAGCTCTTTTCAAAACTACATGCAAGAGCAAAGGTAAGGTATGTAAGGTTGTCATTGATACTGGTTCAACAGACAACATGGTATCTCAGGAAATGGTGGATAAACTGAAATTGGAAAGGATTCCACATCCACACCCTTACAAGGCATCTTGGGTGAGTGATAGGCAATCACTTTTTGTCTCTGAACAGGCATATGTGGATTTCCAGATTGGACCATATCATGATAGAATTTTGTGTGACATTTTGCCTATGGAATGTTGTCACCTACTGTTGGGTAGACCCTGGTAATTTGACAAAAGGGTACTGTATGATGGGTATGCTCATACCTACACCATCAAGAAGGATGGGAAGACTATTAAGTTGATGCCATTGCAGGCAAAAGCTGCAGTACAGAAGGCAGCTCAAATCATTTTGATGGGAAAGAAGGAGTATGTGCAGATGCCTAGAGGAGCAGGCATAAAGGCAGTTTAGGATACTGCAGGGAAAGGGGTTGTTACAGACAACAAGCTGAAGAAAGTTTCAGTTGGGACTGACAGAGGTCAGCAGCAGGTTCAGAAACAGGGGTGCAAATAGCAACCAGTTCAGAAGAATGACAAGGATGTTGTCATAGTTGGGACTATTGTTTGTCCTATACAGATTGAAAGAAAGATACAGGTGAACACTATAGAAGCAGTTCAGAAAGAGGTTCTGGTCAGGCAACCTGACAAACACAGGGTATGTGAGAGAAAGGCCTCCATCACCAGGCATGGTGATTTACTTGCCAGACAGCAAGTTACAGTTCAGAAGGCTTGGAGCAGCCAAGAGACAGTAGCAGACAAAGTTGGAGCAGGTCAGACTATTGACAAGGCAAAGGGTAGGGGTGGAGGACTTCCACATGCTCAACTCATGGGACATGAGTTCTTTTCTTTTGGGGAGTATGGTGCAGGAGCACCTACCTGACAGCTGGTCTTGATAAGGCAGTTAGTAGTTTAGGTCTTGTTTATGATTCCAAGAAGGTCTGTTAGACCAAATGCATGTAATAAGGTCATGCTGATCATGATAAGATCATGCTGACCGGGCTTTTGCTATTTTTAGCTATTTTGTTAAGACAGTTGTCATGATGCGTGTTCGGTGGGATCTCCCAGCCGCTTGGAGAGTTCCCAGCCGCTTGGAGTCGGGTCAGTAGTACTCGTAGGAAAGTCTTTATAAGCATGAGATCGTTTGATACTGGAGATACAGACAGATATCATCGATCGAGCTAGGTTGCAGAGAGTGAGACTGAGAGAGAGATTGGTCATATTGTATTGCATCTTTGAAATCAATAAAGTGATCCTGTTTGTGTTCTTGCTCTGGTTGCATTCCATCACTTGCTTGATTTGCTGGTTTGAGTGACTTCATGGATTCACTGATCCATTCCACCGGTTGACTCATCTGATTGGTGGAATGGTAATGTACAGTAGGTTAGTTGGTAGGTTGTTTTCCGTTTGCATGCAGGTGTGCAGGATCGCGGCTGAAAGATGTTGAGAAGCCTAGCATCCTCATGTGCTAGGTCAAACTGATAAGACAGAGTGTCGAAGATCTCCCTGAGAGTGGATCGGATCATCCCTGGAGGATCGGCGAAGTGAAACTTCGCAAAAGCTGAAAGTCCGTGAAGACAGCATCATCAGGATATTTCTGCAAATATCCTGCAGTCGGGTTAGACATCGTCATCCGGATAAGTGGAGGAGATCGGCATGATGTTGTCGATTGCATGAAGTGTGAGTTCGTCGGGGTGATCATCATCATCTAGAGGAGCCGAGCAGGAGTGCATCGGCATCAGGTAGAAGATCAGGTCACGAAACTATTGGAGTTTTCATGTTGCGAGTGCATCAGGATGTTTTAGGCCGGACATAGACTAAGTGCATGTATCGGCATCAGGATCATCATATCGGGAGTGCCAAACATCCGCGTGTCGCGAGTAGATGCGGAAGTGAAAGTTGAGTTTTTTTGACTAAGTGTTGAAGAGGTCATCAGGATATCGGGTGACGTCATCGTCATCAGGATATGACGTCATCGTCATAAGGATATTGAGATATTCCCCCTGTGCGAGTTTATCCTGCCGTCGTAAGGTGTTAAGGTATCGGCGGAAGTCCGTGGCAGGAAGTTGTGTTAACATCATCAGGAGGTTTCGAAGACAACCGGATAAGTTATATCATGATGCTGTTGCTTGTATCGTCGGGTAGCGGAGCATCGAGGGTAAGCTGCTGAAGGTGATCGTCATCAGGATATTTGAACAACCGGATATTTGGATATCCTGCTGACGAAGGAAGTGTTGCACATGATGATGACGATGGAGTTCGGTGCCCGATGAACAGTGCAACCGGAGGATGTATGCGCCCGCTGAACATCATGATGATGATGTTAGAAGGAAGGCGGAGGAGGTGAACAGTAGTCGGCAGGCAGATGTTTGCGATCATCCGAAATATGATGATGCTGACTGTGTAACGCAAAATATGATGATGCTGTTGGTGGTTGTAGGGAATATGATGATGATGGCGAAGATGATGATGATGAGGTTGGTCTGCAGACATTCATGCTATATGCGAAGGTTATAGTGTGGATGCCTCTGCATCAGGCCCATTACCTATGCTCTCACACATGTGTGAGAGAATCTTGGAGGGAATGGGATTTCTTTGTAGGATGGGATGAGGACATGTGTCTCATCCTTATCCTTAAGAAGCCTCCAAGTTGGACTCACCTCTCCACCTTTCTCTCACATGTGTTAGAGCACATGCGAGAGAATGTGAGGTTTTGAGGGATAGGAGTGTGACATGTGTCACCTCCGTATCCCTTGGAGATGCTGAGTGGATTTGTGAGGAGGAAGGAGAAGTTGACATGTGTCTCCTTCTCATTCCTCAAGGCTCTTGTGTGTAGCCTATAATACTCCCTCTTTGAGAGAGGGAGAGGGTTCTTCTTTTTGCTTGTTTTTCTTTGATGATGGTTTTTGGGGAGAGTTAGCTAGATTTGGAGAAATTTTTGGAGGCAAGAGCTTGGAGAAGGACTTGGGAAGCTCTCCATCAACTCTTACCATTTGGGCTTTAAAGGTAAACTTCAAGGCTTTATGCCTTCCTCTTTGTATTTACTTTTCTATGTGTGGATTTTGCTTGTATGTGTTTGATGTTGGTCTTGTATTGTGAGTTTTGTTTGTGGGAGTTATGTTGAGTCTCTCCATTTCTGGAGAGCTCACCTTGTTGGGGTGGGAGAGGAGTGAACCTCCTCGAGGTCACCCTCATTATTCTTGAGGTATTGATGGCCATGGAGTATTTTGAGAAGTATTGAGAAAATTGTGAAGGCATGAGTGCCTTGGAAATATGATTTTTGAGAAGTGTTAAGGCTTGAGGCCTTGTGTTGAGATATATGAAATTTGAGATTTTGGGTGTACCTCTAGAGTTGAGAATAATCTGCTCTCCTACCCACTAAATCCATGAAAATAGATTCATTATGTGTGTAAACCTTGGGAGGGTGTTCTTTTTTGGTGTGAGTGTTTTTTGTGCAATGTTGTTGTGGCATGAAATTGTGTGAGGGTGATCTCCTAGCTTGGGGGTGACTCTCCTTGAGTCTATGGTAGGGTGGTGAGCATCTTGTGGGCATGAGAAAGTCTCTTGAATTTATTTGCAGGTTTGGTGGTTTGAGCTTTGGGAGCCTAGGTGGGAGTTTTTATTTCAGTGATTTTTGGTTGTATGGCTATTTGGAAGCCATGGCCCAAGAGGCCTTGTTGTAGTTTTATGAGAGAGTGAACTCTCTTTTGTTGTTGTAATAGAGAAATATATTAAGTTTTCAAGTTATGTTACAATGTGAAGTTGCTCTTATTATTGCAATGATTTGTCAAGGAAGGAAATGTTATTTCATTATTTTTGTATTACATGGGTTTCAAAAAGAAATATATTATGTGAAAATAAAGAAAACCTTCTTCCTACTCTCTCCATGTTTCCTTTGAATGGATGTATAGTTTTTTTATGTGACAATAGAAAATTGAACATTTCCATTTTAGTACAGTTGGAAGGAAAATAAAGTTGCAAAAAATTATTTAGTTGTATAGGCTTCCTGTGTGAAAGAAAATAGTTACTATTTTTATTTAGAAAATGAAGAAAAATACTTGTAGGAGAAAAAAATGAAAGTTATCCTTAACTTAGAAAGAAAAATGTGCATATGTAGTAGTTGTTAAAAAAGTTAGTTTACTGTTTCTATTTTATATACTCCAACAAAAAATATATATACAGTCAAAAATTAGTTCCAAAGTTTATGTAAAAATTATATATATATGAAAATAAAACTGACTTAAATACCTTATTTTAAAATTACTGTGTTTCTTTTATCACAGAAAAATTATTTTAGCAATGTGGTTGAGTATATATATATATATATATCAAAAACATATAATGTCTTTGACATCTCAAATGATAAAAAAACATTAAAGAAAAGAGAGATTTTTAAACATTTTTGGAGTAGGATTTTATGCCATAAAAAGGGCCGATGGTTTTTTTTGGTATGCTGAGTACTTGGGGGGCGATGGCCGGTGCTGTGCTTTTTTTAGCAGAGGATGTGGTGGGTACAGGACCCCATTCCCCCCCACAAGGATTTAAAAACCCATGGAGGGTGGCAAAGAACTACCCCACCCCACTTTCAGCTGCTAACTGTAGGGTCAGCGAACTATGTTTACACAGTTCGCCCCCATCTCATCACAAAAATAGATTAATGCAAAACAAAAAAAGGTGCCGTCAACTCTTTTTTAACCTATGCCTGTGTTTTACTTTCGACCGTCGTTGCCTTCTTCAAACCTGCATTATATATTTATATATATATTTCTTGGTTTAAATATTTAGCCTGCAAAATTAAAAAACAAATATATTTTATTCTCAGGGTTTTCTATATCATATATATATATATATATATGCTGCACAATATACCAAAAAATAAAACCCCTATAGCTACCTCTATGTATTAAGCCTCCATGGCTCCCATGAGTGGAGAACCTACAACAAAGAAAAAATAGAATAGAAAACAAAGAAGAAGAGATGAACAGAATAGGGCTAGAAAGGAAAGTTTTTTAAAAAAATAGACAAAAGGACTTAGGGTTAGGTGTGGAGAATAATTCTAGAAAATTTAATTAATTTAATCTTTTTAGAGTATTTTGGCTAATCTATAGTGTAAAGGAGATTTTTAATTTAATTAATTATTTAATTTTATTACCTTGGTTAAATAGGGAATGTTGGACTAAATTAGGCTTAGGGGTAAATTTAATTTTAAATTATTATCTCTTTTAAAGGTTTAGCTAGGGAATCTTTTTACATTATTTTTCCCATTCTTAACGAGGTGGTGTTATGCTACCGGATTTTCCTTGGGTTGTAAAGGGAAAATCAAGTGATTTATTTATACATTAATGCATCACTTTAATTGTTATTAAGCTTTTGGTGTTGAGTTCAAATGAATTTAATTATTCTCTTTATGTTATAGTTTCTAGGTTGGATTTCCACATGTCGAAATCCCATCACCTCATCTAGGGTAAAACTAGGGTTAGTTCCTGTTTGGGAATTCTACCCTCTTAGCAATGCTTTCTGCATCGCACAACCTCCTTAGTAGGCTTTCATCTCGTAGGGGTTGTTTGCACCTTTCTGTGTATGTCATTGAGCATGCTAATGTCTGCGAGGGGGTTTTTAGGGATGCATAGAAAAATTTTGATATTTCCTATCATGAACACATGACAAATGTGGACATGACATGTGTAATGTGTGTTGTGACCACATGGAAAATGTGGGCATGATAGAATTAGACATAAAGTGCACAACCAAAGGACTTAGGATAAAAAAGTGTAAAGATAGACACTTAGAACATAATGAACCTAAAACCCTAAACCTAAAGAGCACCACCATTAGCTCCGGTTGGGGACATGCAATTGCAGTGAGAACCACATAGCTCTAGGGCAGACCAGGTCAAAACACGGACAAGACTGACTGTACAAAATATACAAAATTTACAAATTATATACACCTATTTTACATTGTTCATAGAGATACATTCATTTATGAGAAATAGGGCTTAAGGAACTGATCGTGGACTAGTAATTCCTATAATTCAACATTTAGTTCCTAGAGAAAATAAGAGTCTTCTCCATGAGTATTACTTATCAAGTATGGGCCCATCCATAAGGGTTCAAATTTACCATGTTTGCCCTTGCCTTGACTTCTTGCATTCCACACAAGGACTAAATCATTAACCTAAAATTTTCTTTCTATAGTCCTTTTATCAAATAAATATTTCACCTTTTGTTGTTTCTTGAGGTTAGTCTTCTGTGCTTCTCTTCTAGTCTCATCCAGCACAATCAACTGATTTATCCTTTCATACTTTGGGTCTTCTATTTCTTCATCATTCTCCTGTATGAATTTGTAAACTGGTAGGAGATTGTTTACTAGCAACTTGGCCTCTGTGCCATACACTAACTCAAATAGTGACTTCCCAATTGCCTTCTTTACTATCACCCTATTAGCCTATAGTGCTAATTTTAACTTTGAATCCAATGCCCTTTTGTTCTTATCAATTATCCTTTTGATGATCTTTATAAGACTTTTATTGCTTGATTTTGCTTGACCATTTCCCTATGGGTGATATGGTTATGCATGGGATAAAATGATTCCACAATTATTGCAGAAGTCAATACACTCACCAGACCTGAAGCACATGGCATTATCTATGACTAATTTCACTAGTACTCCAAATCTGATAATAATGTAGTCTAGAGTGAAATCAAGAACCACTTTACTAGTAGCCTTCTTAGTTGGGATGGATTCAATCCATTTAGTGAAATAGTCAGTAGCAACTAAGATCTAACTATGTCCTCCACTTAATTTTTCTAAGATTTCCCCTATAAAATGAATTCCCCATTGTTGGAATGGAGCCTCCATTGTTATAGTTCTAAGGGGCAATGTACCTTCATATTTGAGTTTCCCATAAAATCTCTGATAGGGATCACATTTCCTTATCATTTCTTGTGCATCTAAAAAGAGTGTTGGCCACTAGTATCCTTCCCTAAGGACCTTATGAGCTATTGTCTTGGCAGTATAGTATCCACCACATACTCCTTTATGCATGTCACTTAAAATATTCTTAGTCTAAAGTTTATCCACACATTTGAGTAGCACACCATCAAGATTCTTCCAATACAATTCTCCTTGAACAACAACATATTTGACAGCATGTAGCTTCAAGGTTCTCTTTTGATTATCATTTAGATGGGAGGGAGAATTTAAATTTTGCAAAAAATACACAATGTCCTTATACCATTCTGACTCTCACATGTTAACAATTCCATCTTGAGCCATATTTGCTTTACATTCCTCAAGATTTGATTGTGCCATCAATTTAGCTAAACCTTGTCCCCTTACCAATTTAGTAATCTATATGTCAAAGTTAAACTCTTGTAGTTTATTTATCCATCTACATCTTCTTCCTGTCACTTCCTACTAGGTGAATGTATCTTTGACTGCTGCATGGGGTACATATGCAATAATCTGAGATCCTAGCAAATAGGGTCTAAAACTTTTAACTACTCCAGGACTAATGCATAAGCCTATTTTTCCATGATGTTATACTTCAACTCTACTACCTGCAATGACTTGTTAAAGAAAGCAATAGGCTGCTCAAAACCATCTTCATTTTTCCGCAATAGACATGTAGCATTTACGTGAAAAGAAGCAAATGAAAACAGTTGAAATGGCTTAGAAAAATTAGGAGATTTCAACATAGGGGCCATCTTGATAGCTTCTTTGATGTTCTAGAAAGATTGGGTTGCTTCACTTTCGCATTTCATAGTTTCACCTTTCTTCAGCATTTTGGATATGTCTTTTGTAATTTCTGCAAAGTTGGGAATAAATCTCCTAACAAAGTTTATTTTCCCAAAGATAGATTGAATGCCTTTCACTGTCTTGGCAATTTGGATTTTGTCAATTACTACAACCCTCTGAGGATCAATCTTAACTCCATCCTTAGAAACAATGTGCCCCAATAGTTTTCCTTCTATTACCCCAAAAGAACACTTCATTGGATTGAGTGATATGCCATACTCCAATGCGCTAACAAAAATCTACTCTAAATGCATGCAATGTTGCTTTTACTTCTTTAAATAAGTAGTTAAATCATTCTAATATACAACTAGAATTGAGTCAATCAATCCTGCAAAAGCAACATTCATAGCTCTTTGGAATGTAGGACCTGCATTTGTCAACCCAAATGGCATTCTTACATAAGCATAGGTTCCCCATGGAGTTGTGAAGGCAATTTTGTATTGCTTTGATTCTTTCACCTTCACCTAATTATATCCTAAAAATCCATCCATCATGGACAAGAGTTCACACTCTGTTACTCTCTACAACATAGCTTCCATGTTAGGTAGTGGATAGTTATATTTCAAAAAAAATACATTTAAATTCCTAAAATCCACACAGAGTCTTATATCTCTATTTTTTTCTGACTGGGACAAGATTAGACACCCAAGTTGAGTGTCTGATAGGCATGATTATTCCAGCCTCTCCAAGCTTCATAAGTTATTGCATCTTTGGAGCCAAATTAGGGTTAATATGTCTCTGCTTCTGTCTGAATGGCTTAGCTCTAGGATTCAAAGTGATCTCATGCTGAAATAAATCCTCCCTATATGCTTTTAAATCCTCGTACGACCATGCAAAGGCATGTTTGTATTTTCTTAACAATGTTATCAACATAGTCCTGATATGTGGCTTTAGATGTTTACCAATGTACATCTTTTTAGGGGCATGATGTGTCCCCAAATTCACCTCTACTAAATCATCCTTATTTGTAGGAGATGTCCTTGTAACAAGATGATCCCTACTGTCAAATGCTCTTTCCAAGGCTACCAACCCTCTGGGGATTTTATTTGTTTTAACCTGTATCACTTCCTTCCTCAAAAGAGTCTCTTTTCCATCTATAAATTCCACAAAGTTTTGGAAATCAATCTCTTGACTCTCATATTCATTTATGCAATGCAGGAATCTTAATAAATCCCTATCATCATCAATTGTCTGCCAGCTGCATATATTGTTTGGTACTGCAAGTCTAACTTTGACTTCAACATTTGTGATATCAGACAGAGTGATTTCATCTAGCCTAATAGCTACATTAGCTAAAAAATCTGCCATGACATTTTTTGATCTTCTATCCAATTTATTGAAAATGCATCAAATAATTCTATAGTATCCCAAACAACATGCTTATATTGTTTCAACCTCTTATTCTTTGAAGCATACTTATCTCTTACCTAAGAAACTATTTATTCTGAATCTCCAAATGCTCTTAAAATTTTAATTCCATGCTTTAGGGAAACATTCAATCCTAATAACAAAGCTTCATATTCTACAATATTTTTTGTGCAAGGAAACCTTAGTAGAAAAGATAATTTGAGGATCCTACCTGTGGGAGACAAAAATACCACTCCAGCACCAGAACCTTCCTTTCAACATGCACTATCAAAATACATAGTCCAAAGACCATGTTGACCAGACTCTTTAATACAAAGACCCTTTTCCTTATTCTCTTGATCATCTGAGACAATTCTAAAATTTTCACAATTAGTATCCACAAAACAAAGATGATCTTTTGGTTCCTGATCCTCAACTATTTCCGGTGACCTTTCCTCTCTAACCAGCTTGACATACTTACCATTCATAGGGATCATGGCATAGGATAAATCTAATTTCATGCTTCTTCCATTTAATGATGTCCATCTTCTTGACAACAACATGCCATACTGTGGTTTTATATCAAGTACTGTCACATTCATTTTGTAGGTCTTTTTTGGGTAAGCTGCAAGCATAAAGTCCACATCCTTCATAATTCCTATGACTGGAACTTCTCTAGCATCCAGGACATAGCACTTGCTATAGGATTTATCAATATTTAACCCAATTTGTTGCATAATAGCCAGAGGCATAATATTTGTTGATGCCCCTGAGTCAAGCATATAATCCTTAACTACCTTTCCATTGATGACAAGGGAAACATAAAATGGTTCCACTTGTGAAGGACATTTTGTCATTGTCACTCCCAAATAAACCTCAGGAAGCTCGTTCTCATCAACACACAACTCTTGTTTTTTACTATGATCCTCAACACTTTGTTCTACCTGATGAGCTACCCCTAAAATTAGAGATAATGCTTTGTTTCTGTATTCTTCAATTTTGATCATTTCCATTAATGGGACAAAGACTTTCATTTAGGATAGAGCTTGAGTCATGTCAAAGGGGCCATAATTTTGTATAACAGTTGTAGCTTTAGCCTGGCCTTTACTCCTATCCTGAGTTGATCGAGTCTTAGCTTTAGTGGCTTTTTGATTGTCATCCTCAATAGGTGAGCCCTTAATCTTATCTTCATTTCAGGGAATCTTACCTTCTAAGTTTTGATGATCTTGACTTGACTTATCCCTTGAGTCCTTCTTACTATTATTACCTTGTTTATTTTGTGGTTTAGGGGTTTTGTGTTTATACTAAGGCTATTTAGCAAAGGTGCCTCCTGGCTGACCTGAATCTCCTGCTTGAGGTTTACTTCTAAGTTTATAATTACTCTTAACTTGGGCTACTACAACAGTGGTAAGAGGTCTAATTTCTTCATCTAAAGGCCTCCTTAAATGACTTAGAGGAATATGTGAATCTTGAGCATACACCTGATGATCCTCATTTTCATCATCAGAAAAAACATGCTGACAAATTTCATCTTCATTCACATTTATTTGTATGTCAGCCTCATCAAAGGAAGATTAATCTCCACTTGTAGAGAACATGTTAACACTAAGGAACATTCATGAGGTTCATTACATTCATCATAGGTAGCAATATCATTGTAGAAAGACTAAGCAATCATACACTATGACTGTGAGTGAAGCATTTGATAAATTATACACCATGGAGTGTCATCGACAATATTGACAGTCTTCTTCAGGGCATTAGGAGTCTCCTTAACATTTTGAGTTCTTTGATTAGTCTTGTTATTCAGAAGAATGGGTTTACCATTGTGCCAATTTTTGTTATATGGCATGTCATGCAATTGTGGCCTCTTTTCTTGCCTCTGATAAACTTGCCTCTCTAGACCAAGCCCTTTCTCATTTTTAGCAAGTCTATAACTTAGGTCTTTAACAAATGATACCAACTTATCTAGTTTATCTTCAAAGGTGGAAGTATTTCCTTGGACATTCTGAGACATATTATTTGGATTTTGTAAAATTCTTACATCATCTCTTCTATTTGTCTTACCATATGCCTTCCTATTGTTTTCAATATTTGTTGCAATTTTGAAAGAATCCCTAAGACTATTTGGACTTTTGTCTCTTAACTCATAAGATGTCTTTGCATCAAAGGCGTTTATGTACAATACCATGCACATTGTTTCATTCAGCCTCATATGAGGTGGCAATTTGTTCAACACTCTAGTAAACCTAGCATTAAAATCAGTAACAGGCTCATTTGACCCCTTAGCAATACCAATTAATTCATTAATATTAAAACTAGGGTTAGTTTTATCACCATATTTCTCTCTAAAACTTCTTCTAAAGTCATCCCGTAATGTAATATTCTGATCAAGAAGATTCCTATACCATTCCCTAGCTTCATCGATCATGGATTACATAAATAGTTTCATAAAGACATCTTCATGCTCAACTTCAAAATTGTCCATGACATTTTAGAAAGGTTTTAAGTGGTCTTCTCCTAACACATCATTGTTCTCTGAGAGCTTTGGTATTTCAACTCTTATGTGTTTGTCAATGGGGTTGGGATAACCAAGGATACCATTGAAATCTAACAGCTTGAACCTATCCAACTGCATAGGACGTCTACCAAACTAATTGACATTTGTATTCCTATTAGCATTCACATTTTGATTTCTTATGTTTTTTAATGGCATCCTATTGTTATTCACATTTTATCTCTAATTATTTTGTGGATTTTGATTCATATGCTGATTAAGTCCCTTATCATTTCCCAGGATGTCCTAATCATCTTGTTGGTTCTGAACTTCATTTGTCTACTAGTTTCTCATCACATTTGCATTGTTGAGGGTAGGAACTAAATCCTGCTTAGCCATTTTCAAAGCTTGTACCTTTTGTTTCATATCATCTCTTATTATCAAATCCTACAAATAGTCTAGTTCTACCTTGAGATTTCTAATTTTTCCTTCTAACTCATCATCTTTTGGTATGGAAGAGGATGGTCCCTTTCCATTAGGGTCATCATTATCCCTCGGGGATTCTATATCTTCAAATCTATC
The DNA here is from genome assembly GCA_027924645.1 of Cunninghamia lanceolata. Taxonomy (NCBI): domain Eukaryota; kingdom Viridiplantae; phylum Streptophyta; class Pinopsida; order Cupressales; family Cupressaceae; genus Cunninghamia; species Cunninghamia lanceolata. The sequence goes on along the minus strand of BSBN01000652.1, from coordinate 2,242,316 downwards.
AAGGGAATCTAAAAAAGTGCATTCCTAAAACACCTCTAATCTTAACCTCGTCCTATCACCTTGATGTCTTTCATACATCTCTTGAATATTAGCTTCTATGTTTGAAAAATAGGGTGGTTGCAATCGAGAGGATCTAGGATTATCTTGGATATCATCATTATTCCTAGGGCTGGGTGAGCCTTCATGTCTACTTTGAACCATTGCCTTTTTCCATACATAATTGTTGGTAATTCTTGGAATAAACAGTTATGTAGGGATCTTCTCCCCTGCATACAACTTCTATTTTACCAGTTGGGAGATTTTCTTTGAGTCACCACCCACAACTGGGAGCTAGATTTTAGACTGGGGCTCTTTCTAAGAATTCCCTAGTAGAGTCACCAAATCTATTGGGTTTTTCCAATTGAATGTTTCCTAAGTATCCCTACAAGGTAGACATCACTCATCAATAGGATCCTTAGGTCAGGGTCCAATAGTACAAGAGATAGACTCTAAATGTCTCCTCTCCATCTTCAGGATCTACAAAACCTAGGGGGTATTCCCTATTTAATACCCATAAGTTAAAATTCTGTGTTTGTTGGGAAATTGACACAAAGTAGATAAATCCTCTCTTATTCAGGCCAAAGTTGTAAGATATATGCAAAGGGACAATCTTTGGTCTTCATTTCAGGTGTGGACCAGAGGATTTGAAACCTAAAACTACTCCTAATCCTAAAGGTTTGTGAATAATATTTGACTTGTTTTATGTTTGGCTACAAGATTTGAGGTTTTGAATCACAAATTTAACACATGGTTAGACCGGTGCTTATCTCAGGGCATGGTGTCAAATAGACATATATATATATATGTGAATGATTCTCATAAACATAAACTAATAATCAAGTTCAAGGGGTTTTGCTAGTATTCGCCTTAAAAACACTACCCAAGACAGAGTATTCAATTAGCTCTACTTACAAACATCCCTATTACAATATATTCTTCCCCACACTTTATCAAGAACATTTAATCTATTCCTTGAATAGAAGTAGAAGATTAAGCATGCAATACAGTAAACCTATGTTCTAGAATCTTAAACAACCCTTAGTTATCTAGATTCAAAAGAAGAATACACACAACCTGGAGAAAGACAATAGAATACATACATAAAGCATTACTCATTTAAATCAACATGAAACTAATAAGATCTATCCAGAAATACATTCAACATATAACTCATAAACTTACAAGACAAGAGATGAGATAACCCAGCAGAAAATGTATTTCATTCACTCTCCAAAAGTTTTCAAAATCTTTAACAACAATAGAAACGAGTAACACAATTATTTTATAGACCAAGAATGTGTACTCAGCATTAATTACATTGTCATTTCAAATGGTTCAATATACAATGCACCACCCATATGGTTTTGAGATCATTTACTACATTAGAGAGAGGGAGAGAAAAGAGTAGATCAACTCAGAGGATGTGTCACTGCCTGAAGAAGATCTGCTTCATTAATGCTAGGGAGGTGGTGGTTGGCCTTTCAATCATGCAACCCATACTTGTTTGTCCACTCACTGTATGTCTTTTCAGATGGTCAGGGGAATGAGATAATCTTTACAACTTTGCCATTATGACTGACATACCTGGCATCTAATGTGGTCATTACATTCTTGCAAAATATTTCAAAATTCATTTCAACTATGTGTAACTTGTCAAGTGATAAGCTTAGTATCTGCATAGTTGAATCACCTTCATCACAAAGAGTAGGAATTAATTGACAACCATTATCTATTATTTCTTTTTTTCACTTTTCTAGGTCCTTAGTTTTTCCATCACCTTAAAAAATATGTGGCAACCACTTTGTGTCCATCTTCTCTATGGCTTGCATCTTCTCCACCAAAACCTTATCTAATTTCAATTGAAAACTAGAAACCTCCTCAAGATGCTGCAACATATCCATTACCAATTTTTGCTTAGGGGGTGCTTGCATGTCAAATCTTGACCACTTGTGAAAATCCATGACCTCTGCAGTTCTTGGCAGTCATTTGACTTTCACAATTGATAGCCTTTGTTTATCTAATTCATGCTTCTCATAAGCTATCCTCAATTGTGAGTAGGATCTCCATGTCTCTTCCACTCTGGCCAAGATTTTGGTCACCCTATGATTGATCAAATTGGTGACCATGTCCTTTACTTTGTTCTCTTTCTCCTCTTTCAATTTTTTCACCTCCACCTTTAGTTCTTTGATTTCATACAGGAGAGGTTGTGTGTCAACTGGAAGTGATTCTATAGTCTAAATGATAGGAGGAGTTTGAGATGGGCCAGCCTCTAATTGTAATTGCCCTTCATATTTGTTCAACCTGGCCATGGTTTCTGCATATATCTCCAACAATTCATTATGTTCCTTCTGTAGTTTATTTATCACTACCTCAACAAATTATGCATTTTGCACATTTAGACTGGTAGCTTGAGGAGTAGAGGTGGTTGACACCCTTTTGATTATTACATTTCCAATCAATTCATCCAATCAACCTTTGGTTTTTATCACTGGGGGCCAGTTCCCAAAATGCCAAGATTTCAAACCTTGGGTCAGATGTAGCACCTGTCAAAGCTTTTCTCACCTGCTCGTTTGTCACGTCTGAATCATCCCTTGTGATGGTATCAAATTAAATTACATTTGATACAGTCCAATTTTGTAATAATAGGATGTTGCTCTTGGAAACAAGAGCCCTGCCCTCCTCTAGGGTTATTGCACTGATGTCTTTATTAACCTCAGTCAAAACCCTTTGAGTAATTGTATCATACTCAGAGAGGTTAGCACTTCTCTTTTCTTCCTTAATTCTCTTTTGAAATTCTTCATTTTTAGTTCTCATCACAAATGACCTAAATTCAGTTGTACTGACAAATGCATCATTTGCAATAAATTGGTTACATGCCAATAGTCTTACATCTTCTATATCAACCTCATTGTTAATTTTTGACTTTGTCAACCTATTATTTGGTGAAGTGTATGGCCTTAAGCTTATTGGGGAATTTATCTAATGAGGAGGTTCTTGAATTTTCTCTTCTAGTGCTTCTTCCTCTAGGTCCACAACTTATGTGTCCACCTCTGACTCAAGGTCAATGATTTTAACTCTCTTTGGAGGAGAAGAATCAGAGGATTCCAACTTTCTTACATATCCACCCCTAGAACTGCTAGGTTGGTAGGATGGCCTCTCCTACTCTGTAGGTGCACTAGCTATCAGATCATTTGCCTTGTCAAAGATCATTTCAATTCTCCTTATGGGATCTTGCACTTCATCAAAAGCCCCAAGGAATGCAGTATTGGAATTTTTCCTCATCCTTTCTCCATCCATCACTATATTCCATTGATCTCTTAAAAGATATACTTCTTGCACTGACTGGCAATTCCTTACTGTATCTTCATCCAAGAGGAGTCGATGGGGATAACTAGGCCTACTGAATTTCACCCTTGCTTTGCTTATAAATCCCTCAGGGCCAAAAAACCTTACTGGCTCCATATCCATCCTATAACATTGAAGCATGCAGCTAATCTAATCTAATCCACTTTTATCAATTGTTATAAAATCACTGAGCTTCAGGGAAGTGGGGATGGGTGACCCCTTCTTATGCTTTCTAAAGTGCTCCTTATCAGCTTCATTTAGTTTCATTATGATCTCCATGAAAGAAAGTCTTTTGGGTACAAACTTAGGTAGAGTGTAGGCTGGAGCCTCACACTCATAAATGCTAATGCAAGTAGTATTTGCATGCAGAAACCAGTCTCCCCAATTGTTTTCTATATTCAAATGCGGGTTTCTTTCTAGAGGTCTCAATAAATTTGTTACATCTGCATGTATTCTGTCTCCTTCAGGTTCCAAGAAACCTAGGACCCTTTTTACAAAATGATCCTCAAAAATAACATAACTTGCATCTTTGAAATGCATGTCAAGCATGCAAGTCCACATTTGTACTAGCATCATGTTGCCTTGTGTATCTTTTGTCCTCACATGTAAGTCCTTATGCCAGTGGCATGATAAAGAGAATAGGATCGTCTGGCACATTAAAGAATACCATGTGAATTTCACATGGGGACTTATAGTATACAATTTTCTTTTTATGATCACCATCTGCTTGTACATTTTCTCAGCCAAGTAACTTGCAAAGGTCCCAAGATCTTGAATACAAACTGCCATCATCATTAAGGACACATGCATTTTATTAGCCGCATCCCTTCCTAGCACATGGCACAATGTATGGTAGGTTTTAACAAAGTAGTTCATGAAAATTGAGTAGTCAAAAGGGTCCTGCTCACTATTAAATACTTTTACCAGACCTCCATCAATTCCCCTTGGTCTGTGCTTGGCCAGATTGAATTTTCTATATGCATATCTGATGGTCTTATATTTCTCTTTGAAAGCATTTAGGTCAATGGGCATACTGGCAGAGGGGTCTAGATTGAACACAGTCAAAATGTAAGCTTTAGTAAATCTAATTATGACAAAGCCATTTCCAGACAGAACAAACCTAGTTCGGGGGTCATATCTAGCAATTGCTCTAACCAAGTCTGGATTTACAAAGACATTGGAGCAAATCAACTTAGCTAAATCAAACTTCCAGGCATGAAAAATAGGGGCTCTATAATCTATTCTTTTATGCCAATGTTCAAAGAGGGACCATGTTGATATAGGTATCCTAGCATCTCTACAGTTCACACATGGGTCATAGATTTTGTCATTTTTTCCTAATTCTCCTAACCTTGTTGCAACTCTCCTCAATGACCTGGGACATTAGATCATGAGATCCTCATCTAGACTACGTTTTGAGATGGTGGGTTGACTAGACTGACTCATCTTTCTAGACTATGTTTATGTAATTAATCAAGGGCTTCTATAGCTATAAATTACTTCTTAACACTTTGAAACAGACTGATAGTTCAATTGACAAGATACATAGGAACAAAAGCTACTTACTAGTTTTTTGGTGCTAACAAGGGCCTGGAATCACCTTAGCTTGCTCATTTTAAAACTCCTTTCTCTAGGAATGCAATTGTGCCCTCGGAAATGATAGAGAATGCCCTAAATTATATCCTTATAATGCTGAATTTCTTACTATTTATAGTATTAATGGTGATCACAACAGCCATTTCTCAGTTTGTGTCATGGACATTTGAAAATCTTCTTTTGTGCAAATTTGAAATGTGGTCGTTGATCCTTTCCTTACATTCTGCAATCAACTACTAAGATTATATGACCAGATTTGAAAATCTTCATCATCACATTTGAAAAATCTTTAGCCAATCAGGATGAGCCACATCAACTCTACTCCTTCTGTGGATCATGTCATCCTTTGTCTAGATTGGACACATGGCACCTTTTTGTGGCCTCGCGGTCTAAAATGGCCCACCACTTACCTACTGCACACGGGTGCAATAAATCCTCCACGCATCCCTCCTTAATGCACCTTTGAATTCTTGGTAAAACGGGGCCACGTGTCACCATCTCGCGACCGCGTAGTGAAGATTCCCACATGCATGATACCCTTGCGACGATGCACAAGCATTAGATTAAAGGTTCTTTTGTGAGCCACTATTATACTAACATATAGCAACAAACCGTTGGCAAAGGCAAGATTCCAAATGGGGTAGGACATAAGCACATATTCGTAGATAGGTGTCAACTCATCGCAGTCGTGCAGCAGGGTGGTGATGTCATCAAGCATGCACTGCAACGTTGTGATTGTCACTTTATAGACCTTAAGGCTTACATGGAAAACTTAGGACAATTGATTTAATTTTTCATAGCTATTGGTAGTAAGACTTAGAACATGGGGCCAATCACCTAACGAATATAGAGACTTAAGGTTATAACTTAAGGGACTGGAAACCTGCTACAAGTGTTAAACACAGAATTAGACATAAAGCACACAACCAAAGGACTTAGGATAAAAATTTTAAAGATAGACACTTAGAACATAACAAACCTAAAACCCTAAACCCTAAAGAGCACCACCATGATAGAAAATGTTTGGACTTTGATTAGGGTTTTTTATCAAACTTGGATTTTTTTGGATTCTTGCTTTAAATTTTAAATTTCAAAGGTTCAAATGTTTGATTTTGTGAGGCCCACCCTTGTGCGACTGGATTAGTTACCCTGTAAGACCATGTTGTTTTGCTTCACCTTAGCTAAGGGTTTAGTTTATGGAATTATGGCCCTATCTTAGAGTCAGTGTACTAATGTTGTGGATCTTTTGTATAAGGTGGTTGTGTTTACTGGTGGGCACATAGGCGATGCACATCCTAGTTGGGATTGATTAGAATATCACATGTTTATTCTTGAACTAGATCCTTTAGTGTTGTAGTGCAAGGCCAACTTGTGTTGCACTTCTTTTTCTGTTTATAAGACTTGTTCAGATTATATCTGATGTGGTCATTTTGAGGACTAGTGATCCCTCCTATTGGGACATTTGTCAGTTTTATCTTGTGATAGATGAGTTATTGAAGGATGGAGCTATATCCTACATGTGTGAGTATATTATGAATTCCACGATGTTGAATGTGGTATCGATGCAATTGAAATGGTTTAGTTAGAAGATTGAACTAATGGAATGCTATGTGATGATGAACTTGATTGTATTTTGTGAAATGTGAATGAATTAAGAATCATGTAAATATTAGCATGTGTTATAATTGAGGATATATGTGCTTATGCAACCTTGTGTGTGTATAATTCATTTCACTTTGGCTATATATATCTTGTGCTATAAACATGATTGTGTAAGTGTGCAGGTATTTTCCATGGCCCATGGAAAATTGGAGGTCAAAAAAATAACCCTATGTATTAGCCATGTTAATCCAACCTAGTCCTTAAGATGGATTAAGGTTATTTATGATTGAGAATGATGTATTGTGTTGTCTTTTAATTGATGATATTTTTGTAAGGTTCATCCTTTTGATTTATCACCTTGAAGTGTTGTAATGTTGTATTATTTTGGTTTGCACAATTTTGGTGCTAAATTTTTATGAGCCCTTTTTATGTGGATTTATGAGTCCCCTAGTGTTAATTATGGTTAATTAATGACCCTAGGTCATAACCTTAGGTCATAACCCTAGGGTCTAGGTCCATTCTTAGCATGTTTAAACTTGGTGTAACCCTTGTATGGTCACCTTAACTTGCCCCTTGAGTAAAGTGACAAAATTGGGAGATGTGCAAGGTGATTGGCAAGTCACCATCCCACCTTAACTAACTCCACTCACCTAAGGTAAGGTTACACTTGTCTTGAGTGCTTTGGAAGCTTTCAAAGCCTTCTCATGTGTGAGACCTCTTCCCTATGATCTCACACATGTGTGAGAGTATATGTGGGAGAGTGTGTAGCATAGTTGAATGAGAATGTGACAAGTGTCACCTCTTCACTCTTTAGGCGTCTCTTATGTGTGATCCCCTTTCCCTATACTCTCACACATTTGTGAGAGCATTGGTGGGAAAGTGTGTAGCTTAGTTGAATGGGTAGGTGACAAGTGTCACCTCCCCATTCTTGTGGGATTGTGAGATGGTTGTGTGGATGAAGGAGAAGGTGACAAGTTTCACCTTCTCATTCATCAAGGCTTGTTGGAAAAGCCTATTTATCTCTCTCTTTGAGAGAAGGGAAGGGTTCTTCTTTTTGGTTCTTTTCTTATTGAATTTGATTATTGATTTTGGGGAAAGAGAGCTAGACTTGGAGAAGTGGAAACTCTTGGAAGGATTTTGGGAGCAAGCTCTTGGAGCTCTTCATCAACACATTCCATTGCTTGGAGGTTGAGAGGTAAGTCTCATGGCATTCAAGCCTTCATTAATCTTGTTTTTTCTTATTTATGCATGTGAAAATATATGTTTGTTCTTGAGTATTGTTTATTTGGTGATGTATGGGTTTTAGGGTTGTTTTGGTGATCTATCCATATGAGAGATCTCATCTTTTAATGGTTGGGAGAGGTGTGAACCTCCTCGGGGAGAACCCTCATCTTGCAGAGGTTATTTGATGGCCATGGGCCTTATTTGTGAAGTTTATAAGTTATGATTATTGCAAGAGTGCCTTTGAAATCTTTTTGGGTGTAATAAGTTTATAATGACAATAGGCCTTGAGATTTGAGTATATTTTGATTGAGTTACTTGTGGTTTCCCCTTGAGTAGAGATATGTCCACTCTCTCACCCACTGAATCCATTTTGGATGGGTTTGTTTTGTGAGTCTCTTTGGGAGGGGGATATTGTGCTTGATGTGAGTGTTTTTGTGTGTTTGTAAATCCTTGTGTTGTGCATGAAACTAGTTATTTGGATGACCTCCTATCTTGGGGGTGGCTTTTTTGGAAGCCTAAGGTTGGGAGGCAAGCTCTCCATGGGCTTGGAGAACTTTACTTGTGTTTTTTTAGGTTTTCGTGGTTCTTGGAGGAGTGGTCTTGGTTTTGAAGCTTGGAAGAAAATATGGGTTTATGTTTATTGTAAATGTTAAGGCAATGTGGTTGCCTTGGCTGATTCTGGGCTTGTATAATTGTTGTTGTAATGGGAGTTAATGTCTCCTTGTGAGAACTTGTTATGTAAGTTTACATGTATATCATTTGGTGCATTTTCAATAAAATGGGTGTGTTGAAGTTTTACCATACTATGCATTTGGAAAAATATATATTAGTGTGAAAGAAAGTCTCTCTCTCTCTCTCTCACTCCTTACCTTGCTTTATATGAGTTGCATAAGTAAAATTGCTTGGAAAGAAAAAAAGGGAAAAGAAATACCATGTTCTATGGTTATATTATTATGGATAAGAAAATATATGGTCATTTTGTTTCTGTAACAAAAAAAATAGAATTATATATTTATACATTGGTTCAATATCCTATGTTAGTCATTTAAAAAAGAAATAGTATATAACTTGTTGTGAAAACTATATATATATAATACCAATGTTTTAATAAAGACAAAAAAATTAACTTGTCTTTATTTATTCTCTATAAAAGAAATAGACATAGAGAATAAAATATCAATATATATGCAATATATATATTATATTTACTTTGCTATATATAATAAATTAATGTTCGATTAATAATAGGTGATTTACATATGCATGAAAGAAAAGCATTTTAGTAAAAGAGAATTTGAGATAGGCTTTAGGGATTTTTAAAAAAAGTTTTGTAGAAACTAAAAAATGGCCGTAAGACCGAACCACAACCTTGGCCGTGGCTAGCCTGTGAAGGATAGGGTTTGGGAACACCATCCCACACATAGGGCCGAGGCCCTGTGGATGGGGCGGGAGCCCCGCCCCGCCTCGGCTTGCGATGGGCAAGGTATGGGAAGCCCATCCCACATGCAGGGCTGAGGCCCTACAGGTTGGGCGAGAGCTCCTCCCTCGACCTGGCCAGAGTTACTGACAGGGTTTAAAACCCCCACCCTCTGCTTTTCATTCAACCTTCTTCCTTTTTAAAAAAGGCTCTGTTTTATATTTGTTATAGTTGTTACTCCTTTGGTTCGGCCCTATTTCGGCCTAGTTCATGTCACTTTTATTTATATAAATTTTAATTTATTCTATGACCTAAATATTATATATATTTGCATAGGACTATATATATATATATATAGTCCTATGCATATATATATATGTGTGTGTGTGTGTGTGTGTGTGTGTGTGTGTGTGTGTGTGTGTGTGTGTGTGTGTGTGTGTGTGTGTGTGTGTGTGTGTGTGTGTGTGTGTGTGTGTGTGTGTGTGTGTGTGTGTTTTTTAACCCCTATGTAAATTCTAAAATTCCTTGTGTAAAACTTTATTCAAAAAAAGAATAACCAGAGAGTTACAAAGAAAACATAGATGGTTAACTTTGAAAATAAGAATAGGGATCTCAGATTTAACTTAGAATGCTTTAAACTATTGGTTAGAAAACATAATAGAGCTTGTTAGTAAATAAAAGAAAATTATAGAAACATGTGCATGTGCAATGAAAATAAATTAGAAAATAAAAGAAAAAGGTTAGAAAACAAGTAACAAGAAAATTGTTAGAAAAACTTATATTAGAAAATACTTAAACAAAATTGTTAGTAAACTCTTATTTGGGAAAATACTTTCCACTTGGGAAAGTACTTTCCCATTTCCCTCTCCCTTGAATCTTGCACCCAAGTACACAAATGCTTTGTGAGAAATTAGGTTTGTTTGAGTTACTTTTATAAACTTTAAGTAGGGTTTTGTGTTGCCCTAAAAGGATTAGTGGGCTAATTTAATCCCTAAACCTAGCTCATTTAATTAAACCAACTTAGTGAGTGGGATGGGTTTTTTGAATCTAGTGTGGTGTGTAATTAATGTTCTTATTTAATGTTTATCATTTGATTCTTATGAAGGAAATATATTTAAACTTTATGATTTAATTTATTTAGTGCATGGTATTTAACTTCTTAATCCTTTCAAACTCTTTCATCAAAGTGGCTGATTTAAATGGATAGATTTCATTTAATTAAACCCTTTAATTAATTTATTTAATTTTGAATTAAATTATGAAAAGCTCTTAGTGAATATTATTTTAATTCATTTTAAATTTTGAAAAGGGTTATAGTGTAAGTTTTTTTTTTATTTTTTATTTTCACTTCTTCCATACTTGATGAGATGGCATTTTGTTGTTGAAAAATCTATGGAAATTATACCTTTTGTCTTATTATGCTGTTGGATTTTCCTATATTAATGATGGAGATATGCTTTTAATTTAATTTGAATATTTACTTTCTGCTTTAGTTTTTGATAAAATGTTTTAAGTTGGAACCATGTTAGTTGCATTATTTTAATGTTAATTAAAGTTAGTAGTTTTCTCCTAGAGTTAGATTTTGATTCATATTGAAATCATACCACCTCACCTAGTAAACCCTAGGGTTGGATTCCTAAAAGGAAACCATCCCTCATAGTGATGCTCTTTCATGACACACACCCCCTTAGTGGCTATTGTCCTGTAGGGATTGCGAAAGGAGTTTTGTATTATCCTGTATTGTGATTGACTTTCTTTCCTTTGTGAGACTTGCCTAATGTTAGTTGTAAATACAACTATGGTACTCACATGTGTCACAGAGGGTGCATGTTGTGTGCGAGGGGGTTTTAGAGTCAGGTGGAGAAAATTATTGATAATTCGTGTCATGACCACATGACAAATGTGGACATGACATGTGGTTATCGCATCATAACCACATGGCAAATGTGGGCATGACAGATTTTAAATGTTCAAATGGAGGACTTGGATAATGTCAAAGGTTTCTTGGCAAGCACAAAAATCAAAGAAGAGAACACAATGGCTTTTTGACTCAAGGTGAACTTTGGATAAACTGGCTTGTATGGGTTTCGATAAGAAGACACACCAAGCACATGAACAATCCTAAAATTAGTCAAGTGGGAGTATCATACCTTGAAGATCTCACGAAGTGTCCGTGGGTCAATCTCAACTCAAAGTGAAACAAGATTCCCACCCCTACTAATACCTTTGGTGCTATAGCTTGGATTGATAGGGAAAGCAAGGTCATGGACCACCTTATCCCCTTACCAAGGAGACTTTTCCATGCCCAAGATAATGCCTATCTCAAGTATAATGGTACAGTGAGCATCTTCCCCTCTTTTGCAATGGTGTACAACAAGGTATGATGACTGAAAGGTCTTAAGCTAGGATAGTATGGGCTTCTAAGGAGTCCTCTTCATACACAAGGTACATGAGGCATAAGACCATGAAAACTAGTCTATTGAAGGGATGCAGAAAGCCACTTCACCTTGTGTCTGAAATTACCTGAGGTCCCAAGGCTGCACCAATGACAATGTAACTAGATTGGGGCACAAGTTTCCTTCTCCCCCCTTTGATATACCCCGCTAGCACACACAGTTGAGGTCATCCCTAGGGGTGATAAAATCCCCAAGTAGACATCCTAAGAAGAAATCGCCCTTGCTTTTGATCACCCAAGATAACATGAGGTGCAAGGGGAGAGCATATGCAATAAAGTGACCCATTTGAGATAACATTTAAAAGCAATAAAGTGTTTGAGTGTAGACTTTTGATCCCCAAGATCACCCTAAGGTGCAAGGGGAGATAATATCTCTACAAACAAACCAAACATGGCACACAAAGTTAATTTCCATCTACACTAATTTAGTGCAACTAACTAGTGGTAAACAAAGACTTGGACCAATGAAACTTGCACCAAATAAGTCAGTATTATGATAAAAGTCATGGGAAAATGTTTATGATACCTACAAATACATGTTATTTACCTGCATAGACCTCAAAATTGTTGTCAGAAAATAGCACTAAAAAAGGATAAAATAACGCTAAAACATTAATAAAAGGTGCTAAAATAATGTTAAATGATGCTATAAAATAGAGAAATGGTGCGAAATAGGGGGTATATAACGCAAAACAGTTCATTATTAGGTTTAAAATAGTCAGCAACAATAAAACAACAAATAGAAATAGTGTTAAAGAAAAGGAAAATAGTGCTAAAATAGAACATAACACTGAATCAAAAGCAAATGGTGCTAAAGCAAATTATACTTGTCTAACTATCTAGCTGAGAGATTAGTGGCATGGTTCTAGGTTGATATAGTGCTAAACCACAAAAAACTTGAACAATCTGCAAGAAAATAGAAACAAGACTTGCACAAAATGGTGAGATAATGTGTTAGAGGACTGCAAGATCAGTTCAAGGCCAAAACACACTAGTTTGTTAGTAGGGAGCATGGTTAGTTTGCATGAGAAAATGAAAGATGCCAAACTAGTTTTCCTTAAAACATATCAAGAGCATTATAACCCCTTAGACTTAGTAAAACCTATCAAAAAATAGAGACCAAAATGATGCAAACAATGATAAAATGTAAAAATCTGACATAAATTTTTTCCTAAGCAAAAAAAGGTTATCATAGTCGTGACAAAATAACACTAAAACAAAGTAGGATAGCACTATTTCAGAGGGAAATAGCACTAAAATAGATGGAAATGGCACTAAACTATGGAGTTATAGTGCGACTATGGGAGACATTAGCGCTAAATTGCCCTGTCCGTGAAGAAACCTTCAAAAACACTCAAAGAAAAGTTAGTTTGGGGCCAGGGTGTCCCACTGAGCATGCCAAATGAAGACAACGATGAAGTGCAAAGCATAAAAACACAAAATACATTGAATTAAAACAAAGTTATAACTTCTCAAAGCCTTGCAATCTCCTTACTCCTAGATAAGATGGAGAGAGTGCACCCTTACTCTCTAGCTTTACCCAAATGGCTTGAAGAAATGTGGAATGCTCACAATTTCTCAACACAATGAGCTAAATGATATGATTTTGAGGGATTTTGGCACAAGGGATTTGCATAAAATGAGATGATCAAAATGGCTTGTGGAGGCTTGTATTTATAGGCAAAATTAGGGGGGAGATTGATCCAACAGTGAAGATTGAAAGTTGGGATCAATGGATGAGATTGGAGAATGAGATCAAAGGCTAAGATATCATCAACAAAAATGGATGGTGGATAATAGAAATAAATTTTTAATTCATTTTTGGGGAAGGCTTTTCATTTAATATGATAATGACTTGTGAGGAAATAAAATATTATTTCCTTGGGAGGATGTGGAATTTAAAATTCCAATTTATGTGGAAATGTGAGGGACATGTGACACATGGGTTATTTTAGAACTCACATGTGTGAGTTGATGACATAGGGAAGAGCTTAGCATGGAAATAGTAAGGTGAGGTGGAAGCATCATGTGACCCATGAGATTATTTTGGAATTTTTAATTTGTGGGTTGGGGGAGAATGAGCTAATGATGCTTTGACCAAGTTAATTAAGGTGATTAACTTAATTAATGTGGATGGAAAAAAATAGTGAATGGGATAATCAAGGTTTCAGATTATCTAAATAATGATTTAATTAATTAATCTAGGTCAAGGGGTTATGTAGGCTAGGGTAGCTAATTAAGTAATAGCTATTTAATTAACTAGGCTAGGTTTAGGCTGATTAGTAGGGTAGATTAATTAAATAAGTAAAAATTACTTAATTAATCAGGTTTAGGGAAGTGGACAAATTAACCAAATAAATATTTGCATATTTATTAAATTAATTGAGATGATGCTAGTAAGGTATAATGTTGAATTAAATTAATTAATTTAGGTCTATGGGTAAATTGATGAAGGTTGGTTAAGGATGGATGATCAGGGATGATTAGTTAAATAATTAATTGGGTGAAAGGAAAGATTAGTGATATGGATGATGTGGAAAGAAAGTTGAAGGGTTGAGACATCTTTAGGTGTCTACAACAACATTGAAGAATAAAAGAGAAAAAGCCACAGATCTAGAAGAAGAACTAAGAAAAGAAGCATTAGATAATTATTGGATGTAGACATCTTGACTACAACAATGAATAATAGAGAAATTTTCAAAACAACAATAGAAATGTATAATCATATGACCAAAGAAAATAAAGATGTTATACTAAGAGCAATAGTAAGGTACTTGTAGAGGTCTGATAAGACCCTAGATGAAGTAATTTATACATTACCAAAGGAGTTGGCTACCACATTGAAGAATAAAAGAGAAAAGGCCACAAAGCTAGAAGAAGAACTAAGAAAACAAGCATTCGATAGGGTGTATCCAAATCTATCCACCACACAAAAAGGATAAAATGGCACACAAGCAGGATAAGGAACTAAGAACAAAGAAAAGGGTAGATTCTCTCATGACTGAAGAGGAAAAAGAAAAAATAAAAAATGAGACTAAAGAAGTAACTAAAAGGGTATATGATACCATAAGGGAGGAGGGGAAAAATGAACAAGAACAAGAAATACCCCATGCAAAAAATCTTAAGAAAAGTGACCAAACTGATCAAGGACAAGGATCACAACAACAACCATCATCTCCACGAAGAGCCTCCTCCTTAGCCACTTCTCCTATGCAATCTATCAAAGACTTCTTAGCACAAAAAAAGAATATTAAACCTCTACTAGTTGTTGCAAGTATGGGCCTAACCGGTGTTGTCATTGATGTCAACATACTCAGGTTACATTAATGAGAAGGACTAGATGAACTGTGTGTTGAGGATATTGAGAAAATTAGTCTCAATCAGGAACAGTGAAGAACAGTGATGATGACAAGGTAAAAGTCCAAGATAGGTTGAGGATCAGAGGATGTGGTTTAAAGGGTTTGTAGATATGAGTCTTGAGATGTTCTTGTCAAGATTTTAGAGGTCCACATGAAGATCTAAAGAAGTTATGGTTGCTCAAGTAGAACCAGTTCCGACAGATATTCAGTGGTGACAGAGTGTCACAAATTGGTCCGGTGAGCTCCGACATTGCATTATCTCATTTTGTGGATTGGAGGGAGTGTTGAAGAAGTCTGTGTGAAGTGACAACTAGATTTGTTCATGGTTTGGAGGTTCGAAAGCACCTTTTTAATTATGACAGTGATGACAGATTGTGTTCTTGAAGTTCCAGATGAAGAAAAGAAGAATTCCAGTAAGCTAATAAAGTGCGGATGTTCTTAGTGTTTTAGGGAAGGTTATGATGATCACTAGATCATGTCCAATTCATGTTGGTGGTATGCATTGAAGTTAGAGTTTGGATTTGATAGATAACCATCGGTTGTTGGTGATCTTTCTGTGACTAGCTGACCAGATGATATATACACCTTGCGAACGATCTTGTGGTTGTTTCCCAACTTAGATGTTTGTTCCTAAGTTGATGTCATGTATAAATAAGGGATTGTGAAGTCATTTCAATGTGCGACTGCAAGATGAGTGTGTGGTAGCGAAGAGAAGAGCAAAAGGTAGAACATAAGTTTTTGGGCATAAATGAAACTGATCCAGGCATGGTAAAGATGTCAATCTCTAGTTCAAGTTTGTAATACTTGTTACTTTGTAAATAGTGTGTCTCTTGTAGGCAGTCTGCCTCTTGTGAGTAGTGTGCTTAGGCAGTGAACCCTAATTGGCATGTACCATCTATTTTTCTTATTCTTCTAACAAAGAATAATCCTTGGGTTAATCACCCCGTGGTTTTTCCCTTGACCGAGTTTTCCACATCAAAATCTTGGTGTCTCATGTGTTGATGTGTATCTACTTTGGTGTTTATGCTTTATGCTTTCATGTGTGATTAATTTATATGCTATTAAATAACAAGAGGATTTAAGTGTTTGAATTAGAAGCAAGTTTTGGACAACTGATTCACCCCCCCTCTCAGTTGTCTGTCTTGAATCCAACAATTGGTATTAGAGCCAAGTTCCTCTAAAAGGAGCTTAACCGCTTGAGGAGATCCAGGATGTCGTCATACAAGAAGGATAGTCCGAAGTTTGATGGAACCAACTTCTTTCTTTGGAAAGGTTGCATGAAATGTCACTTGCAGTGTATGGGAAAGGTGTACTAGTCCATGGTCACAAAAAGCGTATGCACCTCCACAAGGTGGTCTGACAACTCTAAATGAAATCACAGATGCTGAAAACAATCTGCGAACCAAAGAGGCTCTTCTAAGCACGTTAACTGACTCAGAGCTCTTAAATGTTATTGACCTACCAACTGCCTATGAGATCTAGATCAAACTGGAACTTCTGCATGAAGGAAATGAGTATGTTAAGTGTGCAAGATTGCAGAGTCTTAAAGGAAAATTTGAAAGACTGAAGATGAGAGATGATGAAAATATTACTACCTTTATGCCAAGAGTAAATGAGCTAGTATGTGGAATTAGGAATGCTGGTGGAGTCTTGGATGAAAATGAGATTGTTGGCAAAATTCTCAGATCTCTTCCTACTACCTACAAAATCAAGGTTGCTGCCATTGATGAATTCAGAGCCCATACAACTTTCACAAGAGACCAATTGGCTAGCAAACTGGCTGCATTTGAAATGACTAAGTTTGGAGATGATTCCCCCAAGACTGAATCTACATTCAAAGCCAGTGCCTCTGTGAAAGGTAAATAAAGATTTGATCTGGGAGAAAACTCTTCAAGGAAGCTGTCATGGTATGATCAAGCAAGAAGAGACATGGAAGTGGAAGAAGCAGAAACAACTCAACTTGAAGCTCTCATTGCAAAGAGACTACCAAGAGGATCTGGTAAGTATGAAGGAAAATTACCCTTTAAGTGCTTCAACTGCAATAAGATTGGTCATTTTGCCTCAAGATGTCCGGAAAGATCTATAAGGTCAAATTTTAACAGACAAAGGTTCCAAAAGAATTGTTATTATGTTCATGAAGAAGATGTTAATGAAGGAGTAATAGATGATGAATCAGAGATAGGAAACAAATCTAGAAATGAATGGGTGTTTATTGCCATCGAGGAAGAAGATCCAATATCCTTTGAATCTGTCAATCATAAGGTTGTAAAAAGAGCTTTGGCTGCCCAAGTTGAAGAAAAGGATGATTGGGTTATTGATAGTGGATGCTCTCACCATATGACAGGTGACAAGAACAAGTTCTTATATTTGGAAAGGTATGAAGGAGGAATGGTAAAGTTTGGTGATAATTCTGCTGGTAGAATTAGAGGTAGGGGAACTATTTCTTTTTGATGGAAAGAACAAAACTAGTAATGTATTGTATGTTGAAGGATTGAAGCACAATCTTCTCAGTGTTGGATAGTTGGTAGACAAAGGTTATGATCTCCGGTTCAAGAATGGAAAATGTAGGATGTTTGAAAGCTCCAGAACTGAGATTGCATCCGGTACTAAAACAAAAGGTAATATCTTCCATCTAGTTGGTAATAATAAAAGTTGTCTGTTTGTTCAAGTTGATCAGAGTTGGTTATGGCATAGAAGGATGTGTCATGTAAATTTTGATAACATCATCAAGATAAGCAATACTAAGGTTGTAAGAGATCTTCCAAAATTGGTAAAACCTACAAATAGTTTATGCAAAGAATGTCAGCTGGGTAAACAGAGTAGAGTTTCATTCAAAAGCAAGGATCAGTCCTCTACCAGATTATTGGAATTAGTTCATACTGATCTATGTGGTCTAACAAGAATCAAGAGTATGCAAGGTGATAGATATTTCATGTTACTGATTGATGACCATTCCCGGATGATGTGGGTTACCTTTCTAAAGGAGAAATCGGAAGCTTTTAAGAAGTTCAAAATCTTCAAGGCTATGGTAGAGAATCAAACTAGATTAAAACTAAAATGTCTAAGGTCTGATAGAGGGGGTGAATTCACATCTGGTGAATTCATAGATTTTTGTGAGAAGCATGGTATAAAGAGATAGTTATTTGCTCCTAGGACTCCACAACAAAATGGAGTAGTAGAGAGAAAGAATTGGACCATCCAGGAAGCATCTAGGACAATGATGATTGAAGCAAATGTTCCCCAGATGTTTTCGAGAGAAGCTGTCAGCACTGCAGTCTATACCCTCAATCGAGTTCAAATCAGAAACAATACCGGTAAGACTCCTTATGAATTTTGGTTTGGCATTACTCCTACTGTAAGATATTTCAGAGTCTTTCGTAGCAAATGTTACATCAAAAGAGATGAAGATTTAGGCAAGTTTGATGCTAGAAGTGATGAAGGAATATTCTTGGGTTACTCTACTCAAAGCAAAGAATACCAGTGTTATAACAAGAGATTAAGAAAGATGATAGTGTGAGGCCTACTCTTTACACAAGTGTTCATGAGACAAATTGCTGTGTTATTTCTATTATGTTTATGATTGAGAGATTATTGATCTTGAATCTTGTTATTAAACCTAACTGAATTTTAAGGAAATAATTGTGCAATGATATGTTATATGTGCTTTGGCTATGATACCTTGATAAGTTATTAACTTTGAGTTTGAGTGTGCAGGTATTACTAATGAAACCACATATACACGAGACCATCTCATACCTATGTTGTATTCCTTGTGAGCCGATCTAGTTCAATAAGGAACTAAGATCAACCTCATGTTTGGAAGATGTTGTAATGTTGTAATATGTTGTATGGGGTCAAGGGAAAAGGGGTTATCTTCTGATTTACTTTGTAAGAAATGTTGTTTTAATCTTGTTGAAATTTTATTTCTTTTTGACCCTTTATCTTGTGTTTGATTTGACTCTGGGAGTTCTAACTAGGCATAAATCAACCCTAGGTTATACCCCATGGTCTAGGGACCTTTTGGGCTAGGATAACCCTGGGTTAGCTTCCATATGGTCACTTAAACTTCACAGTGAAGTTAAGTGACGAATTTGGAAGCATGGGGACAATGGGATGAGTGGAATCCACACTCAGGCCACTTGTAAGTCATAAAATAACTCCATGATTCCCTAATAATGGAGTTTTGTCTGCATGTGCCTCTCTTTTGGTGGGGTTTTCCTTAATTGGGGGTAGTGTGTCATCCACTCCATTTGTATTCTATTTTACTTAATGCATTTTAAATTCACCATGTGTTGTAGGTAGGACTTTAGTGGGGAACCTATGAAATGGGGGTCAATTGTTTTATGACCACTAGGGTAATGGGTGATTTGTGAATTAGTTGTTTAATGCCACTTGGGAGATTGAGAAAATGGAGGAAACTAGTTTAAAAGAAGGGAAGAAGGGAAGTGTGAGGGAGGTTGGATTATGGTGGAAAGCAGTCTTGGGAGAAGAAGGCTTGAGTGGAGCTCTACATCAACTCTCATTCCATAATTGGGCTTTGCAAGGTTGGTGATACAGTTCTACTCTCAATGTGATTGTTGTTTGAAATGTAAGTTTGTCTTTGAATTGATGAGTAACCCTGAATTAGTCTTCTTAATAGGAATGTTTGCTTCTTGCTTGATGGATGAATGTGCAAGTATCTTCTTGTGCCTTCTGTTATTTTTGGGGTTTGATTTGGTTGTGGAAAGAGCTCCTTCCAGTTGGAAGGCAACGCTCATCTTGTATGGGGAAGGGGAGGTGTGACCCTCCTTGGGTCATCTTGTTTTCTTGTTAAGAGAAATGCCTTGAAGGCATGTTGGTATGTTAGCCAAGAGATGACACCTAGGGATAGAGATTGTCTACTCCCCTACCCTCCTTGAACTCACCTAAGCTTAGTCAAAGTACTATGAGTAAGCCATGGGAATTGAGTGTTAATTGCTTGTTGTTGTTGATCTAAGATTGAGAAGTGACATTTTGTCTATTCCACCCTGGTATGAGAATGGTCTCCCTAGCTCGGGGGTGACCCTCTTGTGGGTCAAAGGTAGGGAGGAGAGCTAGATGGTTGCACATTTCCCCCTTGTTGTTTTGCAGGCTACGAATGGAGCATGTCAAAAGGATTTGAAGATAGTCTTGCCTTGTTAAGAAAATGTCATATCTTCCTGTATGAAATGAAAGCTTGTTTTTTTAAAGTTTCATTGTATAAAAGTATTAGAGGGGAGAATCTCTCTGGAAATAGTTTGTTAAAATTGTTGCCTTGGTGTGGAGGATTTAACCTCCTTTAAGTGTGTAAATGAGTTGCGAAATTTTTATAGTTTTTGTTATCTGTTGGCATTATCAAATTATTGTATTGGGTGAATGGACGTGAAATGTGGGCATGACATTTGGTATCAGAGCCCATGTTTCAAACATTGGGATCTCTAGGTTAGCGTGTAGTTGGGCTGACATGGAGTGGGTTGAGTATGGTTGACCCTTGATTTACTCCGTGTAATTGCAAGAGAGTGAGGTTGCGAATTGTCAACTAGCCTCTTGTGTTGTCATAATGATTAATGTAGTCTTCCGCTTGTGAGTTAGAAATGGATCAGTTGTTTAAATTCCCCTCTTGTATTTAGTCTATGAAAAGAATTGAAGAAGTATACCTTGTTTAAGAAACTGTCTATCTTCCACCTGCATTAAGAGCTTGGTTCCTATAAGTTTCATTATGTAATTCTCCTTGAATGAATTTGCTGAATGAGAGGGTTTTCTTCCACTATTTGGTGAGAAAAGTAAAGAAAGTTTTCTTTAGTATGGCTAAACTCCTTGTATCCCAAATCTGTTAAGTGAAAGTTAGTTGCTTGTATAAACGGATTTGTAATAATCAATTCATTTCATGACATGTGAAGTATTTGAAGTTGTGGTTTAATCCCTTGGAAAATAGATTAATAAGATTTTGTTGTATGCATAGTTGGGTTGTAAGGAAGTGCAAGTAAATTTTAATCCCTATTTGGTCTTCGTTTCATTTCTCTTTATGTAATAGGGACCATTGATAAGCATACTAAACCTAGATTAAAAAAAAAGGGGGGAGAAAATAATAAATAAACAAAAAAAAAATTAGGGTTCTTGCCCAAGCCTCTATTTATAGGATTTGTGGAATTGATTTGTATTGAATCATAACATATCAAGGAAATGTTAAATTCAGTAAACTATGGTAGTATTAATTTGTCCTTGGAAACAAAAAAAAAATTTCAAAACTAAATTGGATTTTTAATTTATTAATGTATGAAAATGAAAACAAAAAGAGGTTCACTAGTTTTCAAGTATTTATATCTAATCTATAAATGTAATTCGAAATGGAAAATTTACTTGTCGATTTATATTAGAGCAATTACAGATCAATGTGTATGTAACATCTGATAGAGTGATAAGGAATTTATACATAAATATTTATATATATAAATCAATTTACTTTTTTTTTGTGGAAAATTGTTACTAAATGAAATAGAGAAATCGATATACATATTTATGTGGAATGGTTTATTTGAAAGTTAAAGATTAAAAGAAATTGTGGAAATTTTGTTAATTATCTATATATATATATATATATATATATATATATATATATATATATATATATATATATATATATTCATACTATTTTAATTAAAATGGTTAATTTATAAATTTATATATAATAAAAATAAGATTGTTTTGGGATATGTATGTATGTGTATATAATCTTGAGCATTTATTTTTAATAGTCAAATTTAATAAAAATATTGTGGCACCAAAATACATTTATACACATTTTTAATAGAAAAACTAAATGTATTAGGGAATAAAATTTATTTTGTTTAACACAAAAAAAATATAAAAAAATATTACATTTGGTGGGGGGATTAACCCCCACCGTTGTATGCAAAGTGGAGTGGGGAGGGGCGGAACACCCAAACGCCGCTCCCCGCGACCTCCTCCTCCTCCTCGCAGGCTGCCCTCCACAGTCCTCCGCCGGACTTTCCCTCGCGGCCTTCTCTTCCGCCGCCCCCTGCGGGGGTTTTCTCCTCTCCGCCACCTGCACCGACCTCTACGCGCCGCCCACTGCGGCCACTCTGTTTTCGACCTCCATGGTCTCACCTCCATTTAGCGCCGCCGCCACATCTACTTCCTGCAAGCCCGAAATCATATCGATGGGTTTTTTTTTTTTTATTAGAGATTTTACAACTAAAACTATAAGAAGGAGATGTGAGTGGAATAAGGGTTGTATACCATTTCTTTATTTTAAAACCAATCTTTTATTTTTTAAAAAATATATGGAAATTCAATTAACTAAATAATACTTTAGATAAAGCAATATGATGGTATGCAATAAACATTGGAATTTCATGAGTGGGTTTTTAATAATTCTATTTTAGTTGTTTTTAAATGCAAGAGGAGTATAGTTGTTCTCACTTACTGATGGAGGGAATCAATATATATATTGAAGCATTAGTGGATGTGGGTGGTATAGTACTTTTATGAAGGATAGGAGAATTAAGTCTATATATATAGACTTAATTCTCCTATCCTTCATAAAAGTAATCCCAATTGTATGAGAGGATGGCCATTAATATAGTTTAATAAACAACACATGGCTTCAAAATTTGTTTATATTTATATAAATATAAATTTAGAGAAAAATACCTATATTTGAACCAATTGTTATTATGTTATATGTTTAGAATATAACTTGGTGAGTGGAATTATTGTTTATTTGTTTTCAAATACAACAAATGTATTTTATAAACTCATGATTTATTTATTATATTGTTTGATTACTTCAATTGTTGTGAGTGGAGAACATATGGTCATTTTTTTAATAATAGTGGAGCTAATTGTACTAAAACATATATATATTGGTATTTTCTATAATAGTAGAGCTAATTGTGGATAGTTTGTGGGATTCCACTCACAAGGAATTTTAAATAGATGTTTTTACACCTATATATCCTTTAAAATATATATACTTATAAGGTTAGAATGCTAGAAGAAATTAGTTGAGGAATCAACACTCACAATAAAAGAATTTAAGTTAAAAATAAATATATTTTCCGATTTATTATTATTATTTATAATAATAAATATAACATAATTCTTTTAATAAAGTATTTATTCAATGTGAACAGGTTCTAATTAAATTCATTATGGAAGAGAGGTTGAGAGGAATTTAAAAAGAAAAGTCCTTATTAAACATGTAAATTGACATGGACACAATTGTATTTGTGGTCTACCTAGGATAAGAACTTCTTACTCTTGACAATCAACCGTAGGGGGCTAGAGATGTCTTCCATATTAATAGTGTGCTTCATCCAACTCCTCATTATTGAGAGATTGTAGTAATGCATGATCTACACATATTTTAGCTTAATATAGAATGGGTTTGCTATCACTTGAATATTCTCAGAGTATTGCTAATAGGTTGATAAAATCATATCAATGATCAAATATATGTTTTCTTAATGTATGGTAGTAGAAAACTGTACAAAATAAATAAACCAGTAAACAGTTGAACATGGTACTAATCAAAACGTTTGTAGAGAGATGGAGATAGATAACGCAAGACAGTAATGATTAAACCGAGTGAACCGTTTGGGAGCAAATTAATTAACAGTCAATTCTATAAAGTAGATTGAATGTAAACGTAGTGAACATCGCCAGACAGATTTAGTGAGTCAAGAATAGAGTATGCATACGGTAATTAACTTTTCCACTATCAATTGCATCATTATTGACTTAAACTTACATATCTTCTTGACCCTTAACCCTGGTTATCATATGAGTTGGCCTTGTCTACCCTGGGTTGGGTAATTAATAATGCTTGCATGAAATATATCCACTTAAATCTGATGAGTGCAAGTCAATAGGTGATGTTTACATCGCTTTTGCGAGTTAAAGGTTATGAAAGAAATAGGAGTAAACCTAACTTATGCTTAGAATGGATAACAAAGAATTTATGTTCTCGAGAAGATACAGGGGTAAATGATGTGCTTGTATAACAATGTAAGAACTTCCCTAATGTGAATTTTCCTTTATAAAAATTCCTTGTATAAATATATATTTAGTCACACATACCTAGTGTGGGGTTAATGTTTCGGCATCCTTTGGTAAAAACACTAAATTAATGACTTAAGCTTTTAATTAAATTCTCCTTAAGACATGCAATCTCTTACAAGCTTGTTAACAGATAAGTATATGTTTGATTCTTAATTCATAGGTAGTAATATATGTGTTTGATGTTGCTTGATTCAATTATGACTTAGTAAGCAAATGCTAGTAAATGGTAAACTTAATTTGGGATGTATTGCCTTGTTTTAAATGTGAAGATTATGGTTAGATTCTTGTTAAACCTCATAGTGGTGCATTTTAAATGTTGTTGGTGGATTCCTTATTAATCGTTATGGTAAATAAATTGGTGACCTTGTGTATGGAATATTGATTTTCCGTTATTAAGTAATGAATGACAGAGAAAAGTTGTGTTATGTGTTACCTTGTGAATATGAGTTACAGAAGAACGTGAATGTTTTATATTGTGATTATCTTGTACATGCTTCAGTGTACTCATGAGCTTGTGATACTGGGTATCCATCCATGGGTTGAGTGTGTAACTATAAGTATGATGGATTCATTCTTGTGTGGTGGTTTGTGTGTTTACCCTGTAAGGTCCAACCTTGGAGTTGGAGACCTTCCATGTGTGGAGAGAGGTAGTGGAGAGTACTCCTACTTCCCCTTGGTAAATGGACCCTTGCAAGGCCCATCGTGTTATCCTATCATGTTATATTTCCTTGATGGTACTATTTGACAGTGGACTTGGGATATTGATTATGTTTTGGTATGGGCATATGTATTGCTCGAGGCCATGTTACTTGGTGCAGAGTTTGGTATTTTATTGGATGTATGGCATCCTAGAGACATTACATTGTGATTACATGTACCTTTGTGAAGGACACAATGTTATTTACTACTTACGTGTACCTTTGTGAAGGACACGATGTTATTTACTACTCATGTGTACCTTTGAGAAGGACACGATGTTATTTATTACTAACGTGCTGCCTTTGAGAGGGGCATGATTTCCACGTCAGAGTACATGAAGGCGCATTTCCCTACATGATGTTATTGCATTGGTTGTGTTTGCTTAACATATGTAGTGACCGTGTTTCCCTCCTTCCTTATTGGTGACTTAATGTTAGTCACGTAGTGATGTGATGTGCACTTTCATGGATTTCGATCTTGCTCTTTTGGTTGTCTGATGCCCTTTTGTCTCTTTCCTGTGTGGACCAACCATGTTATTTAATCTGGTCTAAAAGTAGCTTAGCCACAAATCTTTGACTCTTCATTTGTTTTCACATAACCCTTGTGGTTATGATTGTTTTATTGTTGGAATGGTGTGCATTATTTATTTTATTGTTGGATTTTGAAACTCTTTACTTTTGGTATATTGTTATTTGTGGTGGCTAAGCTAGATTATTGTGTTGTTTGTAAGTGTTGGTCCTGTGTTGTGATGTTCTTCTCGCCATGTCGTTGGAGCGACCTCTGGTAGAGTGTATATAAGGAAGCAGACGCGGGAAACTTATGAGGATGGGGGTAGGTGTGGACTAGTATGGGCTGGTTATAATCCACCTACCTTCCTAGTGATCTTGTTCTTATGATTGGCTATCTCTTGGAGGCTAACCCCCTTATACAAACAAGAGGTAGGCTGTTTTGGGATGTATGGCGAGGCCCCCAGGTGCGTGGCCCAGAGACCAACATTTTACATGGTTCTTGGATCTTTGGATACTTGGCACTAGTGATTGATTACATGGTTCTTGGATACTTGGTTACTTGGCACTGGATATTGATTACTTAGTTCTATGATGAGACGATGACATCCCCTGAACCTTTATGTGAACCTTGTGAAGTTAATACCTATAATGTGGATGAATGGAAAAATGTGTAAGATTTGTAATTGATATATTGAGTTGGTGTTATATAAACAAGTTGCTCGATGTGTGAAATCCTTTATGCAGTATGTTTTGAGAAATTATGCCTTGATAACTTTGAATTATCATACTTTATAATCTAATGAGACCATTATTATGTATTTTTTTCATACTTACCTTAACTGATGCAACAGAAATTACTTAAGATATCAAAACCTACCGTAATATTATACTGGCACCACATGCGGAACATCTATGGTAAGAAATTTTGTTTGGTAAGCAAGTCTACTATTGTTCAGATCTTGAGATTCTTGAAAGGTTGCATAATATTTTAAGGAGCACTATATCGTTTTAAATGCTATAACATATGCAAGAAGAGATTTCAACTTTTAATAGTAAAATTTTTTTGCATGTTAGGGGTTGCATTCTCTTTTGCTTCTAAGAGTTAAAGGTTGGTTATTGATGTGCATATATTTAGATTTTGACTCTTTCAGAAAGAATGTATCTAGGAATGCAAGGGAAGTTACTTATTGAAAATTACTTATTTCAAGTTAATTCAAGTTGCTTATTTCAAAATTACTTAGTTATTCCAAGATTACTTATTTCAAATTACGTATTTCCTTCTCACTAAAGGTTGTTACAAACTAAGAATAGAAAAGATGGATAGTAGAATCGTAATGTGTTTCATTTACTTTTGAAAGGCTTCATCATCATGCAATTTTTTTAAATCAAGTAAATTTTCCTGGTATATGATCATAGTGTGGGGTTTCGTTGCTTATCTTGGGGTGTTGCAAACGGGTAGCTTAACAAGTTTTGAATTTGACAGTCAATCTTGATTTACAAGCATATGCATTTTAAAAAATTATCTAGTCATTGGGGTCTTGAATACTATGACAAATATTAGCATAAGTAATTCATAACTATTTGGACAGTTTCCCTAATCCTTCCTTTCATAGGTTAGGGCATACTTTTAGTGTCGATTTGGGATACATATCTTGCAATATCTACCTTACCAAAAGAGAACGACTGAATCTATTTAAACAACTTCTTTTTGTTTTACATCCAAAAGAATTACA
Organism: Cunninghamia lanceolata; assembly: GCA_027924645.1. Classification (NCBI taxonomy): domain Eukaryota; kingdom Viridiplantae; phylum Streptophyta; class Pinopsida; order Cupressales; family Cupressaceae; genus Cunninghamia; species Cunninghamia lanceolata. Next base: position 2,215,257 of record BSBN01000652.1, on the reverse strand, counting down.
TTGACTCCTTAAACCAATAAATCAATTATGTCATTCTTGGATAACATTGGAGTTAAGGTGAAATATAACTTTGGGTGCTATAGTATTATTGACTAAATGGTTGAATTCTGCACATGCATACATAAGATTTATCTCTTGGAATTACAACCACCTTAAACAGTTAAGATAATGAGTACACTATAGACCTTTTCATCTACCGTGCCTCATCATGAGAAATTCCAGTTAGTTCCTATAACCGATACATGATTAGTATCTCCATCCAGATGAATTAAACATTAGCTAAAGCTTCAAAACACTAAGCTTTCTAGGACAAGAGTTGGGTAGGGTTCAGTAAGGCTGGCATAACGAGTCCACTACAACATGGAAAGATGCAACAGGACTGAAGACCTTTTTACCCTCACCTCTGTGACGACTTCCAGGAGGAAGTACAGTTTTAGGGGGGAGGATGTGAGGCCAACTCTTTACACAACTATTCATGAGACTAATTGCTATGTTATTTCTGTTATGTTTATGATTGAGAGATTATTGATCTTGAATCTTGTTAATAAACCTAACTGAATTTTAAGGAAATAATTGTGCAATGATATATTATATGTGCTTCGGCTATGATACCTTGATAAGTTATTAACTTCGAGTTTGAGTGTGCAGGTATTACTAACGAAACCACATATACAGGAGACCATCTCATACCTATGTTGTATTCCTTGTGAGCCGATCTAGTTCAATAAGGAACTAAGATCAACCTTGTGTTTGGAAGATGTTGTAATGTTGTAATATGTTGTATGGGGTCAAGGGAAAAGGGGTTATCTTCTGATTTACTTTGTAAGAAATGTTGTTTTAATCTTGTTGAAATTTTATTTCTTTTTGACCCTTTATCTTGTGTTTGATTTGACTCTGGGAGTTCTAACTAGGCATAAATCAACCCTGGGTTATACCCCATGGGTCTAGGGACCTTTTGGGCTAGGATAACCCTAGGTTATCTTCCATATGGTCACTTAAACTTCATAGTGAAGTTAAGTGACGAATTTGGAAGCATGGGGACAATGGGATGAGTGGAATCCACACTCAGGCCACTTGTAAGTCATAAAATAACTCCATGATTCCCTAATAATGGAGTGTTGTCTCCATGTGCCTCTCTTTTGGTGGGGTTTTCCTTAATTGGGGGTAGTGTGTCATCCACTCCATTTGTATTCTATTTTAGTTAATGCATTTTAAATTCACCATGTGTTGTAGGTAAGACTTTAGTGGGGAACCTATGAAATGGGGGTCAATTGTTTTATGACCACTAGGGTAATGGGTGATTTGTGAATTAGTTGTTTAATGCCACTTGGGAGATTAAGAAAATAGAGGAAACTAGTTTAAAAGAAGGGAAGAAGGGAAGTGTGAGGGAGGTTGGATTATGGTGGAAAGCAGTCTTGGGAGAAGAAGGCTTGAGTGGAGCTCTACATCAACTCTCATTCCATAATTGGGCTTTGGAAGGTTGGTGATACAGTTCTACTCTCAATGTGATTGTTGTCTGAAATGTAAGTTTGTCTTTGAGTTGATGAATAAGCCTGAATTAGTCTTCTTAATAGGAATGTTTGCTTCTTGCTTGATAGATGAATGTGCAAGTATCTTCTTGTGCCTTCTGTTATTTTTGGGTTTGATTTGGTTGTGGAAAGAGCTCCTTCCAGTTGGAAGGCAACGCTCATCTTGTATGGGGAAGGGGAGGTGTGACCCTCCTCGGGTCATCTTGTTTTCTTGTTAAGAGAAATGCCTTGAAGGCATGTTGGTATGTTAGCCAAGAGATGACACCTAGGGATAGAGATTGTCTACTCCCCTACCCTCCTTGAACTCACCTGAGCTGAGTCAAAGTACTATGAGTAAGCCATGGGAATTGAGTGTTAATTGCTTGTTGTTGTTGATCTAAGATTGAGAAGTGATGTTTTGTCTATTCCACCCTGGTATGAGAATGGTCTCCCTAGCTCGGGGGTGACCCTCTTGCGGGTCAAAGGTAGGGAGGAGAGCTAGATGGTTGCAGATTTCCCCCTTGTTGTTTTGCAGGCTACGAATGGAGCATGTCAAAAGGATTTGAAGATAGTCTTGCCTTGTTAAGAAAATGTCATAGCTTCTTGTATGAAATGAAAGCTTGTTTTTTTAAAGTTTCATTGTATAAAAGTATTAGGGGGGAGAATCTCTTTGGAAATAGTTTGTTAAAATTGTTGCCTTGGTGTGGTGGATTTAACCTCCTTTAAGTGTGTAAATGAGTTGCTAAATTTTTATAGTTTTTGTTATCTGTTGGCATTATCAAATTATTGTATTGGATGAATGGACATGAAATGTGGGTATGACAGCTAGAAAGTACAAATGTGAAGGTTGATGAGGGAATAGAGAAACCCTCAAGGTTTTGAGTATGATGAAGATGATCAGAATGATGTTCTGGTTCAAGGAGCTCAATACTCTCCTGAAAGTTAGATTCAGACTGATCCGGTAAATCAAGAAGAAGAGATAGGTCTGAATGAGCCTGTTCAAGAAGTAGAAGTGCAAGAGACCCCCAAAGTTCCAAGGTATGTAAGACTGAACCACTCTGAAGATTAGATCATAGGTGACAAAAGCAAAGGTGTGCAAACTAGAAGGAAAATTTCTCAAAATTCAGATGAATATTGTGTGATTTCGAAGATTGAACCTAAGACAATAAATGAAGCCTACAATGATGAAAATTGGACCTAAGCAATGGAGGAAGAGTTGATGCAAATTGAGAAAAATCACACTTGGGATCTTGTTCCTAGACCTAGAAACAAGAATGTGATCGGAACCAAATGGGTCTTCTGGAACAAACTAAATGAAGTTGGTGAAGTAATCAAAAATAAGGCCAGATTAGTCTGCAAAGGCTACTCTCAAATAGAAGGGATTGATTTTGAAGAAACCTTTGCTCCAGTGGTAAGAATTGAAGCAGTCAGACTATTTCTTGCATTTACTGCCCTCAAGGATTTCAAAGTGTATCAGATGGCTGTCAAATCTATTTTTCTAAATGGTGACTTAGAAGAAGAAGTGTACATTGAACAACTAGATGGATTTTAGTTATTTGAGCATGGTGATATGGTCTACAAATTAAAGAAGGCACTGTATGGTGTAAAGGAAGCCCCAAGAGCATGGTATGAGAGGTTGGACAAACATCTTTTGAAGATTGGTTTCAACAAAGGTACTGCTGATAGTAACCTATATTTAAAAATTGATTATGAAAACATCTTGATTGTTGAAGTATTTGTTGATGGTATCATCTTTGGAGGAAGAGACAGTATGTGTAAAACCTTTACAAATCAAATGAAAAGTGAGTTTGAAATGTCAATGCTCGGTGAAATGAATTTCTTCTTGGGTCTGCAAATTACTCAGACAAAGAAAGGAATCTTTATCTCTTAGACCAAATATGTGAAAGAATTGTTGAGGAAATTTGGAATGGAAGATTCAAAGCCAATGAACACTCCCATGGCAACCGGATGTAAGTTGAGCAAAGATGATGACTCTCCTAAGACAGACCAGACCAAGTATAGATAAATGATTGGAGGATTATTGTATCTCACTCAGACTAGACCAGATATAATTCAGGCTGTTGGTCTTGTGGCGAGATTCCAGGCTGATCCTAGAGAATCCCATGTCATGGCAATCAAAAGAATTTTTAGGTACTTAAAAGGAATAGTTGAGTATGGTCTATGGCATCCTAGAGATCATAATTTTTCTCTTCATGCATATACAGATGCAGATTGGGCAGGAGATGTGGATGATAGGAAGAGTACAAGTGGAGGAGCATTTGTTTTGGGAAAAAGGTTGGTTTCTTGGCTAAGCAAAAAACAAGAGGCAATATCCATGTTTGCAACTGAAGCAAAATACATTGCAGCAGTAGGAAGTTGCACTCAAGTTTTGTGGATGAAGCAGATGCTAAGAGATATTCAAGTAGAATATGAGGAGCCTATCACAATTTTCTGTGATAATTCAAGTGCAATAAATATTTCTAAGAATCCGGTGTTGCATTCTAAGACTAAGCATATATCTATCAAGTTTCACTTTCTGAGAGAGCAAGTGAACAAGGGTGAAGTTAGATTGGAGTATGTGCCCTCTAAGGATCAGCTTGCAGATATTTTTACTAAACCTCTTCCCAAGGACTCTTTTGAGTATCTCAGAGAGAAGTTAGGGGTTATTGCCCCTCTAATGATGAACTAGGATGCATTGATGTGCATCAGTCTGGTGGATATCACAGTCATATCTTGTGATCCGGATTGGTGATGGGAAGCTGCTACTCAGGGGGAGTAGCTAGTATGATTCTGATGTGTTAGAATTGCAAGTATGTGCCCTTTGCCATTGATGTCAAAGGGGGAGAGAAGACATGTGAAAAACAAGTAGTTGATGATCAAAGGGGGAGTAGTAAAGGAAGAGAAGACATGTGAAGGGTTGTTGCTGTTAGGGGGAGCTGTGATAGAAAGGAGTTCTTGTCTTGATAGTTTTTCACATCATATGTTGCTATCAATGACAAAGGGGGAGATTGTTGTAAGTATGGGCCTAACCAGTGTTGTCATTGATGTCAACATACTCAGGTTACATTAATGAGAAGGACTGGATGAACTGTGTGTTGAGGATATTGAGAAAATCAGTCTCAATCAGGAACAGTGAAGAATAGTGATGATGACAAGGTAAAATCCAAGGTAGGTTGAGGATCAGAGGGTTCGGTTTAAAGGGTTTGTAGATATGAGTCTTGAGATGTTCCTGTTAAGATTTTAGAGGTCCACATGAAGATCTGAAGAAGTTATGGTCACTCAAGTAGAACCGGTTCTGACAGATATTCAGTGGCGACAGAGTGTCACAAATTGGTCCGGTGAGCTCCGGCATTGCATTATCTCATTCTGCAGATTGGAGGGAGTGTTAAAGAGGTCCGTGTGAAGTGACAACTAGATTTGTTCATGGTTTGGAGGTCTAGAAGCACCTTTTTCATTATGACAATGATGACAGACTGTGTTCTTGAAGTTCCAGATGAAGAAGAGAAGAATTTCAGTAAGCTGATAAAGTGCAGATGTTCTCAGTGTTTTAGGGAAGGTTATGATGATCGCTAGATCATGTCCAGTTCATGTTGGTGGTCCACATTGAAGTTAGAGTTTGGATTTGATGGATAACCACCGGTTGTTGGTGATCTTTCTGTGATTGGCCGACCGGATGAATTATACACCTTGCAAAAGATCTTGTGGTTGTTTGCTGACTTAGATGTTTGTTCCTAAGTTGATGTCATGTATAAATAAGGGATTGTGAAGTCATTTCAATGTGTGACTGCAAGATGAGTGTGTGGTAGCAAAGAGCAGAATGAAAGGCGGAACATAAGTTTTTGGGCTTAAATAGAACTGATCCAGACATGGTAAAGATGTCAATCTCCAATTCAAGTTTGTGATACTTGTTACTTTATAGATAGTGTGTCTCTTGTAGGCAGTGTGCCTCTTGTGAGCAGTGTGCTCAGGCAATGAGCCCTAATTGGCATGTGCCATCTATTTTTCTTATTCTTCTAACAGAGAATAATCCTTGGGTTAATCACCGCATGGTTTTTCCCTTGACTAAGTTTTCCACGTCAAAATCTTGGTGTCTCATGTGTTGATGTGTATCTGCTCTGGTGTTTATGCTTTATACTTTCATGAGTGATTAATTGATATGCTATTAAATAACAAGAGGATTTAAGTGTTTGAATTAGAAGCAAGTTTTGGACAATTGATTCACCCCCCCTCTCAGTTGTCTATCCTGAATCCAACACTAACACCCCTACTACTAAATATACCACTATTGGAATCCCAGGTAAATTTGAGTGGTATATCCCCTATTCAAAAATTTCAACTGGTCCAGAGATATTTCATGCTACCACCAAGGAGGAGATTCTAAAGAAACATGTAGACAACACAGAACACTTGGAGGAGGCCATTGATGTTATTCAAAACAAGCTATTGAAGCTACAAAGAGATACAACCCTACCACTACATAAACAATTAAAACAACTAGTGGATGAAATTCAAGTTGAAATGTAGTACCAGGATACAAAGATAAGGTAGCAAGTCATAGCAGGGATGACCAAGAATAGAATGTATAACACAAGAAAGAAGTGTGTAGTAGCAAATACACAATTAGAAAGTCATATCAATACTCTGCAACAAACAATAAGTGACACCAACATCCTATATGAATTATAATTAAAATGGTCAACTACAACCAAGGGGATAAAGGATCTAGTGGACTAGTTGGAAACATAGATAACACAAGTGGCAGGCACATATGACCCTATTCAAGATATAGATGGGTTGGTGAGAGCACAAATAGAGCCTATCCACACACAAATACAATAGCTTCAAGATAAAAGGGAATAGATAAAGGCATAAATAAAGCAACTAAGAGAGGTAATAATCCTAAGGTTAGCACATCTAACAAGGATAGTAGGGTAAGCAAAGAAAAGTGCACAACAAATATACATCCCTACTAGTTTAGCAGAGGTAGATACAATGCATATTCAGACTCAGGCTCACATTCAAGTGTAATAATAGGCTAAGAGTTAGTGGAATACCACTCTAGCGTAGCTGAAGATCATGGACAAGAACATCCTGCCAAGTAATTGAATCCGTATGTCTTGAGGACAAGACATAGTTTGAGAAGAAGGGATGATGTTGGCAGGGTACTGGATAAGATTTAGTGGAATACCACTCAAGTGTAGCTAAAGATCATCTACAAGAACATCCTCCCAAGAAATTGAATCCACATGTCTTGAGGACAAGACATAGTTTGAGAAGGGGGATGATGTTGGCAGGGCACAAAGCCCATAGGAAAAGCTACTACACCTCATCACAAAAGGAGTGTGGAGCACAACACTGACAAAGCTAGAAGATATAAGGATATTTTGTAAGGGACACATCCCTATTACAATAGAATGTATAAAGATAGTGAATTAAGAATATGAGAAGTAAGCATAAGAGAGAGAAACATAATATACAGAGCAGAGACATAGACCTACCTTTGTAATACTTATTGAATATATATAATATGAAGACATAAGTGTTGAAATTAGGGTAGACAATTGAGAGGGGGTGTGAATCAGTTGTCTCACAACTTTGTCTTTCTCTATATTTAATCTTCTTTACAACTTATTAGTAGATTAATGATATAAGCATGAATCGACAATACATGAGAAGAAACATAATCAACACACATAATACCAGAATTTTATGTGGAAACCCAGTTAAGGGAAAAACTACAGTGGGGGTTAACCCACAAGATTTTATACTCTGTTAAAAGTATTACAAAATGGGAAGGCACATGCTTTGGGTGCACTACCCAGAGCTCACTGCTCAAAGGAGGATCACTGCCTACAAGATTAATTACAAGAGTTTACTGAAGTACTTGAACTGAAGGAAAGCATCTAACCATGCAAGATTACAGTTTCGATTAGGGTCAATATACTGACTTCACATACTTCATCTCTTATTGCATTGTTTCACTATTCTGCCATGATCCATAGCTTAGATCTCTGCTTCGCACTTGATACTGCTACACTTTGCACCTCTCACCTCATATTTGCACCATAATTCCTCAAAATGCTTGCATCCATCAAATATATATATCCGTAACATGAAATTACATCAACTGCAGTCAGCGTCAAGAAAACATAAAGACTTTTTTAAGATCACTGTTATGTCAGTTGAATCCATGTACAAACATCAACGTGGACCAAAACCTATGTATTCAAGTCACCACACATGTTGGCCAATACCACTGGATCCCATAAATTAAACAACCAACCACTTGTATTATTCCGTACAAGGTTCAAACACCAGGTCAGCCTATTCTTCATTGGACTAAACTGTCTAACGAAAACTCGATACTCAAAAGCTTGCAACTTTCAATCCCTTCATCACTGGAGGCTAAAAATTTGGATTTAGGTAGCCCTGACATCCCTTAACATACCCTCAGATCAACAACACAATATGATTTCCTATGGAAAAATATGAACCAAAATGTTGAACCCTGTCAAATGCTCTGTCCCTGTCTATCCAAACTTAAACAAATCTACAATTTGACTTCTGATATAATCAGATGATACAATGTGGATGTGTAATATAGATTCAATTACCATCAATGACAACACCTGACCTACCTAGCAGTGTCTCTTGTCAATAATCTCCCCCTTTTGCATTGATGGCAACATTTAGTGAAAAATGACTAAGTATTAGAATAGCTCCCCCTTACTATGTACACTTGTGATTTCCAATGCTCCCTCTTAGATAAATTCCTCATTTTTCATTACTTTTCACTCCCCCTTTGACATCAATGGAAAAGGCTGAGATCTACATACCAAAATTCATGCCAAAACTCTATGTACATACTTCCGCATATGAACACACAGTCCTTGAGCCTTATTCATCAGCAAAAAGATATCACCAAAAATGATTTTTAACCATGTCAACTCACTGTCCCAGTTCTTCTTTATGCCGGCCAAAATGGATATATGCCCACTAAACAAAAATGCATGTGATTCTGCCTTTTGAAGATCAGTAGGATTGCTAGTAGCAGCAACAACTTGGGATTCTACCAATATATCATACATAGTCTCTAACTTAGGGGAAATTAGTCCCTGGAGCTCATCTAATCTGCCCAAAACTTTAACCTTTTCCTTCTCCAAATTACTCAATTCATTTCGCAAACTCACTACTTGACATTCTTTAGTTGTTATAGACTCAGTTAAAGGACTATAGGACTGAGAGATGTTAGACAAGTTAAGCTCTAAGTCCTTAATCTTCGTCTCAATATCTTCAACAACTTTGGACCAATTTAGGCAAAACTTATAAATCTTTGCACCTTCAGAGAGGGCATTTTGAATACTCTTTACACCAGTATCAAGCATTGATCTATCATAACTAATTATTATTTTTATTTCAGAAAATCTCCTCATTAAATTCATTTTCAACTTTAACTTCTACTAACTTCTTAAAAGTTTCAAAATGAGTATTTACAGAGTTCATCAGACTCTTCAACTGACCGGAGGGGGATGCTAATGAATCCTTCTAAAATGTAGGCATGATTTTCTCCAAAATACTAGATGCAAGACCAAGCAACTCACTGTCTTCTATATGAAACTTCAAAATTTCCTCTTTGGCCTTAGCTTGTGCAAAACAGGCCAATTTCATCTTCTATACCAGAGAAAGAGTATTAAAATTGATTGGACCTTATATAATATCAAGATCTTCTGCAACTTTTTTATCTTTCTCCAATATTTCTTTTACTACTTCTGCAATGTCTCTTACCCAAAATGTTGTTTTAGATTTATGCTCTTCAAATCATGCATCATCTCCCTTTCTAGAGTCAACCCCATTGTCTTTCTTATCATTTTCATTCTTTTTCTCTGCTTCTGCTCTCTCTACATCATCAGCAATATCTTATGCATTCTTTTCCTTGTAATTTTGTGTGTCTTCAGCAGTAGAACTATCAAATTTCTCAACATCAAGAATGGAGGAATCAATTCCATCATCAGTTTCTTCTTCTTGATCTCCCTTGTCCTTAACCTTTTCTACTTTCTGCTCTTTCTCAGAATCACCTTCAATAGGAGCATTATTCATCTCTATATTTTCTTTACTTGATTGGTCTAGATGAATGAGTATCTTTTGCACACTCAACATAACTTCCTTCATCATCTCTTCATCTCCTTTATTCAAAATTTCTTCTTCTAGAATAGAGACATCATCTACTTCATCTTGTTGCTCATTTTTCTACAACTCTTCATCATTCAGAATGGATGTGTCATCAGTATCAATAGTTTCTTTGGTGATAACAAAGAACTTATTCTTGTCTAGGGATTTCTTTAGGATTTGTTCTGTTTCTTTGACCACTTCATCAATATCTCCAAGCATTAGCATGTTCATCCCAATTTTGCTCTTGAATTCATCTTTAACTTCTTTGAAAATTTTATTTGCTTCCCTTTTGGAGATTACCGAACATAGACTTGACAGTACATGTTTTCTTAGCTCCAAATCCTTTGCTTTAGCATCTTTTTTTCTCATCTCCAAAAAGTCACTTAGACTCTTAGGGATTTCAGATAAAATTTCCACAAGTGCTCTGTTGAATGTGTAGAAGTACTTAACAGTAGCATCCTCCAAAATTCTCTTGTTGGTTTTATCAAAGTTGTCATAGTATTTTGTTATGGGCTTCAAATTCCCATGAACAATTACTGTATTCACAATGTCTTCAATTGACAAGGTATATTTTTCAACATGAGTTTCAGTCTTTTGCTTTTTGCTCATCCTTACACTTCCGGAGGGATTGTCGTTGGCAACCCCTGATGCTCCTACTTTCTTTGACTTTGTTCTTCTAGCAGGCTTCTCCTTAGATACTTTAGCAACCTTAATGTCTAAGGCCTTCAATTCTTTAACCTCATCATCTAAATCAATCTTTTCTTCATCTTCCTTCTCCACACTGACATATGATCTTTTGGCCATTACTTTTGTTTTTTTTCCTTCTTTACCAGTAGGTTTTTCTTTGAATTTCTTTGCAATAGGAGAAGGTGATGTACCGGAGGTTGTACTAGAACTCCTAGTAGTCCTTGTTTTAGAAGTGGATTCCACTGGAACACTTCCCAGTTCTCTGTCCAGCTTCTCCTTCTTATCTTTCTCTATCCTTTCCCTGTTTAGTCTCACAGCTTTTTTTGTTATGCCAATTCTTTCTGCATACATTTCAACTTGCCTTTGGATATTTCTCTTAGATTTAGGTCTCTAGAGCTCAACATGTAGTTTCACACTGAGTTCACTATATGTACCAAATCTCTCAACTGAAGTATCTTTTGGTTTACTCAGAAGGTGTTGAGCATATTTTTCCATTATTTGTTCATCAACTTCATACCCCATGAGCATGATCCATACAATCCTTGGTTCAACTACTTCCATCAAGCATTGATCTACTTCCACCATGAAACAAATTGTATCCTTGTACTTTTCTACTACAGACGTAGGGATTCTTTCCCTTGATTGCATTATGTTCTAAAAATTCTTTAAATATCCCCAAAGAGTAGTCCTTTGGGCATTGGAGTCACAAATACTATGGAAGTGCTTTCTGATTTGTATGGCAACATGCTTATCACTAGTCCAACACAAGCTTTTCTTCCTGGGTAACTCATTCATGAAATAGAAAAACAAGCACAAAATCAATGTACCATACTTAAATGTATTCTTCTTTTCCTTCTTGATTTTGTCTAGATTCTCCATTAGCTAGTTTTGCAGTAGCTCACACAAGCCATAGTTAGTATTTTCTCTTAACATTTGATAAGTATTATAAATAACTATATCGAATATTGAATTTTCCCTGCTAGAGTGATATATCTTATACCTGATCACCATAGATGCAAATTTGACATCTAGATCAGTTATATCATTTATGGTCATTGCCCTCTTATCAAATTTTGATCTGGTAGATTCAATTATAGTCTGAGTCTTCACTAATTTTAGCATTAGCAGTCCACTGGATGAGTTCAAACATATTATGGCCTGGATGGTATCCTTGGTGATCTTAAAGGGCTTCATCAGCCACATGAATTTAGCATGTATCTGACTTAGTACATACCAGACCCTCTCATCCTCACTGAAGTATGGGAACCCAATAACCCAAACAAAATGTTTGACTTGTAGTGCCTTATACTCAGGTTTAAGACCATGAATCTCATCCCTCAGATGATTCTTGAACAAAGCTACTAACTTTGAATCCCCAAACTCATGTATGCTAGCATGAATATAAGACCTAATATCTTCAACGTGCAACACACCAAGTGGAACATTTGAAAAGGTAACTAACAGATCGACCTCTACTGACTTGTGTGGATGCCTTTTGAATTTAGGTCGGGGCCTTTCGGTGATGTCAACAACCAACGAAATAGCGATATCCAGAAATTACAAATTCAGAGAGTTTCACAAAGAATACCTTGTTTCGTTGGTTAGGGTTAGGTGTCGAATTCACTTTTTGCACTTCAAATCTTTGAAATCTCAGCTCAGGCGCTCTTCTTCTTGTTCTCCTCAAATGCAAAGTGATTCAAATGATGAGTAAATGACCTTTTATGCTCCGCAAAATGTAATTCACCATTGTAATAAATGCTTTGCCCTAATACATTCGGTTACATTGTTTCTACATATAGTCAATCTTTAATTTCTCTGCAATCAATCACATTAGCTTATTTTCTTTTGGAATTTGATTCAATAGATCTACAATAGGATTTTTTATCTTCATTCATCATGCCAGATTCAGGCACCCACTTATTGGTAGGGGGAATTAGATTTTCAATGTAGTTCCCCCTGAGCTAGAGCTCCTGTTTCAATTCCCAGAGGAATTATTAGCCCCAGATTTTAGTGCAAACCCATTCCCATCATTCATTTTACCTTTTGTCACCCATGTTTTTGTTAGGGTGAAAAATATAGTTAGTTTACAGTAGGTTAAATACTACCATTTCATCGCTAAGCATTGGGAGGACAAAGGGGAAGCTTGTGCACAAGCTTTTTTATTGCTTTGTCAGGTCCTCACGTTCATGTGGTAATGAAACCTAAGGCCCTAATCAAGATTTTATCAAGTGTTTTCCTTCCAACCAATTAAAACCCTAATTTTGGCTTAAATTAGAAATATATGTAGAAATTGATGAAGCAACTGGTAAAACTGATCACAGAAGTATAGAGATAGAGTTCCAAAGATAGTGTACCCAAAATTTGAGGGTTGCATGGACTAGGGCACCCACTCTAGTGTCCTGAAAGTTCTCACACAAGAAAATCTTCCACATAGGATGTCTGAGACTGCCAAAAGGCTTCTAGATCTTGGAGTAAACCCCTGGTTGGACTAGGGTGCCCGCTCCAATATCCTGCAAGTCTCAGAATCTAAAAATCCAAAAATCTGTCGCGACTGTATCCACAATATCCTTCTTCCTGTAGCTTCTTTTTGTTGGGACCTGCAAAACACAATCTGGACATACAAAACAATGAAATTGTTGCCACTATATAGGAGCCTACCTCAGTCAAGCCTCGTCTTTGGTATATCTACCTCAACAATAGCCAGAGATAAATATTTGCAAAATTGTGTGCAGACCTAACAATGTGTTATGCATAAAATCAAACCCTATATATCTCAATCAAGGTAAGGTCAACAACTTGCTTTGCATCAATAAACATATACAACTTCACCTCAAGGAGATGACATAAATGAAGACTTGCATGAACAAGAAGGTCAATCAGCAATGTCCGCAGATGATCTTTAAGCTTGATATTGGAGGCTTCAACCCTTCTCCTGATCATGCAAAGGGTGTACAAATCCTAAGAAGAACAAGATAGACTCAAGATCTTGATTCCTAATCTTCATCCATTGTCTCCAAGATAGAAAATAAAGAATACTTCGAAGAGCTTCAACAAGTCACTGATCTTCAATGGTAATTGCAGCAGAGTTTTGGAATCAATCTTGCATAAGAATTGTGTGTGATAAAATGATTTACAAATATCTTTTTACATGTATCTCTAGGGAATTCAAATTTTGAAATAACATCTCAATATCGCACAAAAACTAAGAATTTGAAAATGAAATCCCGAGGCATTTGGCGGGAACTGATACCTTGCCAAAATTCAAAATCCTGTAAAATGGGGGAGGACTAGGGCGCGGGCACCCAAGTACTAGTCCCCAATTTCAACTCAGATGTACATTTTTGGGGGTCCTAGGGACCTAATTTTCAAATCTCTTTCTGGGTTCTATCAACAAGTTACCTCAAAAAGTAAATAGACTACTCCTAGACTTAGTCAATTAGGGTTTTGGGATGACCGAAAAAGAAAGGGTTAAGAGGTCACCAAGAGGGAGGAGCTAAACTAAGGGAAATTGTACCATTCCATACAAGAGGACAATTTCTGACGTTACAGTTTTGTTCATTTCATTCTGGATCTCATTCACATCAACTTTACCCTTGCCTTTATCTTGTCTGTGCATGTTTTGGTTTCTATTTACCGAACCTTTTCTAACATCATTCATGCTTCTACAGAATCTTGCAATATGACTGGATCTATTGTAATTAAAGCACACAACATTTCTTTTCTCATTTACTTGATTTCCTCTTGATCTGCACTGATTAGCCATGTGTCCAAATCTATTGAATGCAAAATAGTTTCCATTGAAAGAATTGACATTTCTTCTATTGTTAGAGTAGTTCATTATTATACTTCTATATTCATTGGATCTATGACCATACCTTTTACAATTGAAGCATTGACTAGAAAAAGATGGACCACTTTGATTACCTCTACTTCTGCACTGAGTAGCTCTATGACCAAATTTATTGCAATTGAAACAATTTCCATTGAAAGATGGATACCTTTGAGCATTAGGTTTCCTTACCGGAGCCCTTCTAGGATTCCTTCTTGGATTTCTTTGACTGGATCTAGAGCTTTCACCTTTCTCATATCCCAAACCATGCTTATCATCTGCCTTCTTCTGACTATCAAGCAGTACCTCAAGTTTAGCTGAGCTTATCTTGAACTTTTCTTTGTATTCATTTGCAGCTTTTAGGTCATGCTTGAGAATGATAATTTTCTTTCAATTTGTTCCTCATTATACCTAGTTCTTGTGGATCAGACTCTAGATGACCAATTATTTTGTCCATTTTGTAGCACTCTTTTGTTCTTTCTTTCAGAGACTAATTTAGGTTTTCTTCAGACTTCTTCCTTTCCTCTATTTCCTTTGTTAGCCTCATCACTCTAGATTCCATTTCATGTTTTAATACAATAGCTTCTTTTGTCAGCTTCTCACATTCCTTTGATTTTTCCTTCAGAGCCTCATCCATTCCATTATCTTCATTCTGATTTGCTAACCGCTAAAGTAGCTCCCTCCTCTTTTCCATGTATTTACTCAGTTGCCCTTTTAATGTCTGAATGAAATCCTCAACATCTTTAAGATTCTCTTTCAATTCTTTCACTTATGCTATGGACTAATCAAGATCTTCTAAAGCAACTTGAAGTTGTTCATTGATGCCACCAGAATACCTAGATGAACCCATTGAAACACTTTCCTAGATCTTCCTCAAGCTGTTAAACTTCTTCTAAGGAACCAAGCTCTGATACCAGTTGTTGAAAATAGGGTAGACAACTAAGAGGGGGGGTGAATCAGTTGTCTCACAACGTTATCTTTCTCTATATTTACTCTTCTTTACAACTTATTAGCAGATTAATGATATAAGCATGAATCAACAACACATGAGCAGAAACATAATCAACACACATAACACTAGGATTTTTATGTGGAAACCCAGTTAAGGGAAAAACCATGGTGGGGGTTAACCCACAAGATTTTATACTCTATTAAAAGTATTACAAAATGGGAAGGCACATGCCTTTGGGTGCACTGACAAGAGGTCACTAATCAAAGGAGGCTCACTACCTACAAAAATAATTACAAGAGTTTACTGAAGTACTTGAATTGAAGGAAAGCATCTAACCATGCAAGATTATAATTTTGGTTAGGCTCAATATACTGACTTCACATACTTCATCTCTTACTGCATTGTGTCACTGTTTTGCCATGATTTGTGGCTCAGATCTCTACTTCACACTTGATACTACCACACTTTGCACCTCTCACCTTATATTCACACCACGATTCCTCAAAATGCTTGCATCCATCGAATATATATATCTGTAACATGAAATTGCATCAACTGTAGTCAGCCTCAAGAAAACTTAGACTTTTTCAAGATTACTATTCTGTTGGCTGAATCCATACACAAGCATCAACGTGGACCAAAACCTATGTATTCAAGTCGCCACACATGTCAGCCAATACCACTAGATCCCATAAATTGCTCAACCAACTACTTCTCTTAATTGGCACAAGGATCAAACACTAGGTCGGCTTGTTCTTCACTAGATTGAACTGTCTAACCAAAACCTGATACTTAGAAGCTTGCAACTTTAAATCCCTTCATCACCAGAGGATAAAACTTTGGATTTAGGTAGCCTTGACATCCCTTAACATACCCTTAGATCTATAGCACAATATGATTGGCTATGGAAAAATACGAACCAAAATGCTGAACCCTGTCAAATGCTCTGTTCCTGTCTATCCAGACTTAGACAAATCTGCAATCTGACTTTTGGTATGATCAAATGATACAATGTGGATGTGTAAAATAGATTTAGTTGCCATCAATGACAATACCTAACCTACCTAGTAGTGTCTCTTACCAACAATAAGGAGTATTGGAGTAATATTTTGATTGTCTATAAGGTGTATTATACTTAATGTATGATGGTATCTTACCACAATATGTTAGATCCTTCCACATTTATCTATTATTTTGTCACTATCTAGTCTGGGATATAAACTAACTATATAGAATAAATGAGGTTTAGATCTTTGGATAGTGTCCCATTATTTCTCTTACAAACACTTCCTAAGAAGGAAGCAGTAGACAGGAAAACAAGATTCCTCAAAAGGGAATTGATTCCTTATGCCACAACTTCAATTTTGAACTTACAGTCCCTTTGACTATGTTTCACGTTCCTCTTAAATAAACTTCTTCTTACGCTATTCAAAGTCTTCAAAATTTTGGGGCTAGTAGTATGGTCTCCAAGACCATTCTAAAAGGAATCAGCACCCTTTGGTATTTCCACACCTTCAAATTAAATCACATGCACACCTTCTAATCAAGTTTCTAGCTACTTGTCATATGGTACAGTAGATTTGAGCTCCTTCAATAATAAGATGCCTCTCACTTCAAATATGAAAAATAGATTTCTCTACAAATATTACCAAAGTCTTCAATCATACTTAGTAAAATCCTCCTCAAAATTGAAATCTTCCATTACATTATAAACCCAAACTAGAAATGATCTTACTCTTTAGTAGAAATTTTTTAAATCCAAAATATTGAAACCATAACTAAAAACCAAATACATGGAAACTAAAACTACACACAAACAACATAGGGCATAAATCATTTAGCTTAATGGTGATATCTAGGTGAAATAACTCGATCAAGTAGGTGGGTTTTCATCCACAAAACTGATTACCAAAAAGGGTTTCAATCCTTCAACTAAAGAATGAACCAAGTCTAATCTCCCAATAAGAAAGGGTTTCACAAAATATTTAGAATGTGCCTTTCCTCCTCAAAACCTCCTTTTATAGCCTTCTAGAGAAATAAAAATAATATTATTTCTTTTTATCCCTTTATTTTCTACAAAGTTATAAAATAAAAAAAAGTGTTCTTTTTGTACCATGCTCTTAATGACGTTTTCTTTAAACAACTTATAACTCCCTCTATAAATAATGTAATATAAGTTTTCTTTTGATTCTCAACTTTTTGACAACTTAAATATTTAACTATTTAATAATTTGATTATTTTCCGCACAACCACCAAAGTTATAAAAATATTAAAATAAGCCAATTAAATTGTCTAGACAACTCTGCCAACAGTTTAAGTGCATATATCTCTCGTCCATGGAATATTGACACTCTCCAAGGAGGATGGAATTCTCCATGAATCTTAGAATTTTTTAAAAATGTTGGAATGGACTAGAAAAGGGAGATTACAAGTCCTCCCTCCCAAAAATTTCTTGTTCTCAAGCAATGTAAATTCCACCAACTAATCAATCCCAGGAAGAATCAATGTGATTCTAGGATTCCAAATCAATCTAGGAGGTTTGTGTGTTCTTCTGTTTGATGTACAATGAGATAGTACACCTTCAAATAAAAGCTCATTCACTCTTCTTGCTAAATGAATAACAATCATTCATAGGATTTCCAAAATCTTCCCAAAAACCTGCTTTG
Organism: Cunninghamia lanceolata; assembly: GCA_027924645.1. Lineage (NCBI taxonomy): Eukaryota > Viridiplantae > Streptophyta > Pinopsida > Cupressales > Cupressaceae > Cunninghamia > Cunninghamia lanceolata. The sequence continues at coordinate 2,197,445 of BSBN01000652.1, read as the reverse complement.
TTCTATCTGACTTCTGCTACTCCACTCTGATAAAAATTGGAAAACCTATGTAAATCTTTTTTTTTTACTTCTTGTACACTGAAATGATAGCCATCATGATGATCCAAGCTAATGTACCCAAAAAATCTAAGTTCTTCTATATCACAGGTCATCTCATACCAAAGTGTTCTATTAAATCCTTTATCCACCATACCCTCATGCATCATTTGAAATTTGACCAATTTATTCCCATGTGGATAGTAAGCAAAGAATAGCACATCACTCACAATTCTATCAATGCACATGTTACCTTCAAATCCACTATCAATCATGATCCTGGACACATGAGAAAACAAGTTAGCATAGTACTCAGGACAAACCAACTCAAATTGATATTTAGCAAGAATGTTGTAAGTTGTTCTCTCAAATTAATGGTAAAGATTAGTTTGAACTAAAAACACATTTTGACAATTGTAATCCATTTGGATTTCCATCCAAAAGAAAGGTATGTGGGATAAAAATTTTGATTTCTTCAGTTGAAACCTTTCACCAAAATGATTCCATGATTTAGTGAACTTACAATAATTATTTTTACATTTGTTCAGGTTTGAAATCAATACTCATTGACTGATTTTATCAAAATCAGCAACTTGAAACTAGGATAGCAACTGCAATAATGAATTATTCCTATATGAATAGCAAATTTGAGCAATTAAATAATAATAAATGCTTTCACAGAGGCTAGAAAAAAATCCCATTCAACTGCAATCTAAAAATTGCTCCACCCCTTATTTGAAAGTTTATGCCAAGTCACTTGTAAGTATACATATGAAATTTTATGGTGATTGATTTGTGTAAAAAAAACATTGATGATAAATTTTTATTTTGTTGACCTCCATGCAATCTTCCTATCACTACCAACCTCTATCCCTATCAGATGATGTCCTCTTGCATGAAAACTAATTATTGAAGTGGGATAACCATGCTTATGCTTTTTCATTCTAATGTTCATGATGACTCCTTCATAGATAGGAGGATACTCAATACAAATCCTTAACTCACAATAGTAATGGTGTTTCCTTCTTCTTTGCAAACTCAAACATGCAAGGTTGATGAAACATAGTGCAAGCTCTGGATCATGAAAATATACCTTAAATAGATCCAAAATATTGAATACCTTGATCTCATTCCATGAGTCATCTAGTGGTTCTGTCTTCACAAAGTGGGGAATGATGGCATCTCCATGTATCATCACATTACATGTGGAAAATTCATCTTCAACCTCACTTATACATTCTTTATTAGGTGGTCTACCAAAAGGATTACCAAAAAGAATCTTATCATGCTTGACCACAAGGCTTTGCACTTCCTCATGATATGATCCCTTGTCTTTAAAATGAAAAACCTCTTGTGAACAAATAAATTGATCATGGTGGGAATCTCTCTCCATCTATTTGGCAAAAGAAGTCTTTGATTTTTCCTTAACCATATCACAAGACACTATCTCATGTCTAAAAAAATCACCTAGATCCCATATCCTATTATTTTCAAAATCTATGTTACTAAAATTAGGAAATGTCTTAGCATTCATCACAAAAAGTAGATTATCAATAGATAATTGTGCATCCATTCCAAAAAGAGGGTTATCAATAGATTGCAAGTTATTTCCTTTTTTTGTTTAGAAAAATTCTTGAAGCCTATCAAGCTCATCAATTAACTTCTTGATTTCGTTATCCCTTTCTTCATTCTTTTTCTCCTTGAAATGTTCTTTAGCAGCACAATTATCTTTCACCTCTAATAGTGTCATTTAGGTACTTTCTAATTATTCCTTTGTTGATTTAAGCTCAAAGGTGAGCTCAACAACCTTTACCTTCATTTCCCTATATGTGGTTAATGCCTCACCTACTAATTTGATGGCCACATCTTTGTCTTTGATTAGATGCAAATATTTAGATTTCATTATTTCCATTGCACACTTGATTGTTTGTAAATCTACAAGAGTGGCTCCTCCCTCATTGCCTTTCTATCTCTTCTCAACATGTACTTTCCAAATGAGGCCTTCAATGAACTTGTGTGTTCTATAAACTCTTGTTAAAGCTTGTACAAGATTCTATTCTATGTCCAAGAGATGATTCTTTAATTCTTGCACTTCTTTAGTTCTTTGTTCTATTTATGCAAAATGAATTTTCTCACCACATGGCAAGTTTTTTGAATTTTATTCATTTATAGGAGCAAAATGACTTTAAAAATCAGATACCTCTCTATTTGTTGCCTTGTAAACTCTTTAAATATATGTTATAATAGAACTATGCTCAAACAATGAATCATCAATAGTTTCTGATTTGAAAATTTCAGCAAGCTTCAAATTAGCATGCCCTTCTACTAAAAACTTTAGAAAGTCAATCTGCCTAACATCAAATAAGTTTTTACACCCATATATTTCTATCTCATCACTTTCAAGAAGACACAAATACTTCTCTACTTCCCCAGATTCTCCTAAAAATTTACCTTCATCATCATTTCATCTAACATATTCTCCTGTTGTGCATTTTGAAATTTGACTTCATATGTACTTTGTATCAAGAGGCATGCCTCTCATACTCTGATCTAAAATTTTTGGAGTTCTTATCTTCCTTTGTTGTCACATCTATAAGATCAACACTATCATTCATTCTTGACCTTCTTATGTAGTTATAAAGTCCCTTTTTGTTATGATACTCCACTTCAAGTAACTTCAAATAATCATCAAAGGAAACTTGGTCTTTGATATCATTAGGTAATTCTTGACACTTATCAACAATTTTGGTGGTCTCACATTCATAGTCCCATTAATCCTTCTCTCTTATCAATCTTGTTAGATCCTTTTGATATTTTCAAAGTACTTGCAATAGTTCTATCATGGATTCTAGAAATGTCTTCATCTTTCTGCATAAAGAATAATTCTCTTACCCTACAAACTGACAAATTTTTTTTTGTGATAATATTCTATAATATAAATCACTAAAAAGTATTATGCAATCTACTAAATACAACACACACTGATAAAACTCTATCATGCAAACACTGAAATCTATAATCAAAGGTTAGACACCAATAGCTGGCAAGACTGCCAGCTCTAATACCAAAGTAATCTCCTTACCAAGATATTTCAATAAAATTATAAATTTTATAATTTCTTACCTCGACACATTTCGTCAAAATGGTTGGTGGAACATTAGAATTTTTACTAGTATCAAATGTAACACAATTACTATAGCAAAATCACAATGTAAAATCATCTTGAATACTTATTCAATCATGCTAGAACATAATACGACTCATTAATGTAATAACAATGATATAAATTTTAGCTTTGTCTACTGATATAAATTACTATTGCTAATCTTGATACAATTTTAAAACTATACCTCTAAATAGATGTGTGCATACTAAGATGAAGTTGATCATATAATGTAATCAGAATATCTTATATGCTATTGTCCCTTATATGATTGGAATTTGTTACTTAAATTTACTCCAAATTTTTTTTATGACTATTAGAGCCCTTGGTAGTACCTTCCACCTTCATTAAAGATCAAATAATGCATCAAATATTTCCCAAATCAGAACTACAACTCTGTTAGAGTAAAGTAGCCTACTAAACAAAATACCACCTATTCAAACTGTGTAAACCATTCAAAAATAAATTAAATATATCATAAACCATCCTAGAAATGCTTAGATTACTTCCCACACTGCACGAACCCTCCAAAGTTCTCACATCTCTTTCATTTCTCCTTATTCAATGATTAAAGAAGGTAGCAACTAATAATATGGTCTACAAGGACCACCGAAATAGGGTTGTGATCACCACAAATAGAATATAAACTTCCTTAATGGGGAAACAACTTAGAAAAGTCAATAAATACTTCAAAATTGAGTCAATTACCTTATATCATTTAATCCATCTTTCTTAAGAAGGTGGATGAAAGTATTAAATAGTCAAAAGTCATCAAATATGTGGTGTAGAGGGTTCTCCCCTCAGCTAGAAACAAAATTCTTCTACACAAAGTCAAAGACACACACAAACACTTACTCACACTTCACAATCACTCACAGGTAGATCCTCTCTACTCATCAATTTCATAACCAAAACATTATGAAGATTGCAACTAATAGCACACCAATGCACTCAGTTTTATTGGACATTCTTAATCAAAATATAAATACACAAATCAACAATTACATCATCGATCCTTAATGGACTCTCTCATTCCTATATTCTAATCTGTCCCTCCTCTATTTCTGGACAACAACTTCTTCTTGTTCTTTCCCATTACATGGTGTCTCCTCTATAGTTAATGACTCAATCATAGAATAATACAAATTTGAAATCAACTACCTTCCAACAAGCCAATCCAATATTCTGTTTCACATGATTCTATATGCTTTTCTCACTAGATTTTATCTTCCTATACCAGTGAACTTTTCTTCTTCTCCAAGGCTGACTATTTTCATATAGTTGTCATTCCATTCCTAGTAGCGCAACAACTTCCCTCTAGGAGTGATCTATTATCTTTTTCAAAAGACCAACCCTCTATTTTTTTGTCTAGGTAGCGGCTACTCCTCCTTGCCACTCAATCTACTTTCTTTAGATTTTCTTCTCCATTAAAAGGAAAAAGGCCCAATGACATGACTATAGTGCTAAGAAAATAACATCCTTCCCATTCCATGGGTAAATAGAAGGTGAGGTGACCCTCTCTTTTTTTCCTAGCAGTGTTCCCTCTTCTATTTTTTCTTTATTTATACCTTTTATCAAACATATACTATGAGGTGCTCAAAACAATGTTTGGGATTCTATCCAGCCACCCTAATGTTTCCCCCACAATCTAAATTTTAATAGAGCTTCATAAGAAGCGTTTGGTCTTCTCTTCTACACCTTCATGCCTCTATTTTCTTTATTTCTTACTTTCTTGACTATAATATACTTTTAAATAAACATTGAATACCTTAATGAAGGCATCATAGATTTGCATGATGTTATTTTTAACTCTATGATTTACCCTTCCAATCCATGACCCACCAATACACTATATCATTTAAACTCCATTGACTCTAGATAAATGAAGAAAATTTACCAAGCTTCTTACAATGGTGGTGACCTTTGATTCTATACCCAAAAGCAAATAAGAGAGAATATATCATTTTTCAATCAGGACACATGTGAGTTATACCAAACAGTGTCATTCAACAATTGACCAACAAGCAAAAAATCAACTTTTTTCATATCTCCTTACCAGGAGTTTGAAACCTTGAGCATGAAAACTTTCCAATATGTTCAACCTTACAAAATTCAAAATTTCAAACTTTCACCAAATCACTAGTGTTAATCAGAAAATGATTAAATCTCAAAAACTAGAAAGAATCCAATCCCAAAACCTTCACTAATAATACATAAATGCCTTAAAAAATCTTCTTGTAAGAGGATTTGTAACCAAATGTCTCTGACTCACCTAAACAATTGTTTTTTTGAAACCAACTTATTATGCACCAAAATTGACAACTGACGATAAATCAATTTGGTCAAATATAATTATTCCACCTACACTCCAAGGTTGAGAGATGCCAAAACAGACCCAAGAAAACCAAAACTAAAAGAAACAATTGAAAATATTTTTGGGTGATGCTGATTGCTGATTCACCTGGGATGCTCCTACATCAGACACACCAGGTAGAAAGTTTGTGAGCATAGGCTCACAAAGATGGAGTTGAGTGATAGAATCACCCTTTCATATTACAAGAAATCTACAATGAACTCCATCACTATGGAATGTGCACCAAACTAGTTCTTCCTTGTCTTTTTCTAGCACCTTGCCAAAACAAGCGTCATCCTCCTCCCACAGCTCTGCTCACTACTCTTCTCTCCTCTCATGGATTTACATCCACCATGTACTGTCCTCCTCCCCCAAATTATTTCTCCTAACCTCTCCTTCTTTGTGGGATCCAACTCACGACAAACCGACCACCTCCACCAAGTTTTGCTTGCAGCATTCTCTATAACCTCTACAAGCAAATATGAACTATCCACACACCAATCTACAACTACATAATCTCTTTTTCTTTCTACATGCATTAACTCCTTATTCTCCTCAACAACATGTGAATTTAAAACAAATTTTTCATCACAATATTCAAAAAAATTACACTCTACCTCTTCAATTTTCATTACTGCAACTTGTGTTTCCTTTTCTTTTGCTACAACGTACATCTTCTCATCTTCATCATAAATCTTCTCAAGCCACTCCTCTTCTATCACCAAAATTTGTGCCAACAAATAATCATCTTCACCATTCACTACAACCACATCCTTATGCTCTACTACTGCAACCTTTTCCTCCACAAATGTATCCTCTTCATCATCTTCAATCGTTGTTGCACTTGTATTCTCTTGCTCATTCTTTTCTTCTTCTTTCACCATGCCTTCCTCATGGCATGTCTTCACTGCAACCTCTTCACTCCTGACATCCTCTCCATGCTGCCATGTGTCCAATCTATCCATCCTCGCATTTATATCCATGATCATCAAGGAGATCTTCCTCTTTTAATACTTGTTCTAGCCTTCCCATATCATAGGCCTTCTTACATAAATTCCCATCTCTCTTACTTGTTGCAATCTTTTGCAATCCACATCACACTCTCAATCTACAAATACTATTTCCTCCATGGTTCTCTAGCTCTTGATTTCTTAGGGCTTCCCTCTACTGGCAACAATCCTCACACGAGCTCTCTTTTACCACCTTCTATCCTATTCTCTACCAGTAGACCTCCTGGTATAGGCCTCCTCATGTTCGACATTATCCCTATACACTCAGAACCTCAGGCTCTGATACCATTTGGTGTAGAGGATTCTCCCCTTAGCCAAAAACAAAATTCTTCCACACAAACTCAAAGACACACACAAAAAATTACCCAAACTTCACAATCACTCATAGACCAATCATCTTTGCTCATCAATTTCATGACCAAAACACTATGAAGATTGTAACTAATAGCACACCTATACACTTAGTTTTATTGGACATTCTTAATAAAAACAGAAATACACAAATCAACAATTACATTATCAGTCCTCAATGGCCTCTCTCATTCCTATATTCCAATCTATCCCTCCTATGTTTCTGGATAGCAACTTCTTCTTGTTCTTTCCTATTACTTGGCATCTCCTCTACAGTTAATGACTCAATCATAGAGTAATACAAATTTGAAATCAATTACCTTCCAATAGGCCAATCCAATCTTCCATTTCACATGCTTCTCTCACTAGTTTTTATCTTCCTCTGGCAGTAAACTTTTCTTCTTCTCCAAGGCTGACTATTTTCGTATAGTTGTCATTCCATTCCTAGTGGCCCAACAACTTCCCTTGGGTAGCGATCTATTCTCTTTTTTAAAAGATCAACCCTCTATTTTTTTCATCTGGGTAGTGCCTACTCCTCCTTCCTACCACTGACTCTACTTTTTCTAGATTCTCTTCTCAATTGAAAGGAAAAAGGTCCAATGGCATAACTGCAGCACTCAACAAACATCATCCTTCCCATTCCATGGGTAAATAGAAGGTGAGGTGACCCTCTCTTTTTCTCCCAGCAGCATTCCCTCTTGTGTTTTTTATTTAAAGCTTTTATCAAACATCTACTATGAGGCACTCAAAACAAACATTTGGGATTCTTCCCAGCTGCCTTAACTTTTCGCCCATGATCTGCATTTCAATAGAGTTTCATAAGAAGCGTTTGGTCTTCTCTTCTGCGCCTTCATGCCTATGTTTTGTTTACTTATTGGTTTCTTGACTATAATATACTTTTAAATAAACATTCAATAACTTAATGAAGGAGTCATAGATCTACATGATGTTATTTTTAACTCTATGATTTACCCTTCCAATCCATAGACCACCAATACACTGTATCATTTAAACTACATTTACTCTCGATAAATGAAGAAAGTATGCCAAGCTTCTTACAATGATGGTGACCTTTTATTGTATACCAAGCAATGAATAAGAGAGAATATATTTTTCTTCAATCAACACACATGTAATCAATCACATACATAGTATCATTGAAAGAAGAAAATATGTGGGTTATACCAAACAATGTCATTTGACAATCGACCAACAAGCTAAAAATCAACTTTCTTCATATCTACTTACTAGAAGTTTCAAGCCTCATGAAAACTTGCCAAGATGTTCAAACCAACACTTCTAAGTTTTACACCAAGCAATTTTATGCCAAACCTTACAAATTTTGAAATTTCAAACTTTCACCAAATCGCTAGCACTAATCAGAAAATGATTAAATCTCAAAAACCAGAAGGAATACAATCCCAAAACCTTCACCAATAATTCAGAAATGTCTTCAACAATCTTATTGTAAGAGGGTTTGTAACCAAACCTATCCAACTCACCTGAACAATTGCTTTTGTGAAACTAATTTATTATGTGCCAAAACTGACAACCAGCGAAAACTTAATTTGGTCAAATCTGATTATTCCACCTACACTCCAAGACCGAGAGATGCCAAAATAGACCCAAGCAAACCAAAACTGAAAGAAACAAATGAAAATCTTTTGGGGTGATGTCGATTACTCATTCACCTGGGATGCTCCTACATCAATATGCCATCAAAATTCCTTTATTTATCCTTCCCAAATTGTGATATCCTTAAAAATATTTTCTTTATTTCCTAAGAAGGAAGCAATAGACAAGGAAACAAAATTCCTCAAGAGGGAATAGATTCCTTAGGCCACATCATCAATTTTGTACTTACGGTCCCTTTGACTATGTTGTGCCTTCCTCTTAAATAAACTTCTTTTACCCTGTTCAAAGTATTCAAAATTTGGTGGCTAGTAGTATGGTCTCCAACACCATTCTAAAAGGAATCACTACCCCTTTATATTTCCACACATCCAAATTAAATCACACACACCTTCTAATCAATCTTTCAGCTACTCATCATATGGTACATCAAATTTGGGCTCCTTCAATAATAAGATATCTCTCACTTCAAATATAAAAATAAGATTGCTCTATAAATATTACCAAGTTCCTTAATCATACTCAGCAAAATCCTCCTCAAAACTAAAATCTTCCATTACAGTATAAACCCAAACACAAGTTGGAAACGATCTTACAAGTTCTTTGGCATAAATTCTACAAATCTAAGATACTAAAACCATAACTAAAAACCAAATACCTAGAGATTGAAACCTCACAAAAACAACATAGGGCACAAATCATTCAGCTCTATGGTGATCTCTACGTAAAATCACTTGATCATCTAGGTGGGTTTTCATCCACAAAACTAAATGCCAATAATGGTTTTCATCCTTTAGCTAAAGAATGAACCAAGTTCAATCTCCCAATAAACAAGGGTTTCATAAAATGTTCAAAATGAGTCTTTTCTCCTCAAAACCTCCTTTTATAGCCTTCCAAAGAAATAAAAATAATATTATTTCTTTTTATCCCTTTGTTTTTTGGAAAGTTATAAAATATAACAAAGTGTCATTTTTGTACCATGCTCCTAGTGACACTTTATTTAAACAACTTATAACTCCCTCTTTAAATAACTAAATATAAGTTGTCTTTTAATTCTCCACTTTTCAACAACTTAAATATTTAACTATTTAATAGTTTAATTATTTTCTCACAACCACCAAAGTTACCAAGAAAATTAAAACAAGCCAATTAAACTATCCAAACAACTCTACCAACAATTTAAATGCATATGTCTCCCGTCCATCGAAAATTGATGCTCTCCAAGGAGGATGGACTTCTCCAAGAATCTTGGAACTTTCCAAAAATGTTGGAGTGGACTAAAAAGGGACACTATAGGCATTGTCTGGACTACAAAAATGATTTCCTAAAGTGGATATGAAACCTTCTTTCTGCAAACCTTTCACGACCCAACATTAGATTTAAAGCCAATGATGAATGACTTGCTATGTAAAATATAAGACAAACAACTTTACAATCTTTAAACATTATTTGTTGCTTCCAAACATTGAGTTTTTAATATAAAATGATCCGAGATGGCAGAGGTTTATCCATATCAGCATAAACACAAATTTTCTCAAAGAGTAGACATGACCTAGATTTTATAATAGCATCAATATTCATGAGTTGACCAAACGAATTGACAATACTAGTAAAAACCTACTTGTCCCAATACTCCAAAAATAAACCAAGAAAACTGGCCCAAATGGAGACCCTAGAAATGGACACCAATACATGGTCAAATCTTAACCTCCATTTACAAAGGTAGAGCCCATTTTTTCCCATATTGTTCCCAAGTTTTACTCTCGACTTGAAAAGAGATTAAAATGTTTATTTTATAGCAGGCAAATGCCATAGTAAAATTTATTTATATAAAAACTAAAATTAAAAAAAAAAAACATGTAGCTCTTTTTTTTCAAAATAAAAGAACATGCTTAAATGTTAAATATATGGTTCAATATGGATAAAGTAGTTAGAACAACAATTACAATTCTACTGTCACTAGAAAATTATTTCATAACATTTTGAGACTTTGATATTATTATTTTATAATGTTTCTAGTCTTTTTAATTGTGATACAACTAATCTTTCTAGTTCTGACTTGAGAATGAGGGCCATAGACCCAAAACAAAGAAAGAAAGTTTAGGTGTAACCAGTGGCCAAAATTTAAGGGGTAGATTGGCCATAGCCAGAGGAAAGCAACCACGATATCCAAAGCTAGAAAGTATTGGTAAAATTTAATAAAATAAAAGAGCTTGTACGATAGATACCTTATAGTTAAAATACCTACAAAATAGTTAATATGTTTTTTTTGTAAGAAAAAAGGTGGACGATCCACCCATACGTATATTGATATACCAAAATATAATAAGAGTTTTTACAAAGAAAAACTAGGAAAGATCATCTAGTTTCATAACAGTAAATATTAACAAAAAGACCAAAAAAATCAAAAAACATGTCATCCATCTACTAAATATTAACAAACAGACCAAGCCATTTTGTGCCAAACCTTACAAATTTTGAAATTTCAAACTTTCACCAAATCGCTAGCGCTAATCAGAAAATGGTTAAATCTCAAAAACAAGAAAGAAAACAATCCCAAAACCTTCACCAATAATTCAGAAATGTCTTCAGCAATCTTCTTGTAGGAGGGTTTGTAAGCAAACCTCTCCAACTCACCTGAACAATTGCTTTTGTGAAACCAACTTATTATGTGCCAAAACTGACAACTAGTGAAAACTTAATTTGGTTAAATCTGATTATTCCACCTACACTCCAAGACCAAGAGATGCCAAAATAGACCCAAGCAAACCAAAACTAAAAGAAACAAATGAAAATCTTTTGGGGTGATGCCAATTACTCATTCGCTTGGGATGCTCCTACATCAATATGCCATCAAAATTCCTTTATTTATCCTTCCCAAATTGTGATATCCTTAATAATATTTTCTTTATTTCCTAAGAAGGAAGCAATAGACAAGAAAACAAGATTCCTCAAAAGGGAACCGATTCCTTATGCCACATCTTCAATTTTGTACTTACAGTCCATTTGACTATGTTGTGCCTTCCTCTAAAATAAACTTCTTTTTACCCTATTCAAAGTATTCAAAATTTGGTGGCTAGTAGTATGGTCTCCAAAACCATTCTAAAAGGAATCACTACCCCTTTATATTTCCACACATCCAAATTAAATCACACACACCTTCTAATCAATCTTTCAGCTACTCATCATATGGTACATCAAATTTGGGCTCCTTCAATAATAAGACATCTCTCACTTCAAATATAAAAATAAGATTGCTCTGCAAATATTACCAAGTACCTTAATCATAATCAGCAAAATCCTCCTCAAAACTAAAATCTTCCATTATAGTATAAACCCAAACACAAACTAGAAATGATCTTACAAGTTCTTTAGCATAAATTCTACAAATCTAAGATACTGAAACCATAACTAAAAACCAAATACCTAGAGATTGAAACCTCACACAAACAACATAGGGCACAAATCGTTCAACTCAATGGTGATCTCTAGGTAAAATCACTTTATCATCTAGGTGGGTTTTTGTCCACAAAACTAATTGCCAAAAATAGTTTTCATCCTTCAGCTAAAGAATGAACCAAGTCCAATCCCCCAATAAACAAGGGTTTCATAAAATGTTCAAAATGAGTCTTTTCTCCTCAAAACCTCCTTTTATAGCCTTCCAAAGAAGTAAAAATAATATTATTTCTTTTTATCCCTTTATTTTTTGGAAAGTTATAAAATATAACAAAGTGTCATTTTTGTACCATGCTCCCAGTGACACTTTATTAAAACAACTTATAACTCCCGCTTTAAATAAATAAATAAAAGTTGTCTTTTAATTCTCCTCTTTTCAATAACTTATATATTTAACTGTTTAATACTTTAATTATTTTCTCACAACCACCAAAGTTACCAAGAATAATAAAACAAGCTAATTAAACTATCCAAACAACTCTAACAACAATTTAAATGCATATGTCTCCCGTCCATCAAAAATTGATGCTCTCCAAAGAGGATGGACTTCTCCAAGAATCTTGGAACTTTCAGAAAACGTTGGAGTGGACTAAAAAGGGACATTATAGGCATTGTCTAGACTAGAAGAATGATTTCCTAAAGTGGATATGAAACCTTCTTTCTCCAAACCTTTCAAAACCCAATATTAGATTTAAAGCCAATGATGAATGACTTGCTATGCGGCATATAAGGGAAACAACTTTGAATCTTGAAACACTATTTGTTCCTTCAAAACATTGAATTTTTAATATAAATTGATCCGAGATGGGAGAGCTTTATCCAAATCAGCATAAACACAAAATTTCTCAAAGAGTAGACATGACCTAGATTTTATAATTGCATCAATAGTCATGAGTTGACCAAAAGAATTGACAATACTAGTAAAAACCTACTTGTCCCAATCCTCCAAAAATAAACCAAGAAAACTGACCCAAATGGAGACCCTAGAAATGGACACCAATACATGGTCAAATCTTAACCTCTATTTACAAAGGTAGAGCCCCTCTTTTCCCATATTATTCCCAAGTTTTACTCTCGACTTGAGAAGAGATTAAAATGTTTATTTTATAGTAGGTGAATACCGTAATAAAATTTATTTATATAAAAACTAAAATTATAAAAAGAAAACATGTAGCTCTTTTTTTCAAAATAAAAGAACATGCTTAAATGTTAAATAAATGGTTCAATATGGATAAAGCAGTTAGAACAACAATTACAATTCTACTGTCACTAGAAAATTATTTCATAACATTTTGAGACTTTGATATTATCATTTTATAATGTATCTAGTCTTTTTAACTGTGATACAACTAATCTTTCTAGTTCTGACTTGAGAATGAGGGCCATAGACCCAAAACAAAGAAAGAAAGTTTAGGTGTAATCGGTGGCCAAAATTGAAGGGGTAGATTGGCCATAGCGAGAGGAAAGAAGCCATGATATCCAGAGCCAGAAAGTATTGGTAAAATTTAATTAAATAAAAGAGCTTGTATAGTAGATACTTTATAGTTAAAATACCTACAAAATAGTTAATATGTTTTTTTTGTAAGAAAAAAGGTGGACAATCCACCCATACGTATACTGATACAGTAAAATATAATAAGAGTTTTTACAAAGAAAAACTAGGAAAGATCATCTAGTTTCATAATAGTAAATATTAAAAAAAAAACCAAAAAAGTCAAAAAACATGTTATCCATCTAGCAAATATTAACAAAAAGACCAAGCCATTTTGTGCCAAACCTTACAAATTTTGAAATTTCAAACTTTCACCAAATCGCTAGCGCTGATCAGAAAATGATTAAATCTCAAAAACTAGAAAGAATACAATACCAAAACCATTGCCAATAATTCAGAAATGTCTTCAACAATCTTCTTGTAAGAGGGTTTGTAACCAAACCTATCCAACTCACCTGAACAATTGCTTTTGTGAAACCAACTTATTATGTGCCAAAACTGACAACCAGCAAAAACTTAATTTGGTCAAATCTGATTATTCCACCTACACTCCAAGACCGAGAGATGCCAAAATAGACCCAAGAAAACAAAAACTGAAAGAAACAAATGAAAATCTTTGGGGTGATGCCGATTACTCATTCGCCTGGGATGCTCCTGCATCAATATGCCATCAAAATTCCTTTATTTATCCTTCCAAAGTTGTGATATCCTTAAAAATATTTTCTTTATTTCCTAAGAAGGAAGAAATAGACAAGAAAATAAGATTCCTCAAAAGGGAATTGATTCCTTATGCCACATCTTCAATTTTGTACTTACGATCCCTTTGACTATGTTGTGCCTTTCTCTTAAATAAACTTCTTTTTACCCTATTCAAAGTATTCAAAATTTGGCGGCTAGTAGTATGGTCTCCAAGACCATTCTAAAAGCAATCACTACCCCTTTATATTTCTGCACATCCAAATTAAATCACACACACCTTCTAATCAATCTTTCAGCTACTCATCATATGGTATGTCAAATTTGGGCTCCTTCAATAATAAGATATCTCTCGCTTCAAATATAAAAATAAGATTGCTCTGCAAATATTACCAAGTTCCTTAATCATACTCAGTAAAATCTTCCATTACAGTATAAATCCAAACACAAACTGGAAATGATCTTACAAGATCTTTAGCATAAATTCTACAAATCTAAGATACTAAAACCATAACTAAAAACCAAATACCTAGAGATTCAAACCTCACAAAAACAACATAGGGCACAAATTGTTCAACTTAGTGGTGATCTCTAAGTAAAATCACTTGATCTTCTAGATGGGTTTTCATCCACAAAACCAATTGCCAAAAATGGTTTTCATCCTTCAACTAAAGAATGAACCAAGTTCAATCTCCCAATAAACAAGGGTTTCATAAAATGTTCAAAATGAGTCTTTTTTCGTCAAAACCTCCTTTTATAGCCTTCTAAAGAAATGGAAATAATATTATTTCTTTTTATCCCTTTAGTTTTTGGAACGTTATAAAATATAACAAAGTGTCATTTTTGTACCATGCTCCTAGTGACACTTTATTTAAACAACTTATAACTCCCTCTTTAAATAATTAAATATAAGTTGTCTCTTAATTCTCCACTTTTCAACAACTTAAATATTTAACTACTTAATAATTTAATTATTTTCTCACAACCACCAAAGTTACCAAGAATATTAAAACAAGCCAATTAGACTATCCAAACAACTCTACCAACAATTTAAATGCATATGTCTCCCGTCCATCGAAAATTGATGCTCTCCAAGGAGGATGGACTTCTCCAAGAATCTTGGAACTTTCTGAAAATGTTGGAGTGGACTAAAAAGGGACATTATAGGCATTGTCTTGACTACAAGAACAATTTCCTAAAGTGGATATGAAACCTTCTTTCTCCAAACCTTTCACAACCCAATATTAGATTTAAAGTCAATGATGAATGACTTGCTATGCAGCATATAAGGAAAACAACTTTAGAATCTTTAAACACTATTTGTTTCTTCCAAAAATTGAATTTTTAATATAAAATGATCCGAGATGGGAGAGGTTTATCCAAATCAGCATAAACACAAAATTTCTCAAAGAGTAGACATGACCTAGATTTTATAATTGCATCAATAGTCATGAGTTGACCAAAAGAATTGACAATACTAGTAAAAACCTACTTGTCCCAATACTCCAAAAATAAACCAAGAAAACTGACCCAAATGGAGACCCTAGAAATGGACACCAATACATGGTCAAATCTTAACCTCCATTTACAAAGGTAGAGCCCATTTTTTCCCATATTGTTCCCAAGTTTTACTCTCGACTTGAAAAGAGATTAAAATGTTTATTTTATAATAGGTGAATGCCATAATAAAATTTATTTATATAAAAACTAAAATTATAAAAAAAAAACATGTAGCTCTTTTTTTAAAAATAAAAGAGCATGCTTAAATGTTAAATATATGGTTCAATATGGGTAAAGTAGTTAGAACAACAATTACAATTCTACTGTCACTAGAAAAAATTTTCATAACACTTTGAAACTTTGATATTATTATTTTATAATGTTTCTAGTCTTTTTAACTGTGATACGACTAATCTTTCTAGTTTTGACTTGAGAATAAAGGCCATAGACCCAAAACAAAGAAAAAAAGTTTAGGTGTAATTGGTGGCCAAAATTGAAGGGGTAGTAGATTGGCCATAGCCAGAGGAAAGTAGCCACGATATCCAAAGCTAGAAAGTATTGGTAAATTTTAATAAAATAAAAGAGCTTGTACAGTAGATAACTTATAGTTAAAATACCTACAAAATAGTTAATATGTTTTTTTTGTAAGAAAAAAGGTGGATGATCCACCGATACATATATTGATATAGCAAAATATAATATGAGTTTTTACAAAGAAAAATAGGTAAGATCATCTAGTTTCATAATAGTAAATATTAACAAAAAGGCCAAAAAAGTTCAAAAAACATGTCATCCATCCAGTGCATTGACCCACAATCTAACTGGAATTAGAATCATGCTCCTCTTTTGCTAGTGGTAGAGGAAAGGGCAAAGCATGGAAAGGGGTTCCAGGGGCCCGAGGCGGACCTGGAGCTCTATCCAAGGCATGAGATCAAAGGAAGTAGATGGAGTTGAAAATGTCTTTGGCTCTCTCTGCCACTCCTTCAGCCAGCTGAAACCTATTTGCATTTAAATGCCTGTTGAATTTATTGAAGCAGTCAAAACGAAGCCCCCATTGCAAACCTGCATACACACATGCTGCATGATTGGAGGAATGGTGATACTCTTGGTCAAATACATCTCCAATAAGAGCATCTCCCTCATCAAAGTCATAGACTACCACCACATGATGCTATTTGGAGTCACTGATAAAGGGGGGGTAAGTGCAAGACGATGAGTTCACTTTTTGGCCGAAAAGTGGAAGTGTTTTTCCTGTTTTTCAAACTTTTTCATACTTGGAGTGGCAATTTGAAGCACTTGCACATAAAATATTAAAATGATGTAAAAATATGAAAGGTATCATTTTGTTTCTAGTTTTCAAATATGTAATTTTTTCTAATACCCAGATGATGCAAGTTAGTTTTTTATTGGATGTACAAAAAGTGGCTTTTTAAAAGTCCCCTATTTTTTGCAAAAGCATTCATGTGTACGGCCAACATAATTTGACCTAAATTAATGTATTTTTTGAATTCCTTTTGTGGAAAGATTCTTAGGATGTTGAATTTTGGTCAGGATATATTTTTGTAATTTTTTGACAAATATTTTTTTAATTAATTTTTAAATAGCACTAATTAATGTTTTTAAAAACCCCTCGTGTATGGCCAACATAATTTGACCTAAACTAATTAATTAACTAATTTTTTTTTCATCATGTAGAGAATGGTGTCTAGTTTGGTCAGACCTAATTTGTTTTTCAAGAAACTTTCAAAATCAAAATTTATTAAAAAAATAGTAACCTATGTTATTTAAAGTTTATGAGTTAGTTTGTTTGGAAAATAAATAATAAATAGAAAATTATGTTCAATAGTAGAAATAATTACATATTTGAAAACTAGATTTTTAGATCCATAATGGGTTTTAAATTTGTTAAAATATTCTGGAAAAAAAGTCATCAGCCATAGTGGTGAAACTATTTTTTCTCTTGCTATTTTCATGTTCTCGTAGTTGTAGGTCCAAAGCTAAGACTTGGGTTTCCAAGCCTAAAACCAATGCAAATTGGTGGGTTTAAAATTTCAAAATTTTATAAACAGGTACCCATTATAAATAGGTCCCTGTTCATAATGGGTGCCCATTATAAACGGGTACCCGTTTTTAAAATAATGGGTACCCGTTTCTTTAAAAAAAAAAAGCCATAGGCATGTAAAAAAAAAAATACTTTTTGAAAATGGGTACCTGTTTCAAAATGGGTACCCGTTTCACTTCAGGTGCCCGATCCTAAATGGGTACCCATTTTTTCAAAATGGGTACCTATTCCAAGTGGCATTTTTCATTTGTAGAAAACTTCCGCAAAATGTATACTCAACTACCAATTTCAAAACGGGTACCCGTTTCAAAATGGGTACCCATTCCAAGTAGCATTTTTTCATCTGTGGAAAACTTTTGAGAAATGTATACTCAACTTCTTGCTTTAACCCAGGGCTTTAATAAACATGGATCCTATGGCAAAGGAGAAATCTTGCTCCTGCTTGAGGTCAAAGATGTTGGAGATAATTGTAGCCACCAGCTTAGAACCCCTAACTTGCCTATTTGTTAGCTGGAATAAGAAATATCCCAACACACAATAGATGGCAAACTCCATCGTATCACAGTCCACCTAGAAAATTTGAGTGAGATGTATTGAATTGATGGGCTCATGAAAAATAGAATCTCCCTCCACTTGTGGAAGGAAAATATGTCAGTTTTGAAGCCAAAGATCCATTAGTCTTGATGAGCAAAATAGAAAGAAACAAGAAGTGGTGATAGAAAAGCAAGCAATTGACAATCAGCTTATGGCATAGAGCTTTGAGATAATAAGCTGCATAAAAAAGGCCCCTTGGTAATCAAAGTAAAATGAAATAAATAAGGCATTAATTAAAGGGGAGTGGGCATTAGATCTTGTAGGCTCCAACACTGATCCAACTAGATTGCCACCGATCATGTACGTGTAGACTAACCATCAACCATAGCACGGCAAGTCCTTCTAAGGTACAGGTCACCACAAAAGGCTAATGCCTTATTTCAAAAACTAGCTATTAACACTTGTAATAAATTCCTTCATTATATAGAGGTCCCAAGCCGTCAAGAGCAACAGGTTTCATAAATGTTCAACCATTGCCACCCTGGGTAGGATGATGATGAGCTACAATGTTCCAAGCATACATCAAATCATGTCATAAAAACACATCCCTTCAAAAAGCATGTGTAGAGGAGGGCGGAATAGAAATAAAACATGAAAGTAGCACCAAGTTGCCTAAGACACCTCATCTTTTTGGGTTGTTTGTTGGCACAAAAGGCCAAACCAAAGATGCCAAGTGTTAGGTTCAAAACACATCAAAGGAAAAAATCAGTCTTCTTGGGGCTCCTACCACACTACACTGCACAGAACTGAACTAAAGAATCAAGACTGATTATTTTCTGTTTACAAACAATAAACTCAAAACAATTAGAATAGAAGTCCATACTGATAAGTTTACTTAAATATAAATGTTTGTTTACAATTGTTTATCATTTTAAATAGTGTGAACTAGTGCAACAACATATCATAGAGAAGACACCAATCCCCAACAAACTTGATTTCCTTGAACCTTAGCTGTCATGTCAAACTGTAGGTGCACTGCAGTGAAGTAGTCATTTCGTAGCCACATCTAGAAGAGATTTCAAAGAATATTAAACTTCTAATATTTATGAAAAATTTAAGTTGACAATATGGGTGAGGCAAGAATGCCCACAAAACACACATCCACTAAAAAAGAAACACTTCTAGAAAATGATGCTTTACATTCAAAATTGGCCATAAATACTACGTTCGGTATAATGTGTTAGCTTCAGTGCCATGGAGGTTTCATCTTGGCTAGTTTCTCTATTATTAGATACTTGTTATGTCGAGAGGCATTTACAATCACAACAGGGTGGAGATGAAAGCACTCATTTTTTCCTTGTAAATATATAGAAAAAATAAAAATAAAAACAAAAAAAGAAATTAGAAAAAATTAAAAATGAAAACCAAAAAAAATTGAAGAAAATAAAAACCATGAAGAATATCATAAAAAATATGGAACCAAAAAAAGAAATTGGAAAAAATAATAAAACAAAAATAAAAAATAAATTGGAAACATTAAAAACAAGTGTGACGTAGTGGTGAGTACCTACCTTGTAGTGTTGTAATTATAGTATGTGTTTTAGTTGTAATTATAGTTGTGTTTTAGTTTTAATTTTTTAATTCATTAGGTAAACTTCAAATTTACTATTTGTCAAACCAACAAAATCGTTATTATTTATAGTTATAAAATTAATAATAATATTAATTATGTTAATAATATTTATTATAACACTTGATATATTATATTAATTGATATTATAGTATTATAATAATAAACATAAACATAAATATAATATAATAATATATAATATTATAATAATGCAATTATATAAATTATATTATATATATATTAAGATAATGTGCCTGGTAAACTTTTTAACGTGACCGGTGATGCTGGTGTGACATGCCCTCCGGCTCCACACAACACTTTTGCCCGAAGCTATGAACCGGTGAGGCCACAACACAGGAGACCTCATCCCCAAGAAAGAATACTTCAAACCCATGAGCTCATTGGCCCAGCGAAGGCGTAATGCCTTGCGAGCTCATTGGCCCAGCAGGGGTTTGAACTCTGGTGGCCGCCACTACAACCAAGCGACTTAACCACCGAACCACGCCCTTATTGGCATAATTAAAATATAATATTATAGTAATATAATAATTATAATAAATTTATAATAATATTATAATTAAAATTAAATACAATATCCTTATTTTCTTCTAAAATTTTCCATCTTTGATATCAATCAAGGGTTGTATAAAACCTTATTAATTTAATTTAAATCATTGCCTTTTAGAATATGGTTTTCAAATACAACTATGGACAAAGTAAAATACAAAAAAATTATTCAAGAATTCATGAGAAGAATATGATAATAAGATATGACTAAATCTTGCAAATGAGCCCTTTAAAGAGAAACATGTGGTTAACAAATTCTCACTATTTACTTTGTATTCCCAAGATCACAATGGTAAAGACAACTATTACACAAAATTCTAGAAAATTGAGGATGAAGAGAGTACATGTGATAAATTTTCCACTAGCTAAACTGAGTTTCTCATATCCATAAGGAGATGCACTAATCTTTTGCCAAGACATAGGAAATTGTTCATAAGAGTCTATTAGTGCAACACAAACCCCTATCCAATATTATTTCAAGACATTTGAGTCTTTTAGTGCAACACAAGCCCCTATCCAATATTGTTTTAAGACATTTGAGAGTCTTTTAGTGCGACACAAGGCCCTATCCAATATGAATGATTTAAAGAAAAGCCAACGTAATAGGTATGACAACCACTGCAACTGAATCAATTGGTGATTAATAGGTATGACAACCACTGTAGTTGAATCAACTGGTGATCCTTGTCCTCTCCTGATTTTGTATAGATGAAGACATCCACCCAAAATAATGTCAGCTTCCTATACAATTGCAGTTACAATTAAAACAAAATCATAGGAAATCAAAACAAAAATAATAACACAAATATTATTAACTTGTTATTAGTTGAAATAAAAAAAAACAAAAATAATGTAATAAGAAAAATATTACAGACCTCTTATTTCTCTGTTTAGAATAACATTCATATGTTTCTTGCTTTGAATAATCCAACTCCAAGCAAATAACTGCTCTTTAAAATGGTTGCAAAAAATAATGAACTATAAATTTTTTCCTTCTTAATTTTAAAATAATAAATAGTTAATAAATTTAAGATTGTTTTTTACTTGTACCATAAATTTGTATTTACTCATAATAATAATTAATAATAATATATAAACATATAATATCACAACAATATTTTAATTTAGTCACTCATTATTTAATCAAAACCAAAAATTACTTGTTTCATAACCAAATTCCCACAAAAATTTGCTCACTCATAATAATAATTAATAATAATAATATTATATAAACATTTATATCACAACAATATTTTAATTTAGTCACTCATTATTTAATCAAACATATTAATTTGTTAGTACAAAAATTATAATCCCATCCAAATATTATTGTTCTATAAAAGTACAAAGATGTGTCACACTTTTAGCCAACTTATCAGCACAAGTGAATTTTAGTATTTATAATTTTGGTCATCTAGTAAGATTCATTCTAGATAAGTTAAATATATCCACAACTTTTCTAACTAAAATTGTTGTCTAAATGCATATGTAGCACCACTTTGAGGCCAGTTTACTAAAAAAATAAAATTATTTAAAAATTTTAATGTTTCAACAACTCCTACTCATATAAATAACATTTTTTTTAAAATGTAAAAATCCCGTGCAGTTTTCAAATATATATTTATTTTAATAGTTCAATCATTATTTATATATATATATTTTTTTTGTAAAAGTAGGTTATCAACACAAAAATATTAGGTTGATTACCATGTCAAGAAAAATATTAAAACCTATTAAAAAAATTTAAAAAATATGATGCCCTAGATAAAAGAATCTAGATTAAGATAGTATAATTTGTTTTCTATTTTAGATAAATATTTCATATAAAAGTTGACATCGACTGAAATAACCGTGTTTTAATACACACATTTAAATATATTTTTTAAAATATATATTTATTAAAATTGCAAAAAAAATGTATATCCATGCCCTATGTTTGAAGTTATAAATATACACAAAAAAATTGAAAGAAAAAGAAAAAAAAATTACTATATAAAGCTTGACATCTCATGTAACGTCATTTTTCAGCATTTTATCAATTACAACTAAATTATAGTGTTAATTTAAAAAAAAATATATTCAAATAATTTTTTAATTTTATCAAAAGATTACAAACATAAAATATACTAAAAAATATACATTTTATTAGTTTACATCATTTCAAAATTGAAAACATATATCCCACTTTCTAGTGATTCAAGTTTAAAAGTTAGATGTTTCCTTTATAAAAGTGTGACACATCTTTGTACTTATTATTATTATTATTATTATTATTATTATTAAGAATTATATTTTTTTATTCAATACAAATTAAACTCTCATATTAATATGAAAATAAAAATATAATATTACACTATAATAATAATATTAATTAAACAAAATTGTTAGTAATTTTTATATTTTTATACATAAAAGAATAAAATAACTATAGAATGGTGACAAATAAATTATATTATTATAAATTATAATATAATAATAATAATAATAATAATAATAATTTGTTACTAATTTTCTATATTTAGTAAACATAAGAGAATAAAATAATAATATTAATATTAATAAAAATAAATTAATTTGTTAGTTATTTTAAATATTTTTATACCCAAAACAATAAAAAAAACCATAGAAAACTAAAAAATACATTAAATCATTATATATTATAATAGTATAAATATTATAATGATTTTATAATTATAATAATGCTAATAATCATATAACATTTTAATAACTAATAAGAAATAATAATAATAATAGTAATAATAATAATAATAATAATAATAATAATAATAATAATAATAATAATAATAATAATAATAATAATAATAATAATAATAATAATAATAATAATAATAATAATAATAATAATAATAAATAAAATGTTTCATAACCATAAAAAATTTAAAAGTTATTTTCTTTCCAGTGCTACCAGGCCTAGAATTTGACGGTCACCCCTAGTTGTCATATAATTTTTTTATGATGGTTTGGAAATTTAACTACCTTTCAATTGATGTTTTAAGAAAACTATAAGGTGTAAAAAAATGAGTGGATTTTTTTATATTAAAAGAATAGGTTACAAAAAAATAGTCTAAAGATTGAGCAACAATAACAACATAGTCACAAAAAAACTACAAACAATAAGACCAACAACTCCCAACCATTTCAACAATTGAAAAGATGAAAGTGCCATAAAAAATTACAACCACCTGGTGTCATTTCAAGGTAGAAAGTCTATTTTTTTTGTGGACATTGAATGCTATCAAAAAAAACATAAAGGCATATAAACTTATTTGTATTGTGTAAATTGAAGTCCTGAAAAATTACTAATTATAAATTGAAAAAAACAAAAAGGATTTCTTTTCTCTTGAACCAAACACTCCAATACAATTCCCACTTACAAATTGCAATCATTCAAATGAAATTTCAAAAAGATAGAAAGCAATAAGTTTAACAAAATATTGGTTGTACCTTAAGAGCGGCCCATCCACTCCATAAACCAACTTGCCCTCCTTTTGAACTCTAACAAAACTTTGAATCACCACACTATGCTTAGGAGTTGACGTGTTCAATTGTATCACTACTCAGAACATTTCCAATTTGGCTCTAACATAAGCATGTTGGTGCATTGATAGAAAGGTGACCTTGGCCAATTGAATGACAATGGAGGAAGTAGTAGCAATTTTTCTTATCAAATAACATATTAACAAGTATAGAAAAAGCAAATATTTGTTTCTAAATTGATTTTAAAAATAAAAAAATAATAAATAATAGACAAAGCAAAGTTTTGTGTCTAAATTGATTTTTAAAAATAAAAAAATAATAAAACAAAGAAAAGATTTGTTTTTGAATTGATTTTTCAAATAAAAAAATAATAAAACAAAGCAAAGATTTGTTTTTAAATTGAGTTTTTAAAATTTATTGAAGACAAACATTCTTTGAAATTTTTCTAATTTAATATATTTTCTATATCAATTTAATAAATGTTCAAGATAAACATTGTAAAAGAAAACATAATTTATATTTCTATAACAAATTATTATAAAATAATATATATTATAAACAAGAATATAATATTATATTACCCTATAATAAAATTTTACGGTTTAAGAATAATTTAAAGTGTCATATATATGGTTATGTAAAAATTTAGCAAGTCAAGTTATACCGTCTAATTTATTTTAAAGTTGTAAAATAAGGTCCAAAATGCCAAAAATGGCCAAATAGACCACCAAATTCTAGACCTGATTGCCACCTCCTATCTCCTCATTTTTAGGTGTTTGTTTCACTCAAAAAAAATTAAATTGTCAACATTGTCATCTCTTCTCTAAAGAGGTCATTTTATTTGAGCCAAATTTCTCCAATTTTTTTCAAATTTAACTCAAATTTGCCGAACAAGAAATACTGTATTTTCATTGGTTTACTCTTGATAGATTAATCACTAGATACTATAAATATATATTTTTAAATATAAATATACTAGTTCTCTATTTTACTCTCATCTCATGACTTTATTCTCTTTGTTTCCCAATTTTATTATATAATCTTCCACATGATTTTACGAAAATAAAATCAATATAGCTTTCTACTCAATTAATGTAAAATTAAAAAGGTGGTTCACAACACAAGAAAACAAATTGTTGATAATATTTCTTTGGTAAAAGGTTTCAATCCTTCAACTTTTGACTTTGATTGTAATATTTTTTTTGACTCTGCTATGCATGTATATGTAAATATGAATGATATTTTATATATTTTATTTTGATTAAATTAAAATAATAATATCTGCTGGTTGATTAAAATTTATCTTAAAAAAGCATCTAATATAGTAAATAAAAGCATACATAGAAATAAAAGTTACAAATAAAAGTTTTTAATAATGTTGTTGAGACCAAACAGTCTATAGGACCTTAGGATGTTAAACCATGTTGTCATACAAACCAGTGAGTAGTAGCCAGCAGTCATTATGTTGATAACAGTCTATAGGACCTTAGGATGTTAAACCGGGCTGTCATACAAACCAGTGAGCAGCAGCCAACAGGCATTATGTTGATTAAAAGGAGAAACAACTATTTGGTGTCAACAACTTTCCAGTGGTTCTTATAGAAAAACTAGTAAAAATCAATAACATGTTGAATTCTTGCATAGAGTTGACTAAAATTTTAGATTTTAAAACATGAATAAAACAACTAACATAATCCATTCTTTAAAAAATAAGAACAATAAATAGAATGAATCGATCCAATCATCTTCAATCAGAACAAAACACCATTGATTAAGTTGCCCAATAAGTAGACAATAGTTTTGTGACGCCCCCCATGGACCTCCAAAACCATAAGAAAATTGAAGATTTCAATGTTCTTAGACTTTGGAAGCCCCTGAGGGAAGTAAAAAACAACTCTCTTTAAATGTCGTAGAACAACATAATAGAGCCCATTTTACATAGCAAATTATGCAGAGAGCTCAACTATAATCCAATAGAACCTATTTTACATAGGCAAAAATGTAGAGAGCTCAAATATTAGAGGCTCTTCTATCCTATAATCTACGAATTAATGAGATACAACTGAATTACGTAGTTTGAGGAGTGACTGCCGAATTTATAATGATTTAAAAGATAGATCAGATAAGAATCAAGAGCTCTTTGATTGTTCTTTGCTGAAATTTTTTGTCTTGACATTGGCAAACACAAATGACCTCTTTGAAAGAAGAGAATCGATTCTTACTATGGATAAGCATTGCCAATGGAGGATAACTATACCCATTATTCATTGTTTTGTGGTCCATCTCATTAACAAACTGTGTAAGTATAAATGTCGTTATTGCATATGTTGACAAACGAAAGAACTAAAAATTAACACTTCTCTGCCGCATTGCCAATGTATCTCATCACCAAGAACAAATTCCCATAGTTTAATTCCTTTGACTTTGGCCACACATGTTCTTTGTGAAGCCACCATGTTTCCAATGCCAAGGCATAAATGTTCTACTTGTAGATTTATGCAATTCATTAAGAATAATTTTAATTTTCTATGTAACAGTTATTAAATTACGTTTAGTCCATTTATGAAGTTAAATAGTTTATAAATATTTTATTAAAAAATAAATAATGTCATATTTATTTTTATTTATTTAATTTGCAGGACTTTAACCTATTTAATATATAATTAACTAGCATAGATATCTTAATTACATTTATGTAAAAGATGTTAAGATATATCATTCTTGGGGTGCTATTTTTTATTAGATCTGAGGTGTATCTATGTTTGAAATGAAATAGATGCTTCAAAATGATATCTCTCAGCATCTTTTACATAGATTTTTCTGATTGACATGTATGTATGGTAGTAAATCTTGGAAACACTCTCACAATAGCTTCCATAGTCCTTGCCTCCCATTTGTTATCTCTTCTCCACTTGGGATTACATGTCCAAGATCTAGTTAAATGTATAAGTGAAATATTTTCCATTGCATATGGTCTATCCAACTATCCTTCAATGAAATGTTTTAGGTGAGTTTCATCATCATTTTCTTCATTTTTTGTTACTGGCTTGAACACCTCTCTTGAAACATTTAATGTGACAAATATGCTACTACTTTCTACCAATGGTGACTCCAATAACATATGACATGTTTATTGTGCTCCAATGTCTCTTTCAATAAGGGTTTGTATTAGAAGTCTCTTGTATGCTCTTGGTGTTGCTTCATCTGGGTTTTCAATGTCTGCAAGTTGCATTGACATTTGATGATGTGTTTCTCAACTCTTTTCAGCTTTTGCTGCATACTTTGCATTATAATTCTTTACAACGTGTCTTGAAAGAACCAGTTGCAGATTTAAATTTGTTTTCCATAACTGAAGTATGTTACGATTATGTGTAGTCACTCGATCATCATTTCTAGTAGGTTCATATATTTTATCTCATATTGCCTGGTCTTCAAATAATTTTGATCCATCTAGATGTAATGGCCATGGTGCATTGTACCTACAAAGAAAAGGTAACTTGTTAGTTTATAAAAACATTTTAATTATTTCTTGGTTAAAAACATTTGAATGTATGAATACCTTACCTACAAACCATCCTTCCCTTTTTTTTACATAGGCAAGCATTCTCTTTACACATTGTATGAAGTTCAACACAATTTAGTATCTCTTCATAGCTGCGTTCCAAGTTTATCCGACTTAGTTTTTGAGTATTTCAACTTGACATGGATGTTGTATAAAATTTTGTATGACCTATCATTGATCATTGAACATACTTTATCAATTGAAATCTAATCAATTAAGTTAATGTATTTTGAAATAAATATAGAATTCAGAATTACTATCATACATGCATGCTTCATTGATGTGGATCTCCTAGTTGATTCCATGCACAAATAATAAAATCAAAGTA
Source organism: Cunninghamia lanceolata (assembly GCA_027924645.1). Classification (NCBI taxonomy): domain Eukaryota; kingdom Viridiplantae; phylum Streptophyta; class Pinopsida; order Cupressales; family Cupressaceae; genus Cunninghamia; species Cunninghamia lanceolata. The sequence goes on along the minus strand of BSBN01000652.1, from coordinate 2,169,575 downwards.
TTTATAAGCATTTTGTATTTCATGATAATTTCCCCAATCAAGGTCATCTATGTTTGGTACTCCCTCTAACCATATGAATTCATGCACATGTGGTGAACTTCTATGCTACTTTTCATATCTAGACCAATAATCTTTTACTTTCATTCCCTTTTGTAGTATTTCTTTTTGAAACAAGTTATATTGCCAGTGCATGTAATATGCCAAAATATGTGGGTAGTCAATAATATTTTTTTGTCATTTATTTGCTTCTTGTGGATTAGTTGGTTGTGTTCCTAGCATTAGGCCATGCAAATCTGGCCAATACATATCTACCAAACTCAAAGTGAAGAAAATTGTTCGTGTTCCAATTTGATGCAAGAGGTCAGTTAATTCATCTTGACATTTTGTCTAATAAGACCCTATACCCCTTAGTGTCATACCAAAATGCATCAACTGGTTAGCTAGATGTGAGTGGGGGATATTTTCCATATGCTCTCTTAACTCATTGATTGTGATTGGCATGTCTTGAAAGCTTTTTTTACAAACACAGTAGATGATTTTTGTGCACGATGTCTCATAATCATATTCATCATGTAATATATAAATCATGGGTGTTGTCCAAAATAATGATCTCTATATCGAAACAAATGTTTAACAAATTCATGTGAATGGACTCTCCTTATTCATGATTCTAACCAATCACATTGTCCATCTACAAATAGTGTTAGAAAATCCATATCAAGTAACCCTTCAATTACATACTCATTCACTAGAGATGCTCCAATTCTTGGCCAATCAATTAGTGATCCAGGATCTACATTAGGGTTATTTACCAATGGATGGATTAGTTCCATCTTTCTTGGGACATTTGGTGGTTCAGAGTCCATTGATGTAGTGTTATCAATAATGTTTCTTTCATCAATCTCCATCATTGGACCCACAAATAGATATTCATTTGCATTAGAAATAAATTCCATATGAACAGAGTTCAATTGGTCAAAATTGTTTTCATCTGAATTGGACGTAAGTTCACTAAGAGCATTTTCATCAATTTAAACATCTTTATAGAACTTGTCATTTTCTATTTTGTATTTAAGTGCTTTGTATACCCTTTCTCTATTGACTGCAAAATTATAATTTGTTCCACATTGGTCCTTATTTTCAAACAATAATAATTGGTAAATCTTTTAATCGATGTGGCAAAATTTTAAGTATTTCTTTTACTTTTTGTGGAAAACTTATGGTATGTCCTTTATATTTATACTGACCTCTAGTTCCATGTGTGACTTGAATTATTGGATTGACATTGACTCTCAACATTTCTTCAATTTGTGTTAAGTTTGCAACTTCTTGTGGTTACAGACTAGGATCCATGGTCTTTAAGGCTAAAAATTGATGCTCATGCTTCTTTTGTCGACATCTATTGCAAATAGGATCTATAGGCACCCATACAACATTCAGTGTAGAGTAACTTTAATGAAAAATATAACACATGCTCGGTGCAGCAAGTTTATCTACTCCATTTCAAAATATCATTTGTAAATTTTTCAAATCAATATGAAGATTTCCATTATTATTAAGTTTACCTTGATCTCTTTCATTTTGTGTTCTTTTTAGTCATCTTCATCTTCTGAATTGAGATGTTAACTCCTCTTGTGAACTATTATTTTCTACATGATTTTGATATCAACATTCATTGCACCCTAAACTCTATTCTCTGGTGTTTGTAGCACACGATCAATTGTAATAAAATTCATCCCTTAAGAATTAACCTCAGCATTCCCATGAGATTGATGATGTCTCTGAACTAATTCATAGTTGCATGCTTGTAATTCTTGTCTTTATGTTTCATTGAATTGATCTAATCATATATCTCTTTACAATATTCTTCTTAATATTCATTTCTCCTATTCAGATGTTTGTGCATGATGTGTTATCATCTCATCTGCATGTTGTCTCATTTCTACTTAAATCTCTTCCTCTGTCATAGATACCCTACATTTAACATATCTTTCTCTATCATTTTAATTTCAATGATTTCTCACTTCCTCTCTTTGTGCATCAGTCATTTGTTCACATCATTATCTCAAATAATTTTGAGCATATTCTCTTTGATGTTCTCTTTGCTGCTATTCATTTTCAAAATTTATTACTTCCTCTCTTTTTGCATCATTCATTTGTTCATGTCATTGTCTCATATAATTTTGAGCATATTGTCTTTGATGTTCTCTTCATTGTTCTCCACTTTGAAAATTTAATCTTGGGTGAGGCATCCTACAAATTATAAAACATATATATCAATAAAGTTATAATACATATTAATAATGCATTATAAACAATTAAGTGTATATATAATTCAAATATAAATATTTTTTTAATTTACATTGATAATATTTTTTATGATTTTATTTTTGAATTACTCTTACAAAAATAGGAAAACAAAGTTCTCAAAGTTCTATAATATTAGTTATTATGATTAACATTTATAATATTTTATTATGAACCTAAAAAAAAGATCTGCAACTTTCCCACTTAAACAAGTTTTGAACATGCTCTTGTCATGGTAGCTGTCAACCCTGGGGGGGCCTTTGGTGGAACTTGATGCTCGTACTATCTCAGGCAGTACTACTAATTAGGTTTCCCTAGCCTTGGGGCTGAACCCCTAGGCTTGGAAAAATGCCCTTCTTGGTGAGGAAGAACTTGCCAAGGGAGACCAGACCGAACCTATGTTGTCAAAGTCAGAGACTGGTACTGACCTACTAATACATGATCACATGATGGAGAAAATCATTTCTTCCATGGAACTCTCTTTGGTGGGTAAATTCTAGGCCCTAAGACTTAACATCAATATGTTTAGGTGATGGATTGCCGCTAGGTGGAAGCTAAAAGGCAGTCACTACCAGGGCTATGGCAGAGAGCCTCTTCCTCTTCAAATTCACTGCTAAATAAGACCTGCTGATGATCTTAGTGGGTGGTCCCTGGCTTTATGGTAAACATAACCTATACCTCGGCTATTGGAAACATAGTTTCAACATGGCCCTGGAGCTTAATAGAGTGGTGCCGGTGTGCATCAGATTACCTAGCCTCCCCCTAGAATACTAGGATGAAGAGATCATCTCTTGGATCAGAAACTCATTTAGAAAGTTCATTGCATTGGATGGAACCACCAAACTCAAAACAAGGTTAGTATTTGCTTGTCTTTGTGTTACTGTAGATATCAATAAAACTCTCCCCAATAGTATTATGTTAAAGTCTAAGTATGGGAGCTAGGAACAAACCTTGGTGTATGAGAATGCTACCACGTTCTATCAAAACTACTCTAGGAAGGGCCATTTGATATATGAATGTAAATTCCTGAGGATTAGGGAACCTAAGAAAACAAGGGTAGAGGAGGCGAGTGCTGAGGACTACCCATTTAGGGAGGACTTGCTTAGCATTATCAAAACCTCAAAGACCTCTAAACATTCAGCTAGTACTCAAGAGAAGTACCCTCTGGTTGATGTTCAGGCGAGTTCAAAACAGGTTCAACCTGAAATGACAGACTCAGAGGAGATGAAAGAAGGGGAAATCAGATGCTAGACTCCCAAAGAAATGAAACCCACTGGGGTGTCTTTAGAGTTGTACAGGCTAACATAGAACATCCTAAGGATTTGAAGAAACTAGAGGTAACGACTGTTATATCCCCTACTAAAGTGTTATCACCTGGTGCTGGCCCCAGCTCAACATGGACCAACCAAGAAGGTTGGGTGACCCCCAAAAAGAAGGGTAAAGGGAAGAAGTCTATGGATGTGGGAATAGAGGGGAAGGAAGGCATGCCTTCTTAGCTTGAGAAACAAGAAATAGAGAGGCCAGTAAGGACATTGCTATAGGGAGGCAAAACACCCTAGAGGCTCTCTCCAGGCAAAGTAAGAAATGAGAGTTCTCTCTTGGAATGTGAGGGGACTCAATAGCCCCCAAAAGCAGTTCATGGTGAAGAACTACATATATGAAAATAAGTTTGACATTATCCTACTCTAGGAAGTCAAAATGAAAGAAGAAAATTTCAAAAAAATTGTTGGCAAAGTGTAGCCTTTGGCTGATTACCTCATCAACCCCTCTACTGGGGCCTAAGGAGGCCTAGTTACTATGTGGAATAAAAACACCTTCACTGGAAACTACTTCTCTCATAGAAAAAAATAGTTTAGAAGTGAAACTCACTATCAATAAGGAAGAATGGAAAATTATAAATACTTAAGCTCCTAATACTAAAAGTGCTAGGAAGGAACTATGGGAAAAACCTTGTTCTTAAAATCAATATGGAGAAAAGGACTAAATGGATTCTTGCTGGTGATTTTAACACCCTGTTGTTCCCCTTTGAAAAGTTGGGGACATGACTGATTACTCTAACAGCATGGATGATCTTGTTGACTTCCTTAGTCAGACATGATTGATGGATATAGGGGTTAATAAGAAACTCTTCTCATGGACCAATAGAAGAAGGGGAGACCAGTTGATTCAGGTTAAACTGGACAAGTTCTTGGTCTGATCCAATTGGGACATTATTCAAAACTCTACTCTAACAGCCATTCTTGAACCACCTCTAACCACAATGCACTCCTCTTCTCTTGGAGAGAAGGTGTCCTGAAAGGACCATTCCCATTTAGGTATGAAATCATGTGGGCCTCTGACCCTAACTTTAGAGACTTTATTTGTGATTGGTGGAGCATCAAGGTTCATGGTTCTCCAATGTTTAGACTCACTCAGAAGCTCATTCATATTAAACAAAAAGTCAAAGGGTAGAATAGATTATGCTTTGGTAACATTATGAGCTACAAAAAACAAATCACTGCCAGTCTCTTGAATATTCAAAGAAACTTGGCCATGGGAGACAAAGTGAGACTAACTTCAATAGAGAAGAGGCCCTCCAAAAGGAGCTAAGGGAAATAATGAAAAAGGAAGAGATATTCTAGAGAGAGAAGTCTAGAGTTAAGTGGCTGACTGAAGGTGATCGAAACACTATGTTCTTCCATTAGTCAACCATGAAATATAGGAAAATGAATATAATATCCAAGCTCATCAATGAAGAAAATAAGAAATTCATTTCTAAGGCTGAGCTAGGGCTTCTAGCCTCTAACTACTTTAGAAACTTCTTAGCCAAACAAAGGAACACTACTGACCAGTGTGTTATGGAAGATCTGCTTGACTACATCCCTTCTATTCTCTCAACTGAAGACAACAATGGGATGCTGGCCCCCATTACTGAGCAGGAAGTCAAGGTGGTTGTGTTCTCTATGGGGGATTTCAAATCCCTAGGCCTAGATGGGTTCCCTTTGGCCTTCTTCCATGATTTTTGGGAAAATGTTTGCTTCGATGTCACTGCTGCTGTCAGGGACTTCTTTAGGACTACTAAGATTCTTGAGCAAATTAATGCCACTTTCATTACCCTTATACCTAAGAAGTACACCCCAGAGAAAATGGTTGATTTCTGTCCTATCAATCTCTGCAACACCATATATAAGATCTTAATGAAAGTGTTGGTCCTTAGGCTCCAACCTTTCCTTGATAGCCTCATCTCTGATTGTCAAAAAGGTTTTGTCCTCAGTAGACAGATTGTTGATGCTACCATTTCCACCCACAAAATTATCCATTCGATGGACAAAAGTAACATCCCTAGCATGGCCCTCAAGATGGACATTTCTAAGGCTTACGACAAAGTTTCATGGAACTTTCTCTTTTTGGTTCTTAGGAAATTCAGTTTATAGGACAAGTTGATATCCCTGATCTAGGAATATGTCACTACTATTAAGTATTTGGTGCTTGTCAGTGGCTATCCCCAAGGATTCTTTAAAGAAGGCAGAGGAGTTAGATAGGGGGATCCCCTCTCACCCTATTTGTTCATCACTATGGTTGAGGTCATGGGTAGACTACATTCTTTTCCGCCTAGATAGACAGGATCTAACAGGGATCAAAGCAGCATCAATGGTTAGGCCTTCGGCTACCCAACAATTTGTTGATGACACTATGCTATTTGTTGTGACTTCAGTTGTGGAAGCCAAAAGATGGAAAGACTTGCTGAACTCTTATGTCGATGCCTCAGGATAATGTATCAATTACGAAAAGAGCAATGTGTTCTTTAATTATGACCTAGTTCTTTAGGAGAAGTTCAAGAAGATTTTGAACTGCAACCAGGCCAACCTCCCAGCAACCTACCTTGGTCTTCCCCTCACTATCAAGGAAGTGACCCCCAACTTCTGGAACTCTATCCTTGAGAGAATCCAAAGGAAAATGGAAGGATGGAAAGGTAAACTCCTGAGCCAAGATGGTAAGCACCAACTCCTAAAGGCCTCTCTACAAGGCATCCCCACCTATTATTTCTCCTTCTTCAAAATGTCCAGTTGCATAATGGACAAACTAGAAAAAAATTAGAAAACCTTTCTATGGATGGGGGTGGAGGAGAAAAAGAGAATGTATCTCATCAAATGGGACAAAATTTGCCTCCCTAAGTCTCAAGGGCAATTGGGGATAAAAAAGACTCAAGTGATGGACAAATCCTTGTTGGCCAAGATTGGATGGAAGTTCCTTAAGGAAGATAAGGATGAGGTTTAGATAATGAAAGCCAAGTACCTACATCATGGAGAAAACACTGAGTTGATTAAGAGGGAAAGCCTCCCTAAAGGCTTGATCTTCTCAAACAAACTGATCAAAACTAGAATAACACTATAGCAGACATGAGTTTTCCATAGTCCATGAAATAAATGCAAGAGAGTGCTTCTGGATTTAACTATGTATGTTTTTGCTTCAACGTTTCGGATCACACTCAGTTATCCATCATCAGGGAGAGGATTTTTATGAATTAGATTGCAAACTTACCCTTTAAAAAGGAAGAGCAGGTGGGGTTAGGGTTGGTGAGGAGGACAAAACAACAAATAAAAAATAATGAATTAATTTATAAACCAATAAACATGCAGGGAAAGTATATATCACATAATAATATAAGAAAGAATAACAAGATAAACAATCAGGAAATATATTGAAAGAAATGTATAAAGAGTAATGTGATAGATCCTACATATAATATGTATAATATGTTTAACATAATAACAATGAGAATAGATAATTAAGTAGCTAGATAAACAAATAAAAGTGTATATATAACTATATATGAGACAATAACAAAGTAAATCAATGTACAAAGAAGTAAATTTATGTAATATACAATCAAATTTATGTATATATTTTTTAAAAAGTACAAATTAAGGAACAAACTAATTGATATGGAAAGAAGCAACAAATTGAAAAAGGAAATCTAAAAATTGCAAAAAATAAAAATGATAATGGATGAAATAAAATAACTACATGGAGTGAACCTAGATAAATACAAGAAGGGTCCTAAAAGTAAAAATGAAAGGAAGAAATTAGAAAGAAGGAACAAGATCAAAATAGGTAAGTAGCAAAAGATAATATCTGTGTGTGGATATCTTTTTAGCTACTTACTTATCCTTTATTTTTATTTTTACGTGTTATCTTTATTGTATTATATATTTCATAAATTTATTCTATTTTTACTAGTAAGGTAAGTGCAAGTGGAGTCATAAGAGGTGAGCAAGGGGAGCTCATTGTTGCTTATGCAGGGGACATTGGTTGCCAATCCAATAATGTGACTGAAGGACTGGCTCTCTTATGGGGTCTCAAATTGGCCCTTTCTCTGGGTCTAGATAAGCTACAAATCAAGGGAAATTTGAAACTCATTGTTGACGCTGCCCTTGGTAGGAGTGACAGTGGATGGAAACTCAAAGACATCATTGAGGAAATCAAGAGCTTATTGACTGGGTTCACTCAGAAAGAGATAGGACATACCTATCATGAAGGCAATGAAGTGGCTAATAGCATGGCCAATCTGGGCCAGAACCTAAGCAATTGGAGATGCTAGAGAAAGCTTGATAATCTTCCCCCTCAAATTCAAAAACTCCTCTTTACATAGCAGGGTACTATACCTAAGATTTCATGATTTTAATCTCCCACAATTTGGTTACTTGGCCTAAAGTTTGCCTTAGGAGCTCTAGAAGAAATTATTATGATATTAATGATTTTAATATTGTTAAAAGAACCAAAAGATCTAGTGAAGGGATGGATGTTAGACATTTATTGATGAAGAGAAATATAAACTACACTTGTCTGACATGTTACAAAAGCAACATGATGACATGGATGCCCCAAGAGGTTAATCATATGGTCACTCACATGCTTAGTGATTGGCTCATTACTCCTAATCTCCATAACACCAAGCTTCAAGATTGTAGTAATCATAAGTTTAAATGGCATGTCAAGTCACATGAGCTGAATTTAATGAATAATGTCACTTTGAACTGGAGAGGTGTCAAGTTGTTCATCATTTCTTGTGCCTTGAGCTACTTGAAGGTTCATATCACCTATGATAAAGTTTTTTTGCCGCTTAAAGTTCATAATTATGCTAAGGGTGGCAAAGTTACTAGTCTGCAAAGAGCCTCTTTTCTGTTCAATATTTTTGCTAAGAGGGGTAGCTATCTACAAATGGGGGGCATAGGACTCATACTGAACCTGAGTCTTGTGAAGAATTTAGGAAGAATGTGACCCTATGGCATATCTGTCAAGAGGGAAGTGTTGCACTATTTTTAGAATGCCTACAAGGGCATGATGAAAACTTATCTTTGTAGTTTACGCAGTCTTGGACAAACATACATGTCAAAGTTGGTTGCATTGGCTTTGAAGTGACTGAAGAGGTTATTGTGATGGCTACGAACATATCCATAGATGTTGTTAAACACAAGAGGACCAAAAAAGTTTCTGATCTAGAGGCTATGGCTTTGTTTCTTAAAAAGGATGAAGTGTTGCACACCCTGCAAGGTGGGTTCGACAGATGGCAGCTCCCCAAACCCTGGGACGACATGTGCTATATGATCATCAAGTATTTCACACTTGAAGGTAGGTTTAGATGCTTCTTCCACTACCACTTTGTGTTACTCAATCACTTTAGATCTAGTAAAATCATTAGCTTTCCTTTTTACCTGTTATCTTCTTTGGAAGCCTCTATAGAAGCCACCATCAAACAGCACAAGAACTACCCTGAGGAACCCCACATTCCACTCCACCAGGGGCTTATCTATAGACTTTATAAGTTTCACTTAGCCCTCTATCTGCCCAAGAATATCACCGCCACCTGCGTTGACAGTCCCTCTACAATGCCTAAACCCAAACTGAAACCCACTCGTAGTAACCCCATGATCATCACTTAAGTGACCCTTGAGAAATTCACCCACTCCCACAAAACTACCAACTCCTCTTCGGTTAAAAAGAAAACCCATGTGTCAGCATGCCATGATACTCTTAATGTGGAAAAGTTGATCCTGGGAAGACCGACCCTAAACCCACCAAGAGGAAACTCACTGTTAATGAGGTGAAAGGTGACATCCCCCACAAGAATCTAAGGTTGGAAAAGATAGGGGTAGCCTCTCTGTGAATTCTAAGAATAACCCCAGCATGGAGATTCAAAATTTGGAGGAAGGGGACGAGGACTCTCTAGATGGTGGGGATGGTAGTGAAGACAAGATGGACGAGGAGTATGTTGCGTCTCAGAGTAAGGATAGGGTTCTGATGACCCAGAGGTCGACCAGATTGGCGACCAAGCCTACCCCTATGCGTAAGGACCAGAAGTACATTGTGAAGTCGAAAGGTGCCGAGGATAACATTGATGGTGAGACCAAGGCTAAGAACCGGGAGGACACTGTAGTTCTGGAGACTATGGATGAAGGACCGAGAAACTTCCCTGAATTCAATGCCCAAATCCTAAAGACAGATAGCTCAAAGGAAAAATAGGAAACTGGAAAAAACAAAAAGGTTAAGAAGGCTATCAGTAAAGGTAAAGTGAAGGAGGATACCAACACCAGAATGAGTATGATAGAGAAGAAGTTTATGATGCTAGTAAGGTTCACCTTCAAGGTCATGCATAGGTATGCAACTACCTTGGTTGTGGTGTAGGACATCGAACTTACCAATCATGGAATGAAGGATAAAGAGCTAAAGGAATATGAGGACGTGTACTAATTTGTCACTAAGGATTGGAAGCAACTCTTCAACTAGCCTATGGGGCTTGTCTATATTTTGTTTGTTCTGTTTACTATCTGTTATTTGTTAGTCTTTTGTCTCTAGTTTTTTGAGGTTGGTTCCTTTTTATTGTGTTGGTCTTTTGTTAACTCTTTATTGTGCCCTTAAGGCTGCTCTGTAATGGGTTCAGTACCCTAGTTTTTCCGCTTATCTTATCAAAAAAATTTATAATATTTTGGTGCCATCTATAATATCATTTGCACCAAGATATTATAAATTAATTATGCAAACAAAATTCACTTGCAAAATTCCTCTCACTATTATTTTCTCATCTAAGGTCAAACAATTGTAAATACACTCTTTTCGTCCTTGACAATTCTAGATAGATGAATCTTGAGTTGTTTTATTTACTCAAAGAGTTATTTTATTTATGTTGATTGTAAAGTATTTTTAGGTTTTATATAAGTTCTTCCTCATTACATTTTATAGTATTTTAGGTTTTATATAAGTTCTTCCACATTAGATTTTACAATATAAACACTATTTACACCTTTAATACTTTAAAAAATATTTTGGAAAACAAATTCATATCTGTGATTTTTTATTAATTATATTACTATTTTTTATTTTTTAAAATTTATTTAATTATTCATTTTTGGAGAGTTATGTATGTATATATATGTTTTGATTATTAAGGTTGCATGTGTTGGCTATTTTTTTATTAATGTTTTATAATAATTATTATTTTAATAATAACTATATGTGGGTCCTTTCATAGTTTTTGTTACCATTTATTTTTTAACATGCTCACGTGTAATAATATTTTAATATTAATGTAATGCTAACTTAGTTAAAAATTAAAATATTATAGAAATGAAACTTTAATTGATTAATAATTACAGGTGTTTATTTATAAATCATTATAGTTTATAATATCATTGTTTTGATTTTTAGTATGAACTACTATATCATATTTGAATATCAAAATTCTAAAATAGAAATTATTAAATATTGTAAATATTTCACACATAAGGATATAATATATGCTAAGTAATGGTCATTACTTCCTCTATCTCATTGTTATAGTTTATTTGTAAAATAAATATTATAGTTGTTGATCTGTAAAATTAAACTATGTACTTAAATATTTAATAGTGTGATCTTATTTTTAGTATTAGAAATATACATCATTTGCACTAAAAAGAAAGTGAAAACTTATATTAAATTTAAGAAATGAAAAAGAAATAGGCTTGTGATTTAGGGAGGTAGAATAAAATGATAAAGATAGATAAATAAAAGGAAAAATATATTTTACTAATTATAAGATTATATTCTAGCTAAACTGATGATACTTGTAAATGTGAAAAATACATTCTTATGCATTTTCCCATTTAATTGTGTGCATGTTTAGAGGCAATGTCTTGGTACAATAATATAGCTATAATTAGGGCATTTTTTTATATAATTGCACCCATGAAAGTAGTGTCACATCTTTTGAAGACACCCATTTTAAATCATTGTGGATATGTTCACTCATCTGATGCAAGTTTTGTAGTTCAATTGGGTAATATATCAATGCATACTTCAAGTCTAAGTCTATAGTACTTGTCTTCTAGAATTTTATAGCCTCTCTACTTTAACCATCAATTTTAGTTTAGATCTGAGGACTTGTAAAAAAATATTTTTAATATATATTTATTATTACATAGTAATATGCATAATTTTTTTTATCATAAAAGGTGCATAGCACCTAAACAATAGTATTATAATAATAAAAAGTCCAAACATAATACATAACGAGCCCAAAATCTTCTCCAATAATATATGAATGTTTTGTAGATCGGGAGAGGAGAAATGGTTTAAAAAAAACAACATATACATATCTAAATAGAAAATAACTAACAAGATGTTAGTATAATATGCATAATTTATTATTATCATTATCCAAAATTTATATAATTCTTATAGTAAATATTATTAAGTAATTCCCTAGATTTTAATAGTCATACCTATTTGTAATTACCTCATTATGTCAAATATTATATATCAAGATAAATAAATTATTATGGCCCCCAACTACTTTGATAAGTTAATATAGTATATTAACCTATTATAAAAAGCAAAAGTACCAATAGATAATTAACATCATAGTAAATATTAAATCATCGAGACAACCACACTTAAAGGGCATCAAGGAAAATTTTCCAAAATAGAAGTTTTGGTCAAACATGTTGTATGGGACTATGTGCATGCACTCCAAGATGTCAAGAATGAATTTACATTTGACACATTTGAAAACCTAGAAACTTTAAAGAACACAGAGTCAAAGAACAACATGGGGTAGCCAAAAAATCAATTTGTGAAAATTAGAATGAGGGGAGATAAGTTTCTCAAAGGGCTAAATTAGATGGGTAAAGAAAATCAATAAATAGAAAAATAGTATGGATAGGAATGTGGTTTTTCAAATATCTTCTGCAATTTCTTACTTTTATGGAGAGAAAGGCTATTATTTTGTTTTTTTGTTACATTCTCTTTTTAGGGAGGTGTGGTTTTTGAAGAGGAAGATGCTCCCACCATATGAAGGACCAAAAATAGCACAACAAAGATGAGAAGGAAAAGAGATTGTATTTATTTTCTCATTCTGTGGGTCAAGCCTTTGTGAAATGAACTAGGAACATCTAAATATTGGTGTTTGGGACCCTCCATTAAAGACATGTGAATGAAAGATACCCATGAGGGGTCTTTGAACTAGGAGAAACCAACAATGTGATGTAGGGAAGAAAATAAAAAGGAATGAAATAAGTTGGTAGCTAAACAAAAGATAAACTACAAGAATTAAAATAAGAATCCATTAAGGGTGTGGGCCACAAGTATTCTACACCTTATTCTCCACACCATAACATTACATCTACTCTATCATATAATTTTAATGCCTACATCAGAAATATCTTTGACATCATTCCTAGACCTAAGTAAACTCCTCCTTCACATTTGCTTTGCTAAAATAGTATTTAAATATGAATTATTCACTCCCATAGCTAAGATAAGTGTCTAACCCTAAATTATTCACTCTTACAACTAAATTAATTAATCTATGTTGATCTATGCTTATGTATATGCATCTTTCTAGATTAGCCTTGATTGAGCTTAAGGGAGTTTGGGAGGTGTCATTACTATTTGATACATACAATTACATATCTCCATTTTTTCATCCTCCTTATCATTGTGATGGCCTTAATTAATACTAACTTGACCCACTTTTATGTAGTGGTTGAGAATCATGAGTGGTGGTTAAGGATTAATACAAATTTAAACAAAGTTTTTTATGATCTTGTTTGATTTGCTTTTCCTCTTGGCTAAATCAAGGAATGAAAAATAACCATTTTGTGAAGAATTTGTCTTCTAAGTGAGGATTTATATTGATTTTTAAAGCATAAGTGATGATTTATATGTATTAGGTAGATATTATATACTTGCTTCTTGAGATATGATATCCATGTTCCAGAAGTCTTGACCTGTATAGATGCTTACCAATGAGGAAAATTTGTTAACACCCTTTTCTCACAAGCCCATATCACAAACATAGGTGCAACCTACATACAACTAAGTGGCTTATGATTTGAATTTTAAAAAAAAATTAAGTCCTAGTTAAACTTATCTTATTTTTTTTGTTTTTGCAAATAAAACTTTTTCATGTCTTATTTGTTTCATCTCCTTATCATTTGGTTCATTGATTCTAGGTGGTTTTGTATTGGGAAGCCTTTGGAAGAATTTAGTGTATTTAAATAGGGTAATATCAGGAAGCAGCCATCAATATCAATGTTTCAGGGTTTGAATGGTATGTAGGCAAGCTTTTTTCAAGGGTTGCTCTCAATCTATTATTGAAATTGGTTAAGGTGGATGTATCTAGTTTGAACTTAATTAAAGCTTAGAAAATCTTGAATGGTAAATTTTCCTTTACCTAAATAGTGGTTAGATGTTATCAAGATCTATGTTTAACCTTTATAGAATAGATTATTAAGGTATGGTTTATATATTTATACACATATCCTCATTACACTCTAGCTCATGGTTGTATAGTATCTCTATGTGAGTGATATACAGTCTTATACATTGCTCTAAGAGTGTTGATGAAATCACTAGGTGAAGCTATTCTTATGTGTGAAATGATAAGGGCAATATATATTGTGCAAAGTTATATGTTGAATAAATATTAGGACCTGTAAGGGCATACAATGCATGCTAGTAGGATGCTAAATAAAGATATCATTGATAGGTGAGATGAACTCAAATCATAAAATGATTGTGAGAAATATAACCTCTATGTTTATAGAAAAGGAGATGGAAATAACAATTTATTTGGACACTGCCTATAGCAACCATATGAGTGGTAAGAAAAATTTATTTGCCTCCATAGACAACAACGTCAAGTCTAAAATTAAAATGGGGAACAGTGAGAAGGTTCTAGTCATGGGAAGATATATAGTTAGCATACAAACCAAGTATGGTGAAAGAAGACAGATCCATGATGTCTAGTATGCCCCAGGAATAAAACATACCCTCTTAAGTATTGGACATATGGTCCAAAATGGTTATCGAGTTTTGATGGAGAAAGTGGAATGCATCGTCTATGACAAGGATGGAAGTGAGAAAGTTATTGCAATGGGTCAAATGACAAAGAACTTGATGTTTCCCCTCAAAATGTAAATTTCACAACAAGCATAGTTAATAGGCCTATAATAGTTAGCCTTCAATATAGTCATCAAAGACCCATGTAAAATTTGGAATTTGAGGTATGGGTATTTAAGATATTCTAGCTTTTAAAGTCTTTTAGCTAGAAAAGACATGGTTAGAGGCCTACCAGCAATTGTAGAGCCTAGTAGAAAATGTGAAGTATGAATCCTAGGTAAAGAACATAGGCAACCATTTCAATCATAGTATTCTAGGAGAGTAAGAGCACCATTAGAGCTAGTGCATTCATATTTGTGTGGTCCCATGAAGACCTAAACCCTAGGTGGAAATGTTTATTTCATGACATTCGTAGATGACTACAACAAAAAAAACTATGTATATTTTGGAAGAACAAATTAGAAGCATTTGAGAAGCTTTAAGTGTTTAAGGCCTTGGCTAAGAATAAAAGTGACCACTATATCAAAGTCCTTAAAATCGATAGAGGGGGAGAGTACATCTCCAAAGAGTTTATGAATTTTTGTAATTATGAAGGCATTGCGAAATATTTCACAACCAAGTATACTCCACAACAAAATGGAGTAGCTGAAAGGAAAAAGAGAACCATCACAGAGGTGGCAGAAAGCATGTTGAAAGAAAAAGGTGTATATCAAATGATTGTTGAGGTGAAGTTGTCACAACAATAGTTTACCTATTGAATAGGTGCCCCACAAAAGTTGTTCATGAAAAGATTCCACAAGAAACATGGACAAACAACAAATGGAGTGTAGAGAACCTAAGAATATTTGTGGCATATGCATTGATGCCAAAAGAGAAGAGGCAGAAATTTGATGACAAAGGTGAAAAATGCATCTTCATAGGCTATAGTGAAGAATCCAAATCCTAGAAATTATATAATCCCATCACCAAGAAAGTAGTGATTAGTAGGGATGTTGAATTCATTGAAAATGAGTTATGGGATGGAACAGTGGACAGCACCACATGTATGTCTATCACAATACCCTTTGATGATGAAGAAGCTCTAGAAGTTAGTAGCTCTAGAACCTTTCAGTAAGGTAATAGTTCAAAAAGTAGCAGCTCCAAAAACTTAAACCCTATGTTTGCCTCATTGATGCCACAAAAGACAAGAAGTGTCAGGGAAATTTATGATAACACAATGTATGCTGATTTTGATTGAAATCTAGATTTTTGTTTGTTTTCCTATTATGGTCCAATGTATTATAAGGAATCCATGAAAGATGAAAAATGGTGTAAGGCCATGGATGAAGAGGTAGAGGCTATAAAAAGAAATCAAATGTGGGAGCTCCCTGATTTACCTAAAGGTAAATAGGTCATTAGAGTTAAGTGCGTCTATAAGACCAAAAGTACCACTGAGGGTAAGATTGAGAGGCATAAAGCAAGGATAGTTGTTAAGGGATATAAACAACAGGTGTGTGCAAGAAGTTGAGTCCACTTTTTGGCCAAAAAGTGTAAGTGTTTTCCCTGATTTTAAGAATTTGTCACATTTGACCTAAACATTTGAAGCACTTAATGATTGAATATTGAAAAAAGTTAGTATTATGAAGTGTAGTATTGGGAGTCTAGTTTCCAAATATGTCACTTTTTTATACCTAGATGATAAAAAATGATTTTCAATAGGCATGTCTAAACACATCTATTTAAAAAACTTTTTTTTACCATACCATGCACATGTATGTCAAACATATTATGACCTAAATAATTGTATTTTTTTGAATCCTTTTGGGAAAAGATCGGTAACACATTGAAGATTGATGAGGATATTTTTTTATGATTTTTGTTAATATATATTTTTAACTAATTTTTTATTGGCTGTAATTGTTGTTTTGAAAATCCCTCATGTACGTCACGCATAAGATGTCCTAAAATTATCATTTTTTTCTCAAATTGAAAAGAATTATCTAAAGATTGATGAGGTATATTTTTTTTTTTCAAAAAATTATTTCAATAAAAAGTTATTAAAATAATAAGAAAACCTGATATTTTAAGTTTATGGACTAGTTTCATCAAAAATTATTTCAAAAATAGAAAAAATATTCAAATTGTAAAAAAAATTACATATATGGAATCTACATAATCTCGTCTATAATGGGTTTTAATTTCATCAAAAAAATTTGTAAAAAATATCTTCATATATATGTCCAAAGTCACTCTTTTCTAGTGACATTGACTTGACCTTCATGTTGCAGGTCAAAATAGGTCCAAAGCCAAGGGTCGAGTTCCCAAGCCTTTTCTCGACCCAAAACTCATAGAAGATACAACACCTAGATTTGAAATTTCATGAAATGGGATCCCATTTGCTTTTTCATTAATTCCCAATGATGCAAAGCAAAACGGGATCTTGTTTAGGATACGGGGTCCTATTTGCTACAAGATCATGTATCCTAAACGGGATCCCATTCAAAAATTGGGATCTTGTTTCATTTTTAATCATTTTTTTAAATTTATTGATAGAAAAGTACTATCAACTCTACAACTTGCATCTTACATGACTGTGTAGGCCAACAACAACTTTTCTTGCAATTTTTTATCATCTCTTGTCTTCTACATGCTCTTGAACTTACAGGTACATTTGAAATTTGGAAGGAGGAAACATTGGGACAATTTTGAAATGGAATTGTGTTAATTTTCTACTCATTTGATGGTGGAATAAAAAAGAGACTTTTACTATTGAAATTCATTTGTACTTCAGAATTTTGTAATCATGGGATCACAACAATGTCAAAAAAGGAAAGATAGGTAGGTATTGACCCCTGAAAAAATTCAAGAAATTAGAGAGAAGGAGGCAAAATGACAAAGAGATAGAAGAATGAGGATTTGAGCAACGAATAATGTTGAAGCATCGGATTCCATGACTATTGAAGATAAAAACATTAAAGAGACCTGTTGGCAAGAGACACTATATGGATTTATGATTGTTGTCATTGATGGCAACAAAGTTCATTCCACACATCCGCAGGACATGGTGTGTCTCTACCGGAAGTTAGAGTGAAGAATGTTGTGGTCTAGTAAACAAGAACAGAGCATATGGCAAGGTCTGACAGACAGGTCCGGATCTCTCAGAGGAAGTATCTTGGTAAAGTGTGGATTTGGGGAAGTAAAGAGTACTACCTTGAGTGATAGATTCCAAGGTTTTAGCCTCTGGTGATAGATGAGGCAAAAGATATGAATACTTGAGTACCAAGTTCCTAAGTGACAGTGTGAACAGAGGAAGAACTGATTGACAGAACATCAGACTACCTTCCGGATGTGTTACTGATGGTGTTAAAGGTTATGAAGGCATGAATCATGTTTGGCCGACATGATTAATGATTTCTACAAGTATATGTTTGATCCGCATTGCTTGATGTGTAAGGATTCAGCCGACAGAATAGAGTTTGTGAGAAGATTGACTATTCCAGGTGTCGACTAGAAAGATAATGAAATCACTTGTGCAGATGTATATAAAGGATGGATTTAGTTGTGAGAAGTGTTGTTGTGATATGTGGTATGCGAATAAAAGTAGAGTAGAGCAGAAGCAGTAAGGAAGGTCTGGTATGTGAAAGGAAAGCAGCATAAGAGAAGAGAAAAGATGAAGTGCAGTAGATTAGTGTACTAAGCCTAATCAGAACTGAACTCTAGCATATGTGGATGCTTCCAATCAATTCAAGTATTGTATAACATTCTTTTGTAGATAGTGTGTCTCCTTGTAGGCAGTGTGCCTCCTTTGTGAGCAGTGTGCTTGGGCAGTGAGCCCTAATTGGTAAGTGTCATTTTGTATTTCCTTATTCTTCTAACAGAGAATAATCTTTGGGTTAATCACCCTGTGGTTTTCTCCCTTAACAGGGTTTCCACGTCAAAAATACTGGGTCATGTGTTTTTTCTTTTCATGGTAATGTTTGCTTATTTTAATTAATGTGGCATTGATTAATAAGAAAGTTCAGAAAGAAGAAATAATTAGGATAACTGATTCACCCCCCCTCTCAGTTATCAACAATTGGTATCAGAGCTAATTTCCTCCTAACAGAGTCTAACAACTCGAGGAAGATCTGGGAGTCCAAATGGATGCATATGGTTTAAGGGAGCAACTCAAGACTGCCCTTGAGGATCTTGAAAAGTCAAACTCTGAAGTCAATGAATTAAAGGAAAGACTCAAACAGGCTGATGATTTCATGAGAGAACTAAAAGACAAATTAAGTCTCTCTATGAAAAAGAGAAAGGAGCTACTTCAGCAATTGGCAAGATAAGGTGAAGAAAATAATGCAAATGAAGAACTGACTAAGAAAACCAAGTTATGTGAAAAGTTATCAAAAGAAATCATTATGGTAAGACATGAAATGGAATCAGGAGTTAGAAAGTTTACCCAAGAAATTGAAGAGAAAAGAAAAACTGAAGATAATCTAAGACAATCTCTCAAGGAGAAATTAGAAGATTGCCACTAGATGGATAGAATTATTAGACATCTTGAATCTGATCTTGAAGATGCTAAAGATAATGAAGAAAAACTTGAGGATCAAATTGTCTCTCTAAAAAGGGATCTTCAAACAACAATGAGTATAAAGAGAAATTCAAGATAAGTTATATTCAACTTGAAGTTCTTCTTGGAAGTCAAAAGAAGATAGATGACAAATGTGGTTTGGGATATGAGAAAGGAGAAAGCTCCGCATCTGGTCAGAAGAATTTTGGATCAGAAAATCCAAGGAACAAGCTTAGAAGACCTCTGGTAAGATAGCCCAATGCTCAAAGATATCCATCCTTTAATGGATACTGCCACAGCTGCAATCACTTTGGTCACAAAGCTAATCAGTGCAGAAAGAGAATGAATCAGACTAATTCATCCTTCTCTGGACAGTGTTTTAACTGCAAAAGGTATGGTCACAAGTCTCATGAATGCAAAAATATGCAAATGAACAAATCATTCAATGGTAGATGCTTTGCATGCAATAGAGTAGGTCATATGGCTAATCAATGTAGATCAAGAGGATATCAGTCAAATATGTAAAGAAATGTTGTTTGCCAAATCTGTAATAGGTCCAGTCATAATGCAAAATTCTATAGAAGCAAGAATCAGGAAAAAAGAGGTCTGATATATCATAATCAGAATCAAGATAAGGGTAAACAAAAAGTGAATGCGGATGAAGTTAGGAATGAGATGAACAAGATTTGGGTGAAGAAAAGTTTAGAGAATGTAGAGGTTGGATCCACACTAGACTCTAGTGCTCATATTCCTTCCAGAAACTAAAAGATGAGCTCTGGCTCAGGGGGAGACACAAAGAAAACCTTGTTCCCCTAGCTAGTTAAGTGGTGCCTAAAATTGGCACATGAGAAGTTGCGGATCAAAGGGTTTCTAGAGAAACATGTAAAGAAGGTTAGGTAAAGATCTAAGAGATCCACAAGAAAATTTAAAAGGTTCAATTCCTTCAGAATTGGTCCGGTTAAGCAAGTCTTCCGGTAAAACAGGTTTCTCACAAGATTGGCCCGGTATGAATCCAAATTGATACAACTTGATCTGCGGATACATAAAATGATCAGAAGGACAAGTGGATATGATGATTCATCACTAACATCGATCACAAGGGAATCATAATGATTCAAATGAGTTTCTTCCTCCTTGAATAAGGAAAACTAGGCAAACTGGAATGAATTAGGTTGCACATTTATTGCAGGGTGAAAATTAGGGCTTCTTGGAATAAAAGAGTTCATTTGTCTATCATTTACACACTTGTACACTCACATGCGAAGAAGAAAGAAAAGGAGCTCTGCAAACAACTTCTCCCAAAAGATCAAGGCAACTCTTCATACAACTCTATACAGATTTCTTCATGTGCCCTAACCTGCGTAAAAGGTATTTATCGTCCTTGATATCCTTCGGTAAGATTGTTTGATGATGGCTACTCTGAATATAGTAAAGATCTCTGATAGACCTTGCCCTACATTTAAGAAACATCCATACAAATCCTTGGAGGTAGACCCCCTAGGTGCATTTTCTAGTGTTCTGCATGGCGTCTTGCACACTGAAGATATTAGGGTTTATATACATGCAAACATTGAAGAGTTTGGGGAATTCAAACTAAGAGACATATACCACAAGCAGTTAATAGATGATTCCTTCGAGATCAAACCTCAGTATAAGGGTATCAAGGAAAAGTATTTTGATCAGTTCATTCATTTCCCCTGCTTTGAAGAAGATGAATGGGTCCGGTATGTTTTAAGTAGGGTGCATGATAACTTCCTATGGCTGAATAGACCTTGCAAGATCACCAAGGAAGCAATTAGGGTAGTAACTGGTTTACATTCCTCTGGAGGAATTCCTGTCCTCAAATCTGTCAAAAACAACATTGTCACAGAGGCCACTGGATCAAAATTTGATAAGAGGGCAATGACCATTGAAGATATTACTGACCCGGATATCAAGTATGCATCTATGATAATAGGATACAAGATATATCATTCCAGTAGGGAGAATTCAATATCCAGAACTGCAGTATACACGGCCTATGAGATGCTGAGAAAAAATGCGAATATGATCTCTGTGAACTTCTTTTGAGCTAGTTAATGGAAAACATACAAAAGATCAAAAAGGACAAGAAAAACTCTTTCAAATATAGTGCAATAATAGTATGTTTATTTTTCTACTTCATGAATGAGTTGCCCAGATCAAATGGATGGGTATGGCAAAATGACAACTAGTTGCAGTTCAGATCAGAGACTATTTGCATGGGCTTGGGGATGCTAAAGCAAGAAATATAGCCGTGTGGGGATACTTCAAAAACTTTCATAACATGATGCAATCAAGAGAAAGGATTCCCTAGTCTCTTGTTGAGAAATACAAGGACACAGTCTGCTTTATGGTAGAGACTGATTAGTGCCTATTGGAGGTAGTAGAACCAAGGGCAATCTGGATCATGCCCATGGGGTATGAAGTTGATGAACAAATTGTGGAGCTGCATGTTCAACACACGCTGAGTCAGCCTAAAGATCCAAAGGCAAAAAGGTTTGGAACCTTTGAGGAGCTGAGTGTAAATATCCATGTGGAACTCAGAGAACCAGAGATGAAAAGGAAGGTGAGAAAAGAAGTAGAACATATTGCACAAGGCCTTGGGATCTCAAAGGAGGCACTTGATGCCAACCAGGAAAAGACACAAAAAGCTGATGAAGAGAAGAAAGAGGTAGAAAAAGGAAGCAAGAAAAGTGCTCTGGTAGAAACTTCCACCTGGACCAAATCTTCAAAGAGACCAGCACCTGTCCTAGCTAAAAGCTCAAAACTAGAAGTCCAAGCATCTGGAAAAGGAGAGAAAAGGTCAAAGACAAAAGCCACAAGGGCTTATGCAAGTCAAAGAAATGAAGAAGAAACCAAATCAGATGAGGGGGTAAAGGAAATAAAGAAGCAGAAGAAGAAAGGATCCGGTCAGCCCTCCACAGGCCAAGATAAGGAAGAAATAGCAGAGGAATTTGTTGAAAAGCCCACCCTGTCCCTAGAAAGTGTAATCAAATCAGTCACTGTGGATGGAAACCTTCAATCAATGGCCAAATTCTATGATGATTACAATGAGGCCGACAAAAGGATCCTGCAGGAAGCTACAATCAGGTATCTGAACATTTACAATAAAGCTTTTATTGAAATTATCTCTCTAATTCCTAAGAGTCTAGAGAAGGAGTTTGAAATGAGAAAGACCAATGCCATGGCAAAAGACCTTGAGATCTAGGAATAGATAGCTATTCAGCTATATCCTTCAATTGATCCCAAGACAATGAACATGGTATTCAAAGACTGCAAGGATGAATCAACTTATGCTTGGTGAGACTGACAAGGTAGCCAAGGACACTAAAGAGATTCTCCAGAAAACCTTCAAAGGATTTAATCTTCCTATCGTAGAGGACTTGGGTACTGATCCTACAAATGTTGCAGAAGAAACTCCTGAGAACATGTCAAAAGAGGTGGGCCCCGAATAGACTAACATTTCCCCTCTAGTTTCCCCTACAGTCTCTGGATCTAAAGGAGAAGAAAAATCACAGGAGAAAGAAGCAGAGGTGAAGGAAAAAGAAGATGACAGTGCTAAGGTTGTAGAATGAGAGAAGACTTCAGTAGAGAAAACCACAACTGCTAGTGGTGAAGGAGAGAAAATTCCTAAGGACAGCTCCAAGACTGCAGAAGAGAAGAAACATCTGTTTCTAGCAAGACACAATGCACAAATTGTCCAAGAATTCCTGAACAAAGAAACAATGGAGATTGATGAACCGAAGCTTCTACAAGGTCCATTCAATTTTGATTCTCTTTCTCTGGTATAGACAATGAAGATATCTTCATTTGTAAATGCTAAGGCCAATGAGAAACTCCTAAAGTCTCATATGGAAGACTGTGAGTTGATAGAAGCTGCATTCGGAGTGCTGGAAAAGATCATGCCATCTTTTCAGAAGGATTCCACAGCCTCCTCTTCCGGTAATCTCAAAACCTTAATGAGCACTGTTAGTACACATTTTGATTCTCTAGAAAAATCAGCTGAAGAAAAGGTCCAGAAGGAGTTTTTGGATAAGAGATTCTAAGAGGTACAAGGATTAATCACTAATGATAGCAGAAATATGAGTATTGGGATAAAGAGCTTAGAAAATGCTCTTAAGGATGGTGGTGAAATATACAAATTTTGTATCTCCTGGTCCAAAGTAACAGTAGAGATTGAGAAGAAAATAAAAGAGCAAGAGGATAAACTACTAAGTTTGTCTCAAAGTTTTGATCCTCTCTCTTCCTCCATAGTAAATCAAGAGTGTCAAACTATTGCAATCACAAATGCAATAAAGAATTTTGAGAAGGAAAGGAAGAACATGATCAACCGGATGGGTGATCATAGGAGGATCATTGTCCCTAAGTTAGAGGTCATGCATGAGGCCATAAGTGAAGCTCAAATCACAGCGCAGACAAATGATCCGACAGATCTAAAAAGGGTAGATGCGTTTGCATTCCTATGGAGTGGGCATATCTCAATTTTGGACAAGATGAAGCAGAGTTGGGTGACAGAAGTTGTACAATTGAAGAACACTTTTGTAGACATACTTAAATATATGTAAGTACAACCTGTATATATATACTTATGCGGCTAAGTATAGTAAAATTTTTGAAAATTTTGGTGTGAGGACCCTACCCTTTGCCATTGATGTCAAAGGGGGAGTGAAGAGCAGTGAAAAATGAGGAATCCAACCAAGGGGGAGCTCCAAAAAATATATATAAAGACAGAGCATCAGACAAGGGGGAGCCTAGTGTAAACACTTAGTCATTTTTCACTAAGTGTTGCCATCAATGCCAAAGGGGGAGATTGTTGGAAAGAGACACTATATGGATTCATGATTGTTGTCATTGATGGCAACAGAGTTCATTCCACACATCCGTAGGACATGGTGTGTCTCTACCGAAAGTCAAAGTGAAGAATGTTGTGGTCCGGTAAACAAGAACAGAGCATATGGCAAGGTCCGACAGATAGGTCCGGATCTCTCAGAGGAAGTATCTTGGTAAAGTGCATATTTGGGAAAGTAAAGAGTACTACCTTGAGTGATAGATTCCAAGGTTTTAGTCTCCAGTGATAGATGAGGCAAAAGATATGAATACTTGAGTACCAGGTTCCTGAGTGACAGTGTGAACAAAGGAAGAACTGACTGATAGAATATCAGACTACCTTCCGGATGTGTTACTGATGGTGTTAAAGGTTATGAAGGCATGAATCATATTTGGTTGACATGATTAATGATTTCTACAAGTATATGGTTGATCTGCATTGCCTGATGTGTAAGGATTCAGCCGACAGAATAGAGTTTGTGAGAAGATTGACTGTTCCAGGTGCCAACTAGAAAGATAATGAAATCATTTGTGCGGATATATATAAAGAATGGATTTAGTTGTACGAAGTGTTTTTGTGATATGTGGTATGTGAATAAAAGTAGAGTAGAGCAGAAGCAGTAAGGAAGGTCCAGTATGTGAAAGGAAAGCAGCATAAGAGAAGAGGAAGGATGAAGTGTAGCAGATCAGTGTACTGAGCCTAACCGGAACTAAACTCCAGCATATGTGGATGCTTCCAATCAGTTCAAGTATTGTATAACATTCTTTTGTAGACAGTGTGTCTCCTTGTAGGCAGTGTGCCTCCTTTGTGAGCAGTGTGCTCGGGCAGTGAGCTCTAATTGGCAAGTGCCATTTTGTATTTCCTTAGTCTTCTAACAGAGAATAATCTTTGGGTTAATCACCCCATGATTTTCTCCCTTAATAGGGTTTCCACGTCAAAAATACTGGGTCATGTGTTTTTCCTTTTCATGGTAATGTTTGCTTATTTGAATTAATGTTGCATTGATTAATAAGAAAGTTTAGAAAGAAGAAATAATTAGGATAACTGATTCACCCCCCCTCTTAGTTATCAACAAGACCATGGATGTAGATAATGTAGATTTGCAAGAGGTGAATATGGAAGATAATTCGATTATAGAAACTAATCCTAGTTTTTCTTCAAATCCACCTTTCAATTCTATGGAGAATGTGACAATAGGCATGAATCCAGGCACGTCTTCAAATCCACCTATTTTTTGGATTAAAGACTGTTCATTTATATTACCTGGAAAAGAAGCTATATAGCTACATAGATCGTGGCCAAGCTAGTCACCATAATAGGGCTCAAAGATTATACAACTTTATACAAAAGTATGCTAGGTATTACATCATATAGATAAAGATATTTATAGACATTGTAATGATCAAAATATCATAACTCCCCTAAAATGTTAATTCATTGTCTGGTTAGTAGATTGTATCTCCTTTGAGGCTTTTGTAGGTAAAAGCTCCAACACTGGTTCAGCATCTGACATGTCTGTAGGCACTAAAATTTGTACATGTCTTGACCATCCCCTAGTTGACTTGACCTCGTAATGTTTTGCCCTAGGTCCTAGGTCATCCCACTAACAAATCCAACTTAATCACATTCTAATTAAATAAATAAATCACATGTCTCACATAATTCAAATTAAAATTTTGAATTAAAATCCCCCACCTTTCACCTCATTCAAACAAGTGTCACATGCTACATCTTCCACTTAATCCCTTCACATGTCAAACTAATTCAAATAAAATATTTGAATTAAATCTATTTTATTCTTCATCACACACTTATCATGTGACTACAATCCCTCTTGAAGTGGAAAAGCCCTAATCAACCCTAATCAATCTCAACCATCCATATCATTCAACATAACTTGCAATCACAACCATTCATTCAAATTTGCCTTTTCTATAAAGGTAGCCTCTCACAAGTCATTTTCACATGATCAAGTTTGCAAGTAGCCTCATGCTACCAAAATCACTCTAGAATCATCTTTCATCCATCTTATGCCATTGTTATGCTATTAGAATCTTGAGCAACCAACAATTCCCCATTGATCAATCCTTCAAAATCTTGCATTCTGATACGGGGTTGAGAAGAGCCATGGAGGTCAATCAACACTAGTTTGGATCTGGTTTGCATTTGAATTGTTTATTCATATTTTCATTCTAGTTTGTGCTTCATGGTGCTAGTTAGGGTTTTATTTCTGCAATTTTGATTTCTTCCCTAGATTTAACCCTAACAACATTTGGTGAACCTGATGTGAAATCGATTAGTTCTAGTCAACTTCTGAAAATCTAGTTTCATAGGTGACCTCTAGAGCTCAAACATACCTCACTATTGACTTGCTAAGGGCCTTTCAATGAAAAATGACTATAAATTCATCAAATTTCATCACAACAAAAAATTTGATTTTTTTAAGTTTTGGTCCCTTTGCAAGTCCGTACTGTATGGATCCATACGGACCTTGCGTAGGGACCCTAATCAGAATAATTGGTTTTTGTTGCATTTTTTTGGGCTAATTTTGTTCAATTTCTATTAAAATTTTGGTTGCAGAGTTGGTAGCATTCTCATGGGTGCTATTTTCTTGTTGTAGGGTAATGTTAATAGTTGCAGGCTTCAGTTTATTCATAGAACCATTGAAACCCTATGGTCACCTACTAAACCTTATGGTTTCTTGTTAAAACCCTAGCCATCGCTCATCCATTGCAACCAGGTTCTTTTCCATTGCCACCACTGAAAGGGCCCTTCATGGTCGACCCTTCGCTGATGACCTCTGCATTATCTCTATCAATATCCCTAGTTACACATCAAAACCCTAGTGTCCACTTTGTTAACTCTCCACTCAGCCCTCGATAAACCCTAAACACCTTGTGTTCTCCACTCCTATAGCCTTGTCACTACTAGATCACCATCCATAATCCCCAAGTCAAAGCTGTGTATTTATAGTCGCCTCCACCTAAGCATTGGTCATCACCTGTGGACCTATTGATCCCTTATCGACGTCCTTAGTCGCTTGCATTTAAAGCCATGGTCACCTTAGGCTAAACCCTAGCTTCTGCTACTTCCTCCAACTTTTACCCACATCCACTGTCACCATTTCCTTGTACACCATCTCCATCTATTTTAAACTGTCGATGTTGCCTTCTCATCCACATTTCTTGCCACCTGAACCTGTCTTTCCTAACCCTGCCACAGGATTAAACCACCCTAAGAAATTAGAACCTAAGCCGAGTCAACATTGTTTTCACTGTTTGGTTTCTTTTTAACAATTACCTTTTTTTCTTTTTTTTTCTAGCCTTGCAGGCGGTGATCATATTAGTGACTAGGAGCACAGGAGGGAGGGGCCAGTGAGCCTCTTGTGCATTTTCTTTTTTCCAATCATCTGAGCCCTTGGTCATATCAGCGACCAAGGACCTTGCCTAAAACTAAACCACTAGTTTAACCCCAAACTACAAGGCACACAAATAGTTTCATTTGACTAGAAGGAACAAACCACTAATAGTTTTCTCATGCAGTCAATTAGCCTCTTGTGCTTCCTACATGCCAAAGGAGGCTGATTTTTTCATTTCATCATAACTTTTGCATACGAAGGTGAAATCATGTAAACAATGGCTTGTTGGAAAGAGGAATCTATCAACTTCCTATCTATGGGAAATTATCAAGTGAAAGTGTCATTTTGATTCCTTTTTTCGTAGTCAAAGTCAAAGTTCATTCCAAACTTCATTCGAGCATAACTTTTACGTTTTTGATCCAATTTTCACTATTTTTTTTTAGAATTGTATAGAATATCATCTAGAATCTGTTTATACAATCAATTTTCTTGTATCTATTCATTTGCATCAGATTTCATAAGATTATTAATTTTTAACATAACACTTTCATGTGCAAGTTTACTTGTTTCTTTTTTCAATTTTGTGGCTTGCAAGTGATCACATGAGGCTAGAACAACATCAACATCAGTAAAAACAATAGATTAGAAGAGAAATAATCAGGTGTATTCCTTCTAATCTTTTATATCTCTTAATCATTGCTTGCCTCACACTTCGATTTGGGCTCATAAAATTAACTCTTGCTTCCATTCACACATCAAAATTGGGCATAAAATCCTTCACATTTTGAGTTGGGATCTAAAAAGAACTAGTGACTGGACTTTTGGTGAATTTGATTGTGATTAGGGGTGTGTATGCTCTTCTTTGCGCTTCGTACGATCTTGAGAATAAAAAACACCACTCATCCATTCATCTTAACACCACACATTTCGATTTCATAAGAGAAATTTACAAGTGTGAGTGTGAATCAAGTGACATCTCACTTGGTTCACTTTTATTTACCACTTTCTTAGGAGGCATACTTGGAGATACACCACTCCAAGGGATGACCTCAATCGAGGCTAAATCGAAAGACATCCTCTATGGGAGTTGGAATCTTGTCACTCTTGGCTAAGCCCCAAAGAACTTTATACCTTTTTGAAGTGAAGGTGAAGGGTGGGTTACCCCTTTCTCTCAGCTGTGTGCAGGATTTGTCTTTCGTGAACATTGCCAAATCAAGCTAAACACCAAACACATAAACAAGACATTCAACACATTCTTCCCAGCACATTCAAATCCAATCACGTTCATCCCAATCACCCTTCTTAGCCACTTCATATCCTAATCATATCAAGTCACCATAATTCAAACCCTAATTATTCCAAATCACCTTCTTCCTAATCAACCCCTAATCATCCTAGTCATCATTCTAATCAATCCAATTCATATAATCTTGTCATTCCTAATCATATCTAAGTCATCATAATCCAATCCTAATCATATCCTTATCATTCTACATTATCCAATCAACATCATTCTATCCATTATAGATCATCTAATCATATCCAAACAACATCAATCCTAATCATCCATAATCACATTCTAATCATATCTTCATCATTCAACCTTCATCCTAATCATTATACTAATCATCATTTCACATTTTGAATCAATTCCCTCCTAATCATACCCTAATCATCCCTTAACTCCAATCACTTCATTTCGCATCATTCCACATCAACCTAGTCCTAATCAATACTTGGCAAAATGGCCCTAATCATAAACAAGCCCAATCCGAATCCTAAGCCTAAAATCTTAGTTCAAGGGGGCTATCCCTCTAGTGCAAACAATGAGATAAATCATGAGCCCAAAATCATAATCCAAGGTGGCCCTCTTCCTAGTGCAAATGATGAGACAAAACCTAAGGCCATGATCATAATCTGAGGGGTCTACCCTTCTAATTCAAACAATGAAACTAAACCTAAGCCAAAGATCATACTTTGAGGGGCCTCTCCTACCACTTTCAATAATGACATGAACTATGTTGCATACCTTGAGGAGAAAACTAAAACACAAGAACTTAAACACATGTGTGACACCATGCCAACATATGAAAACAAAGTCCTAGTACCCCAACTCCAAGCCCTCATTCAAAAACTTTACCAAATTCCCCAACCCTTTGACCACCAAACCACACAAAGACTCCAAGCTCTCTTCCAAACATTTCAACACATCCAATCACTTCAAATTCAATTCATCCTAGCCCAAGCTAATAAATTCATCTCCACTTGTCAAATTTAACCAACACAACAACAACCTTAACCAATGCCACCTCAACGTTATGTGCCATCCCCTTCCACTTCATACTAATCTAATTCATTCATATGCCAAGTCAATACCACATCATCTGCCCTTATTGTCCATCCACTATATTGTCCTTCTACATATGCCCTTGCAAAGGATGTGATCCATTGGCTACTAGCAAGAAACAACTTATCCCCATGTAAAACACCCATTCATGAGCTTAGAAAAGAGCCTTCAAATGTCTTGTCCATCCCTTCAACCCCATCATGTGGTCAAAACATATTGACCCTATTGAAGAGTCACCCGCTTCCACTCAAAGTCAAGAGATATGTCAAGAGCATTATCTTAAGCATGAGGACACATTACCCCCTCATCCAATTCAAGATAAAATCCCTTCTAATGATCCCATCCAAAACACACTTTCTCCCATTTATGATCATGATCCCACTTATGATCAAGAAGACCACAATGATCCACGTAGCCAACTCTATGCATTCCATGGTCAAGAGCTTGCCACCTCACCCATTCATGATCCAACCACTGCCACTTGTCATGATGAGACAATTGTCTGCCAAGAACACATAAACATAGAAGATCAAACAAATAAATTGGATCTTAGTGAACACAATGATAATCAAGCTCCTAATGATCCTTCCACATCCACCACCAACCCCATTACAAATCCACCATCATATCCACTTGATCTATCTGCTTTCATTCATGAGTGTTCTTCCTTAGGAACACAACAACCATTATCCATCACTTCACCTTCTCTATCCAATAATGAGCTTATGTCTAGTGTCCATTCTCAACCTAGTCCCTTAGTCCATGCTCTAAAACATGAATTATCAAGGCAAAGGCTTAGGCCTTCATGAACAAGGAATTTTGGAACCTATACATGTCAAAGTTCTACCTCCACGCTCATATGGCCTTGGCTACACACCCCAAGGTCAACAATCTAATGATGTTGGTACTTCCTCCATTCATCCTAAGTCCACCACTTTCCATCTTAAACCCTATCATATTCTCAAGACATATGTTGCCATTCCACCTCCATCATCCTACAAGTGACAAAAGCATGTGACCATACACCTTCCCCCATCCAATATACCTCCATTACTTCTAATTCCTAATTTCCCTCCATCCACTTTTCCACCATTGCTTCTAACACTTAACATCCCTATCATTCATAAATACCCTAAATATCCTAGTCATGACCAACAAATGCACACATTGTCTAAACAAGGAACTTCCACTCATTCCACCTACCACATGGGATTCAAAAACAAACATTTGGATGCCTCTACCTATAAATCCAAAAATTATAAGGTTCCTCATCCCTTAGGATGTCAATGTAAAAATCAAAAGAAAATACATTCAAAATGATACCTAAGCCCATACCTTCAAAAGCAAAGTCCAAAACTAAAATGGTATGGGTCCCTTGAAAAAATCAATCAAGTCAAATGAGGCATCCACCTCTCAAAAATCCCAACCATCCTCTTCCATCCATTCTACCCCAAAATATCAAATTCATTCATCCCACATGAAAATCAAACATCATAAAAATTCTAAGTACATGTGGGTCCCTAAGTCACTATGTCATCCATCTCCTAAATAAACATTGCCATTACTTCCTACTCCACCTTCCAATCATAAGCTTCATTGTTTATCATGGTGTGTGCAACTGCTGGTCATGATTCCTTTCCATACCTCCATCACCCCATCATTCATACATTATCCTACATATCTTCCTCATCACCTCCCTATGGTCCATGCTTTTGCATAAACAATTCATCCATCTTGCTTGCATAAGTCCTACATAATCCACATTATAATCCACTATCTTCCCTACATAATCCACATCATAATCCACTTTCTACCTAGTCCATATCACTTTCATATAATCCCTTACCAACATCGATGAGCATAAGGACTTGACATGGTCCATGCGAGGACATCTTTCTCCAATGTGACACTATCACCTTCATGGAACTAGACATTTGAGTCCCTTCTTTCCACATTCCACCTATCCCATTCACAAAAGTCAAAAAGTAAAAAAAAGTAAAAAAAAATCAAAAAGCAAAAAATCAAAGAGAAATCCCTTCATCCAATGGTGAAAACTTAGTAAATAGGTGCCTTGGATAAGTACCATGATGAAAACCTAGAAAACAGGCGTCATGTGTAAGTTGATCTTCTATGCCACTTACACTTGGGGGTACAATGTCTCATCTATCCAAACTATCATTTCTATCCTATCATACCATTTCCATACCATCCTTATGCATACACATACATATCATATTGAGTTCATCCATCTTCCCTTCTTCCTTTCGATCTTGTTAAAGATTGGGGGCAAAATGTTGACAAATGTTTTGGTTATCTATTGATATACCTCATCCATTTCAAAAAAATCCTATCATAATCCCATCATCCTAAGCTTTGTCATGAAAAATCCTAATTATTGCACCTAGAATGGGGCATGTTATTCCTATGCGACATAGCCTTTGAGATCACATCCTTGTTCTCTCACGTATACGTCCTTTGCATCCACTATCACCTATTCCTTTTATCTATCAATCCTACATTATTCTTCCACCTAGACTTGGTTCTCCCTTGTCATTGGTATCTAGTGCAAAGGCTACTAAAATTGTCATCCAATGCCACCCCCAAAACATTTGAAAAATACAAAAAATAAAAACATATCAAAACTCCAAAAAATCAAAACATGTCAAAACTCCAAAAATATCAAAACATTCAAAAATACAAAAAAATCAAAACATTCCTAAAACACAAAAAAATCAAATACCAATAAAAAATCCAAGCAATAAAGTCAATCCAAATCACCATCTCAATTCATTCTTCCAATCCAATCAAATCAATTCATCATCATTATTCAATTCTTCCAATTCAATTCATCCATCAAATCAATTCACTTAATCAATTCATCAATCAAAATCAATCAATCCTATCATTCTATTAATAAAATCAATTCAATCCAACTCAATCAAATCACTTCAATTCTTCGAATCAATAAAATCATTTTCCAATCCAATTTAATCACATTTCTTTCAATCAATTCATCACATCATTCAAATCAATCACTTCTTTAAATCAAGCATTCCAAGAAATAAACCAAATGCAAGCAATCATTAATCCATGCCAATCAAGTCAATCAATCAAGTCAAATTATCCAGTCACATTCAATGGTCTTGATCCTAATCTTGACGTAAACCAAATCAATCAATCAATCAAATCTTGGTGTTGCTTGCATGACCAACAACACTAGTGTTAATCAATCAATCATTGTCTTAGACAGTATGTTGCATTGTCGAAACCAGACCAGGCATCTTAGATGGCATGTTTCATTCCTGAAACCAGACATCATCAATCATCAATCAATCAATCAATCATTAGTTTATAGCTTGACAGGGGCAACACCTTGTATGTTTTTGCATCATTTGTGCATGCTTTCTTGCTTGCTTGTGTGTGTTATCATTTTTAACTTACATTTGTTTCAAATCTGAATCCAACCCAGCTAATATTCATATCTTGTATCTAGACAAGGTTGCATTATGTTGGGGCATGAGACACATCATCACCTTGGTCATTATACCCTAGTGCATAATGTCTAGTGCTATATCAAAAACCATGGTTGCTCACCTTCATTGTAGCATAACGCATCCTTCCATTTCTTCTATCCATTCCTTTCTCCACCCTTAACCAATCCATTTCATTTCGAGAGCCTACTTATGTTTGTTCAACCCACCTATCCTCTCGAGGGGGCATCATCATCCTATCCTTACATCATTATCCTTTTCATCATCCTTTACCTTAGCTTCTTTAAAATGATGTTGCTTGACACAGATCTCATCATCTCGAACATCATCTCAAAGAGGGGCAAAATGTAGACACTAAAATTTATCCATGTCTTGACATCCCCTAGTCAACATGACCTTGTAATGTTTTTCCCTAGGTCCTAGGTCATCCCACTCACAAATTGAACTTAATCACATTCTAATTAATTAAAAAAATCACATTTATTTAATTAATCCCCCTTGTCACATGTCTCACATAATTCAAATTAAAAATTTGAATTAAAATCCCTCACATTTGACCTCATTGAAACAAGTGTCACATGCTACATCTTTCATTTAATCCCTTCACATGTCAAACTAATTCAAATAAAATCTTTGAATTAAGTCCCCTTTCTTCTGCATCACACACTTGTCATGTCACTACAATCAATCTTGAAGTGGGAAAACACTAATCAACCCTAATCTATCTCAACCATCCATATCATTCAACATAACTTGCAATCACAACCATTCATTCAAATTTGACTTTTCTATAAAGGTAGCCTCTCACAAGTCATTTTCATATGATCAAGTTTACAAGTAGCCTCATGTTACCAAAATCACTCTAGAATCATCTTTCATCCATCCTATGCCATTGTTATAATGCTGAAATCTTGAGCAACCAACAATCCCCCATTGATCAATTCTTCAAATTCTTGCATTCTCATGCGGGGTTGAGAAGAGCCATGGAGGTCAATCAACACTAGTTTGGATCTAGTTTGCATTTGAGTTGTTTATTTGCATTTGAGTTGTTTATTTGCATTTTCATTCTAGTATGTGCTTCATGGTGCTAGTTAGGGTTTCATTTCTGTAATTTTGATTTCTACCCTAGATTTAACCTTGACGACAATGTCCATCACTGAATAATCTAAGTCTGGTTCCAAATCTGAGCCTTGTGGTCTGTCAACATTTTTAGATCCTTCAAGGTGTAATCCTCTAAATCTGCTATTCAAATCATCAAGTCTCATGATGAAAGATTGGCAGCCTTTAGTAGAGTCTTGAGGTTCCACCCTTGGCAAAATAGAGTCATTATCTTGTAGTGAAGAGCCCTCCTTAGCAACCTTTGCCAGATTACCCAATTGATTTTCCACTAAAAATGCCACTTGTATGAGCAAGTTAGCCTATGTGAGTCTTGAATAAGACCCAGTAAGAATTCTTAGATTGCCTTGAAATTGGTCATGTCATTCATCTTTTTCCACAAATTCCATAAAACTTCAGTTGATAATGCTAACCAAAACAAGTTAGTATTTGCATCAACACCAGAAATATGACCAAAATAAAACCCCAAAC
The DNA here is from genome assembly GCA_027924645.1 of Cunninghamia lanceolata. Taxonomy (NCBI): domain Eukaryota; kingdom Viridiplantae; phylum Streptophyta; class Pinopsida; order Cupressales; family Cupressaceae; genus Cunninghamia; species Cunninghamia lanceolata. The sequence continues at coordinate 2,134,742 of BSBN01000652.1, read as the reverse complement.
TTACACATTGGATCACATAAAGACAAGTTAGGTATCTTATCAAAAAACATATCCCAGACTTGACAAGCATAAGAACACTCAAAGAAAATATGATCACAATTTTCATAGGTATTGTAGATACTACATAAGTAACTATTATGACCTAGTGGTAGTTTCTTCAGGCTTAGTAACCATCTAAAGCATCCTTTCTTGGGCTCCAAGGGCTTAGACTAGAAAGACATAAAATAACCCCCTAATTTCTTAAAACTCACATGATAATTCCAATCCTTGACACAATGCTCAAAGATCTCATCTGAGTTCCCAAGCATCTTATAAATCCTTTTAGCTTCACAGATCTTTAGATTGAATCCATCTTTCCATCTCAGCTTACCCAACCAATCCTGCTCACACAAAAGACTTGGTAGAGCAAGGTAGTTTGAGTACGCTGAAAGTAGCACATAATATGTCCTTCTTTGAGTATCTTTCAGCCCAAACTCAGTTTTTAAACAGTCCCAACTTTTAAAACTAGAAGAGGTGAGCACATATTGAAAAGTGAACAAGCCCATCTTATGCCACTTGAGGCTAGAGCATCCTTGAATGATATTTACATGACTTTCTTTATATTTTAATGCCACCAGATAGAACTATGTTTTCCCCACTGTACTAAAGAATTGTCCCTTCCTAGGTAGGAAATAAGAATTCTGATACTTTCCCAGGCCTTCCAAATAGAAATATAGATCACTGACCCGAAGGGCTTCACTTTGAAATACCCAAAGAGATAGTCAAAAGGATGTAAATTTTTCCAACTTAAAGTTCCTTTAGGCCTAGCCAGTTTGATATTGTTCCTCACTAATACCTTCCAAGGTTCATTGCCTTCCAAAGAATTTACAATCCATTTAGCTACTAGGGCCAACCCTTGTAACTTCACATCTTTTAAGCCTAATCCCCCATGATATTTGCTAATACAACATTTCCATTTAACATAATGTTTCATATTTTTCTCTTTTCCATTAGACTAGAGAAAGAATCTGATGACTTTCTGAATGCTTTCTAACTACATATTAGAAAAAAGCCACATGGATGCATAATACATAGTATAAACTGATAATATTTTTTGGCACACTTGGAATCTCCCAGCTAGGGATAAGGCTTGTCTATTCTTATTTTTGAGTTTAATATTAATTTTAGAAAACAACCAATCCCACATATGCTTGAGAGAGGGATCAATAGCAAAAGGAATTCCTAGAAACCTTACTAGCTTTTTTGGTCCTCCCCATTTCCATTCACTTTCACCAAGCCAAGCAAGAGGGGACTTAGACTAGCCTATGAGAATAGATTTGTTGAAGGAGACCTTGGCACCCAAAGAAGAGCAGAACTTATTCAATCTAATCTTTAAATTTTCTAGATTTTCTTTCTCTACTACAAGATACATGGCAGTATCATTTGCAAACTGCATGTTAAGTAGGGGATTTCCATCGGGAAGCTCTATGCCTTTAAAATTACCTAGTATTCTATCTGTTCTCAAGATATAAATAAAGCTTCAGAAGCAATAACAAATAATGCAGGAGCCAAAGGGCAGACTTGCCTAATGGACCTCCCCATATGAAAGGAAGAAGTAAGAACCCCATTGATTTCAACTTGATTTGAGGCATCTCTAAAAAGCATTTCAACCATCCTTAAAAATTCTATTGGAAACTCGAAAGCCTTGAGGACACATTACGAATGACCATTCTACTTTGTCATAGGCTATTTCAAAGTCTAACAATAAAATCCCTACATTCTATCTAGATTCCTTTGCCTAGTGAGTAGCCTCCCAACTAGTTAAAAGGTTCTCAAGGATATATCTGCCTTTAATGAAGCCTATCTGAGTCACATTTATTATGGATGGTAAAATATCAACCAGTCTTCTTCCCAACACTTTGGCAATAATTTTATATGAGTCATTAAGAAAATTAATTGGCCTCCAATTCCCCAGATTGGATTTATCACCACCTTTGGGCAAAAGTTTAATAATCCCTCTATTTATGTCCTCTCCCAAGGTTCCATTCCCAATGGCTTCTTGATATACCTCAAATAGATCATCAACAACCCATTCAATTTTAGTTTTATAGAATTCAACTAGAATTCCATCTATCTCGGGGGATTTGCAATTACTCATCGAGAAAATAACATTCTTAATTTCATCTTTGGATAAATTCTATTTCAGTTTTTCTACCATTGACTCATTAATTTTCCTGGGACAAATTAGGGAGCAAAGCCTATGCACATCAGAACACTCAACATTCCCATCTTCAGCTCTAAAGAGGTATTCATAGAAATTTTTAAACAAGTTATTGATATCATTCAAATCTATGTATGTAGTACCATTCTCCATGATAGACTCAATATGCTCTTGTCTGAACTTGCTCCTTAACATATTCAAAAAATATTTAGAACCCCTATCTCCTCCCTTAATTCAGTTCAGTCGGGCCCTATTTTTAGTGCTTTGAGCTCTAAGAGTCAAAACATATGAGTTTATTTTTAGTGACACTCATTGCAGCAATCAATTCGTCATCAAAAAGGGTAGCTTGTAGTTTTTTCTCATAATCCAATAATTCTTTCTAAAGCTCTCTTTCCTCTTTTCTTCTGTCCATCGCATATTTCTTTCCACAGATTTGAAACAATTCTTGACAGGCCTTGATAAGCATTGACCAGTATCTGTTGGCATTATAGTGGGCATAAGTACATTTAATGATATTCCTAATTGCCAAAATACCTTATTTGCAGTCAACATTGTATAGTAACATGACATTAATCTTAAAAGAGTTTGTTGCTCTAGGTTTAGAAGCAATATCATGAGCAATGAAGAGAATATCTGCACAAATTGGATGATGATCATATAAAGATCTTGGCAGGACTTAAACTGTATTGTCTCCCTGAGAAGTTTTAAACTAAAAAAATTCTTTTTTAGCATACATTCTGTCTAGTCTACTGTAAATTCTTCTATTACCTAATTGGGAATTGCACAAAGAAAACTAGATTCTGTTACTCCTTTTTTTAGCACCCTCCAAGGGATCCATCAACCTAAGAGACTTCTTAAGACTAAGCCAAAAAAAAATTTCATTACCTTTCCACTCTGCACTGATACCTCCTATCTTGTCTTCCCTATTTTTTACCATATTGAAGTCCCTTACAAAAATCCATGGGATCTTTGGGAGATGAGTGGATAACCATTACCAAAGCCCCCCTTTTTTTATGATCATTTGATGCATAAAGAGAGCAAATGCTGAATTTCTCTCCATTTTTATTAAAATAGGCCCATACAACCCTATTATAAGGGGAGAACCTAGATTGAGTAAGAAACTTCCCCCACTCCAGCTTCAATAAAATTGTATTGCCTCCTTTTCCTTTATCATGCCTTATGTGATATTTAAGGGAGTCCTTCCAAATGAATCTAAGCACATTGTCTAACTAAAACTTAGTAGCTTTGATTTCCTGTAGCAATAGAAAATCTATGTTCTTATGCTTGTTAACCAAGTCTCTAACAATGTACTTTCTATCTGGGGATTCTAAGCCCCTCACATTCCAACTTATGCATTTCATAGCAAAGATATTAGATAAGACAATGAACCAGATTATTGGGCCTCACATTCCAACTATTATCATTTTTCGTATCTCACGAGAGACTCTACAAGTTGTTCGAGGGTTCTGGTACCCCTCCATGAACAATTTGTAGGGTTTTTCTCATGAGATGAAGATTGGTCCTCTTTGTTCTCTTTTCTCTGCATTTATCATAAAAGATTCATTGTATGAGCTTTCTCAAATGATTAGATTTTTGCTATTGTCGACACCTATTATCTAAGTATTAGCCTCCTATAATGTTGTCTCTCTAGAAATAGTTTGGTTTTTTTAATTAACTCTCTGCCATTTCCCCCTAGGTAGGCTTTAAGAGTTTCAAGCCTTGACACATGCGAGTGGAGTCTTGTCTTGCATGGTTCTGGATGAGGCATTTACTCCTCAACCGGGAAAGTTAATGGTAAAGGAAAATGATAATAATAGCAACACAAAAGGGAAAAATAGAGTCACAGATACTATAGGAAAATCCTTCAAGGAGGTGCTTGACATTTAACATGCTGCCCTTTTGCCCAAAGATGCAAGCTTCACGGCACAAGAGGAGGGAGAAGAGGGTGGTGAAGATAGCGGGAGCAGCGATGTCAAAGGTCAAGAAGCCTCTGGCTGAGAAAATGAGGGTAAGAATCTTAGATTGCCAAGGAAATTGGTTCTTCAGCCTAATTCTGGTATGCAAAAAGTGATGTATGTCCAGAATAGGTTAAAAAATGTGGCCTTATTCTTTGTGTGCTTGGATGTGGAAAAAATGCTGACAAGAAATTTTTTTGACAACTGGCTTTATTTTGTCTGGGGAAAAAAGTTGGGGGTTTATGTTTCCTTCTGTAGAATGGTTTCGAAGGGCATTTTTGTTATAATCCTTTAAAATCATGTTTTGCAAAAGAAAATATTAGAGAGAGAGATGTGGAATGTGGGTAGATCCTTGTTTAAAGTGTTTCATTGGAGCCCTGAGGATTCTATGCAAGGCATTAAGTTTTTCTTTGTTCCCAGATGACTATTGGTTAGGGATCTTCTTGTTCAACTCTGGGCATTTTTGCCTAATTTACTAGAACCCATGAGTAAAACTTTGAAAGTGGAATACTCAAGGATGACACTACCCCATTTGGATGCTAGGGTGTTGGTATCCGTTAAACCAGGTGTTCATATACCTGAAGTGTTACAAGTGAACCTTGAGAATAAAACTGTTGAATGTGCAATTGTGGGCTTAGGGGGGCTCAATTCTTACTTTTTATGCAAATCTAATGGGCACCAAAGAAAAGATTGTCCAATAAAAAAATTAAGAAATGTTAATAATCATTTTGAACCAGGAGACTTTGCTAAAATCAGTATCAGCTTGAGGGGTGGTGAGCATAGAAGTGTCCTAGAGACTAAGGAAGATGTTACATACCCTATAGTGTCTAATCCTATTCCATGCTCTTGACCTCTCATCCACGCTCCAGGTCTCTAGAGGGTGCTCTTAAAGAAGTTAAAAATAGTTTTGATAAATTAAGGTTGGAGGATATCCCCTCTGGAGATGAGTTGCTTGGCTCTTCGAAGTTGGTAGAGTCAACACCTTTCTCCTCTCCTTCTTTCGATAAGCATAATATGGTCTTTGACACCATAAATGTTGCTGAGACTGAAAATTCCCTTTTGGAAGTCTCAATTCCTACATGTAATGCTATGAAAATGGAGGGTTCAAGTCCAATGAATCCCCTCACATATGAGGATAAAGCAATATGGGATTCAGTTTTGGAAGGTGATAATAATCTAATCTCAAAAAGTTTGGACAATTCTACTCCTACTAGAAATTCTGGGCCTATTGGTCAGCCACTTAAGGTTGGCAATAACTCGGGACTGGTTCTCGCTAAGAAAAACGTGCAACAGCTTGCTTTGATGAAAATCAAAGAAGACATGTTGGCAAGGAAAATGAAAGAAATTGTGCAAGAACTTGGGCTCCCTGATCAAGCTAGACCACTAGACCCATTGAAGGATGACTCGAGAATCCCCACCAAGGTGGTAGAGGATACTAGGGATGGATTGGAGGATATAGAAGAAAGTGTGGCATGTCAAAAAGGAGAGGGAGGTAGAAAAAAGAGGAAGTATGTGAGAAGGAAATTAAGTGAATGTAAAAGGGTGAAAGGAGGGAAGCTTCCTAAGTGTTTCGATTCAAATCCACCTTTGAATGATATGGAAAATGTGATTATAGATGATATTCGTATTGATCATTTAAAAGAAGTTGGATATAATAATTTTGAGATCGATTTAATTTATAGACAATTTATAGAAATGAATATTGAAAAATAAATCCCTTGTGTTGATCAAAATGAAAATCCTTTTTGTTGTTGAAAATTAAAATCTTTTTGTTATTGAAAATGAAAATCCTTGTGTTCAAGGTGAAAATGAATATCCTTTGTTGTTGAAAATGAAAATCCTTGTGTTGTTGAAAATGAAAATCTTTTTGTTGTTGAAAATGAAAATTCTTGTGTTCAAGGTGAAAATGAAAATCCTTTTATTGTTGAAAATGAAAATCCTTGTGTTGTTGAAAATGAAAATATTTTAAAAAAAATTAAAAGTACTATTTTGGATAATCTTCCTGGTAAGATTTCTTGGAGACAAATAAGAACGCATGCCAATAGATCATACAAACAATTTTTTTATTGAAAAAGACAATCATTTCAATGTCAACTCATGATACAATCAATGAGAATGTGGAAAATGAGAAAAGTAATGAAAAAGTTAGGTATTTTTGTGAAACCAAAAAGAAAAGATGAATCAATTAAACATGATATATGTACTGTTTCTAGTGCCATTGAGTCTATTGGAAAGAAGAGTCGATCCAAAGATAAGAATCTGGCACAATGAGCTATAACAACTGCTCTAGTTAATAAAAGAATGTTAAGCAACATTAGTGGCATTCTATACATACATCCTAAAACATTGGTAAGAGTGGCAAAGAGAAGAGAAAGTATAGAAAACGATCAAATCAACCAATGTTGGAGTTTTAGTGGTCGACTCCCAAGGTCTCCAATGAAATTGAATATTGAAATCAAATCTTTGGTTGAAAAATATTGGCATGATAATACTAGGGTATCATCTAATGCTAGAGATGTTTTGAAATCAAGAGTGGGGTCCAAAATTCACGATCCTCATCCAAAACACCTATTAGAAACAACTCAAACTGAATTTTATAGAAAAGTTTCGGATGATTCAGTGTTATCTAGAAATATTACCATAAGTCCAAGATCATTTGAAAAATGTAAACCTTGGTATGTCAAAATTAATAAGCAACAAATCTCTTGTTGTTGTAAAACACATGTGCAATTTTGTTATTATTATGAAGTTTTTCGATATATACATTGTACTTTACATACTAACATGATTATGCAAGAGTGGTATTAATATGCCACCTGAAATAATCAAGGATTTTATAGCAGGTTTGTTTTGTGAAAGATATAATGGGAATTTATTTTATTTAAGTTCATGTATTTTTGGACAATGCACTAGTTGTGGCAATCTTTCATTCTTAAGAGTTTGTATGCACGAAAGTGTTGAAAATGATTTTGGACAACAATTAGTGGATGTTAAAAGATTTAAGAATGTTGAGTATTCTTTAAAAGATGGAAAATTAGGAAAGCTTTGCAATAATCACAGAAAAAATTAGTTTGCATGCATTCATATCAAAATTTAAGAGTAAGATTGTACCAAAATATGTCAAACACTCTCAACATGCTCAATGGCTTGATGGACAATTTCGCACATGTAGAAAAACATTTCTAGTTGGAACTATACTATCAGTGGTTGATTTTGTTAAAAACTACACTCTTGCTTCACAAGAAGAAATCCAATCACAATATTACAATTCAGTGTAGGTGGCTATGTTTGTTCATATTGTATACAGGCATGCAGATGATAGTATAGAGGATGATATAAATTTTTTGAGGGAATATCATTTCTATTTGAGTGACAATTAGTTACACTTGTCAGAGTTTGTTCAATATTGTTTCAATATATTTTATACAAATTGAAGAGAAAGAGGAATCCAGATGATAGAACATCTCATATGGTCAGATAATTGTATGGGATAGTTCAAAAATACTCGAATGTTTTATTGGTTAAGTTGGGTTCACAAGGAAAATAATGTCCAACTTTTTTTGAAGCTAGACATGGTAAAGGAGAACATGATGGAGCTTGTGTATGTGCTAAAAGAATTCTTGCTAGAGAGCAATTGAAATTTGAGGATGCAGTAAAATTTAAAGATGCACGTATGATTGTGGAATGGTACAATACAAAATTATCTATAAGATCAAGTGAGTATTCTATAGTTTGATGATTCTTTTGGTTGGTTGAAGAACAGAACATTCTACCTAGACTTGATTGTGAGACAATCAGTGGATCTACTAAATGGCATCCATTTAAGAGTTCTAATGCAAGCACATGGACTATATGGACAAGGGAGCTTGCATGTTCTAGTCAGTTTTGTATTTTAGGAGATTGGGAAGCATGTGAGAATACATAATGGGTTGAAGAGTGGAAGCAAAGATCGTTGAGACCTACACAAACACATGATCAATATGAAACAACAATTGAAGGCAATGATCAAGTGTTTGCATCGGATGACTATGACCATGTTTCAGACCTTATACAAGAACGTAATTTAATTCAATTTATTTTATTTTATTTCACTTTATTGCTAGTTTGTAATATATTTAATTACATAAGGATGCATGTATGTAGAAATTGGTCAAATTATGTCACACAAGTTATTGGATTAAATTTTGTTTGCAGGACATGTGTATGTTGTTGCTGCACTTGAGGAGAATGAAGAGGGAAATATAATATTGGTTGGATTGATGTGTGGAGACTAAACATAAGTTAATAGCACCTCGAGAAGATAATTATGGTTTTCATTATCCAACAAGTTCGATGGTGGTTGTTGGCATTTGGCTATGAAAATACCTAACAAGGAAGAATGGTTTGCCTGCATTTGAAGATTATGAAACACATAAGAAGATTGTACACTACTCACATTTGGTGGTGGCAACAAATATAAAACTAGTGAGGTATTGTGGAAGACCTGCTAATAAAGAGCTATGGACAATTTCTATGGAAGAGCATGAGATAATCATAGATGCATTACAAAAAAGAGAGGATGTAGATGGTACAATGGAATAAATTTTTAGGTATGTATATAGTTGTATATATTTAATCAATAGTTAATATAGTTGTATTAAGTCATCCCCTTAACTCCCCTTAAGCCATCCTCTTACCTACCCTTAATCAATTTCCTATAAATATAGAACTAATTTTCTTACATGACACATAATTTTCTCCCCTTATACCCCCTCACTTACATCCCCTTAAGTCATCTGAGCTTACATCCCCTTAAGCCATCTTCTTACATCCCCTTAAGTCATCATCGTAGCTCCCCTTAATCCATCCTCTTACGTCCCCTTACATTCATTATTTTTGTAGGTCCCCTACAAGTCTAGAGATTTTGCATGATTGTCACTACATGTTTTAACCATACAAATTTGTTACATCAAATTTGTAGTCTTCAACTTAAAGTGAATGCATTAGGTAATTGTACATATACTCATATCTTTCATATAACATGTTATCCAGTTACATATTGCATCAATGTTTTATGTTTTTGATATATTCCTTCATTCTCATTTCACCTTCTATATTATTCCATTTTTCTTAAAAATTTTATCGATTCATGTATTTTATGCTTATATACACAGTTAAAATTTATTTATTGTTATTTTGTATCCTTAAGCCATCATCACATTCATCACATACTTTGAGACAAAAAAGAGAGGATGTAGATTCAGCCTACAACATAGAATACTTGTAAATATAGGTAAGTATATATATAGTTTTATACAAATTGAAATACATGTTTTGATGATATATTGATATTGCTTATATACATAGTTAAAATTAATTTATTGTCATTTTGATATCAGGTGGCGTGACGAGGCTACATTTTCATGATCCAACACAAGTTTTGGATTTCCTTGAGATGGCATGGCCACATTTTGCAAATATTGTTTTGAGTTGGCATATATGCCAAATTTGTATATGTACATACACAATTACTCCACACTTATGTATAATCAATTTGTCATGTATATTACTGTTTAATTTGGTTGCCTTGGGCAACTTCCACAAATTTATATATATTCTAATTAATTATATCAATTGTGATTGAAAATGAGACATAATTTAAATTCTTTCATCCCCTTAAGACATCCTACAAGGACCCCTTAAGAGATCCTATTAGGATCCAATTAAGACATCCTATTAGGATCCCTTAAGGTATCCTACGAGGGTGCCTTAAGCCGTCATTTCTCATAATCACTTTGTCATGTATATTACTATTAAATTTGGTTTCCTTGGGCAACTTCACCAAATTAATTCATATATATCCTAATTAATTATATCAATTGTGATTGAACATGAGACATACTTTGAATTCTTTGATCTCCTTAAGACATCCTATTAGGACCCCTTAAGCCATCATTTTTCATAATCACTTTGTCATGTATATTATTGTTTAATTTGGTTGCCTTGGGCAACTTCAAATTAATTCATATATATCCTAATTAATTATATCAATTGCGATTGAACATGAGAAATACTTTAAATTATTTGATCCCTTAAGGCATCCTATTAGGACCCCTTAAGACATCCTATGAGGACCTCTTAAGACATCCTATTAGGATCCCCTTAAGCATCCTATTAGGACCCCTTTGGCCATCATTTCTCATAATCACTTTGTCATGTATATTACTGTTAAATTTGGTTGCCTTGGGCAACTTCACCAAATTAATTCATATATATCCTAATTAATTATATCAATTGTGATTGAACATAAGACATACTCTGAATTCTTTGATCCCCTTAAGACATCCTATTAGGACCCCTTAATCCATCATTTCTCCTAGGACCCATTAATTCATATATATCCAAATTAATTATATCAATTGTGATTGAACCTGAGACATACTTTGAATTCTTTGATCCCCTTAAGCATATTTTTAATTCTTGTATATTGTTGACTTTCATGAACTTGAATAGCATCAAAGTAATACATTTATAGCATCTCAAGTAATGATATATAACATGTGCTTCACATTTGGATAATTACCTATTCCTATTCTAATGCTATCAAATGTTTTGACTGTATGAATCAAATTTGTAAAGTAAAAATATTTGAAATGTATATGTGTTTGCTAACTTGTGACTTCAATTTTATTATTGTTATCAATAATACAACTAATTAAATTTCATAAATCTAACTATATGTGTAAATGTACAACAATAGTCCATAAAATACTGAAATTAATAATGTCCATGAAATAATATATAAAGTCCATGAAACAATATATAAAGTCATTGAAAATATTAAAACATATATATAGATCTAGTCCACATGTGAAATACTAAAATACGGAAACATGTACATAGAGAGTCCATGAAATACTGAAAAATATATAGATATAGTCCATGAAATACTAAAATACTGAAACATGTATAAAGAGTATATATGCAACATGTACTGAAACATATATAGAGTCCATGAAATGTACTAAAACATATATTTGTCTAACTCCTATCATCCCTATAATCAAGAGACCTCTTCACTTCACACTGACTATGATGATCTGAATCAGTCTGAACAAGACAAAGATTTTCTTGAAATCAGATTTAAAATGTTTAGAAATGATAATTTAGTTCATTTTAATTATAAAATCATAAAAAATATTGTATTAGGTTGCTCATCTCCTTTGACGACCTGCTCTGTATGCTCTGCTACATGACATGTCTAATGCTATAGAAGAAAAAGAATTTAACACGTGTCAACATATATTCTATTGAAATTTACTTTAAGCTCACAATGTATATTATAATTGACTTTAAATTATATAATCTAAATATTAAATTATGTCGTATGAGGCTGCTCATCTCTTGTGACGACTTGCTCTGCATGCTCTATTACATGACATGTCTCATGCTATAGAAGAAATAGAATTTAACACGTGTCAACATATATTCTATTGAAATTTACTTTAAGTTCACAATGTATATTATAATTGACTTTAAATTATATAATCTAAATTTTAAATTATACCATATGAGGCTGCTCATCTCCTCTGTCGTCCTACTCTGCATGTGCTATTGTAGGTGGTATGTGGTGCAGGAGCACCCTAGGTTTAGTAGGTTCAAAATTGGCATTTTGTTTTTATTTGAGTTCTTAATATGTAATAAGGTCTAAGAAGACCATTTTAAATATGTTGGTGTCTAGTTTGGATCAATAGGTGTTAATCTTGTGTGCAAATGTAAAAAGTGTCAAGGTTGTTGAATGTTGTCAAGTTGTACAAAGCAACTTTTTCTTTTGTTGCCAATGTGGGAAGATGATCAGTCATAATTTCAAAAGTTGGTTGTAACCATTTGGGAATAGTTGGAAATGCCTTCAAAAGGATTTGTAAGGTCAAACACAAGAGGGAGAGGTGGTTAGAGATGGTGATTGTTGAAAATCTTGAAGTTGGAGTAAGAAAGCATCTTTGTTTTCTTCATTTTGAAATATTTTTATATGTTCTGGTGAATGGTATGGACCTATACCATTGTTTAATGGAATGAGACCAATTGTAAATGAAAGATAATTGAATCTAATTTCTACTACTTTTTGTTGCACTTAATTTCATTATGTTTTGAGGGAGATATGTCCATTTTACTGCAAACAGGTCTGAAACCCTAGTTAGGGTAGTAGTGAGCAAACAAACCAAGTTTTGAAGAGTTCTGTACAAGGTGACCACCCATGCTTTTAAGGTATGTTGTATAAATCCCAAATGGTTGTCTAATACCATATTTACATTCTTGATATCAGGCCTACACTGAAAATTATGGCTGAAAAACCCAATTTGCTGCTACCATACTTTAGGCTCATGAAATAGGACAGTCAGATTTCGAAACCCTCTCTACCAAAACAACCCTATCCAAGTTTTAAATATGTTGTAGAAGAACCAAATGGGTATCTAAATATGCTTTTAGATTTTGAATCATGTGTCTACTCCAAAAGTTATGGTGAAAAAGGCTGAGTTGTTGTCCCACTTTAAGCCTAGTCAAGAAAGAGGACAGTAAGTTTTTAACCGCTCTGTACGAAGGAACCCTATCTAATTTTGGGATATGTTTGTAAATGGTGAAAAGGGTATCTAAAAGTGTCTTTAAATTTTGAATGTCATGTCCACTCTAAAAGTTATGTTTGAAAAACCAGTTTTGAAAGGCTACTAGGAGAATGAAGGCTTGTGAGAAAAAACCCACCGTTGGATGTTTGAAAGATTGGTTGTTTGTAATTGTTTTGGAATTGTCCACCCAATCTCTACATAATATTGGTATTAGAGCCCAAAGATCTAGGCAAAGAATTTTGTTTTGGATTTTGTGTATTGTCTTTTTGAAGGTTGAAGGAAGAGCCTGGATACCAAAAGACTAGACCAAGGGAAAAGAAAGGGGCCTAAGGCGAGGTATCACAAAGACAAAAAGCATTGAGAAGAAGCAAGGTGAAAGAGACTTGCTTGAGAAAGAAGAATGGAGATGTTGAGAAGATTAGTCCGTGGAGACTTGCAAAGTAAGGAGGTACCAAGCAAAAAACAAGAGAAAAGAAAAGAGAGAAGTGAGACAAAGAAGAAAAATGAGAAGGAAGAATAAATAAATGTTTAGCAAGAAATAATAGAGTTGAGGCACACCTTAGAACAAATGGAGGAAAAAATGGAAAAAATTCAAGAAAGAATGGAAATTGAGATGCAACAATTGCTTGAGAGTAAACCAAGAAAAATGTTGGCATTTAACAATAAGGAAGAAGGTAAAATAGCCCATCAAGGAGATCATTTAGAAGAGAAGGATGCCGGAGAAGATAGCAGAACCAGACATTGAAGAATCTTTGTTGATGAAGGAAGAGCAACAACCATCTAAGAAAAAGGAAGATGTAAGTAATACAATGGTGACCAAGCCTAGGACTATTTTGACATCAACAAGCATTGAAGAATTGCCTTGCGAAGTTCAAGAGGTATTGAAGGATAATATGAACATAGTTGTGGATGAAGCTTCACCTTCTTTATTACCAATGCAAAGGATCAATCATTTTAATTTTTTTGAAGCAAGTGAATTTGATTCTAATGTACAAGTTGAGCAAGAGAGAGATGTTTATGGGGAAGATCAAGTTGCTATTATGGATTTGTAGACCAAGTTACTTCAATTAGATGTTGCCATGTTGACAAGGTCACTGAGAGAGTGAGAAGTAGGGCAAAGAAGGCATAGCCAGTGATGGCATTACACAAATAGTTTCATAAGACAATGTTGCCATTGTTATCATCCATGTGAAGGAGGAAGAGTATCATCAACCTGATGGGAAGACTGATCAATTCTATCTGTCATTGCACACGGTATCTCTGGAAAGTGACTTGCAACATAGTTTATGTAGCTGCCTTTGCCAAGTGTTCAAGAAACCTATAGTTAAGATGAAGCAAGCATGGGTCTATTTCAAAGAAGGTAATATCCAGGGATCTAAAAACATTAGTCAAGAGCTTTCAAACACAATTCCCATGTTGCTTCTCTCCATTCAAGTGGAGCTTAAATTTTTCTTCCTCAGGAGTATGGTGCAAGAGCACCCTAGGTTTAGTAGGTTCAAATTTGGCATTTTGGTTTTGTTTGAGTTCTTAATATGTAATAAGGTATAAGAAGACCATTTTAAATGTGTTAGTGTCTATTTTGGGTCAATAGGTGTTAATTTTATGTGCAAATGTAAAAAGTGTCAAGGTTATTGAATGTTGTCAAGTTGCACAAAGCAACTTTTGCTTTTATTGCCAATGTGGGAAGATGAACAGTCATAACTTGAAAAGTTGGTTGTAACCATTTGGGAATAGTTGGAAATTCCTTAAAAAGGCTTTGTAAGGTCAAACACAAAACCTGGAGACGTAGTTGGAGATGGTGACTGTTAAAAATCTTGAAGTTGGAGTAATAAAACATCTCTATTTTCTACATTTTGAAACATTTTTCTCTATTCTGGTGAATGGTACAGATATGTGCAGTCATTTCATGGCATAAGACTAGATGGAAATGAAATATAATTGAATCTACTTTCTACTTATTTTTGTTGCACTCAATTTTATTGTGTTTTGAGGGAGTTATGTCCATTTTACTACAAGTAGGTCTGAAATAGTTAGGGTAATAGTGAGCAAACAAACCAAGTTTTGAAGAGTTCTGTAGAAGGTGACCACCCCTAATTTTGAGGTATGTTGTATAAATCTCAAATGGTTGTCTGAAACCATATTTACATTCTTGATATCATGCCTGTACTAAAAATTATACCCAAAAAAACCAATTTGTTGCTACCATGCTTTAGGCTCAATAAATAGGACAGTTAGATTTTGAAACCCTCTATACCAAAACAACCCTAGCCAAGTTTTGGATATGTTGTAGAAGAGAGACATGGGTATCTAAATATTATTTTAGATTTTGAATCCAGTGTCTGTTCCAAAAGTTATGGTGAAAAAGGCCGAGTTGATGTCCCACTTTAAGCCTAGTCAAGAAAGAGGACAGTAAGTTTTTTACCATTCTGTACAAAGGAACTGTTACCAATTTTTCACCTATAGCTCAAATTTGCAGAGTTGATACATTTATTCTATCTTAAGGTAAAATATTTCTAACATTTTCTGCTATAATGTTTTGCATAGTTTAAGGTGTTTGAAAGGTTTAGTTTTATCATTGTTATAATAGAGGAATGAAATTCAGTTCATCATTCATTGCTTTGTAGAGTTTTCATGAGAGATATAAGTTATTTATTTTCACATTACAATGATTACTCATTTGACAAATGAGATATACACAAATTGAATAAACATTCCATTGAATGAAAGCAAGATAGATCAAATGTCCCACACAAGTAGTGAGAATAGCTGAATCAATACATCAGAAAGAATATAATATGCATCTAATAAAAACTAAAGTACTGAAGTAGATAAGATAGAGCATATCTATCATTGCCTGTGGAGGTTATGAATTGATCCTTATTGTAGCTTGCCCTTTGCTCTTGACCTTTGAATGAACCTGCAAGAGATGGAGAGAGATATGTTAGAGCTCCAGATATGGCGTATCCTATGTACTTCATCAAATAGAGACATAATATATTCTTTATGATGCACTGAGTCAGAAGATCAAATCATCCATATGCAAGAGAGCTTGAAGAGATGAGCATCATTGAGCTTCACTATTTTTTAAACTAACATGTTTGTTTCCTGTGCAGGTATAGAAGAAGTTATGTTACTGTTTTGAAACAATTTCAGCATGTGGTGCAAAGTGGGTTCCCACAAGGGTAGAGCCTAGCATGTTACCCTTGAATCTCAAGGGGCTGGCATAGGAATACTTATTCATATTGTGCAAATAGAAACATTTAAACTGAAAGAGTAATTCATAGAGTGTTTATAGGAGCCTCAAGATCAGTGTTCATTCATGACTGTCATCTCAAACACAATGAGATGAGAATCACAAATGAGCAGTGAGCTCATTCAAGGATACCTAATGAGGTATGAAACTGAGTACATGTATGACCAACATCAAAATATCTATTGTTACTATTTGTTGTCACAATATCATTATATTGTCATTTGTATGAATTCACATAACTATATTGGAACAACAAAAGCCATGGAACAAATAGAACAACTATACGAATAAAGTCAGTTACCAGATGCTTCTATAGTATATAGGATGGGGCCATGAAGTATCAAGTTATTGATCAAATGCATGAGACAGCCAATAAAGATTATTTAGAGTATAATGGATGCCAAATCACAGGTTTTAAAATGAACAATATCATCTCATGATATATATTGCAGCTATCAAGAAAGTAGTAATTGTAAAAAAATGAGCATCCTTATCATAAATGAATGATCAAACTGATGAGTACACAAATTGACAACCACAAAACATTCATGTTCAGCTATAGGAAAGTCAAGCTGATACAGTTGCAAGTTGTACATGGAAATGCCATGCTACACAGAAAGTAAAGGAGCCATTACCATTGAATATAAAGTGTATGTGGATACATTTGATGTGACGCAGTGAACTAGATAGTAAGTGATTTATGCCATGTTACAAGTTGAATAAGATTATACCAAGTGTATACAGAACATGCAAACAAAAGTGCCATAATGATCCAAATAATGTATGCAGTTGTCATTAATGGTGATAAGAGAGTGAAGACTTTGCTTTAGGATATCAAGAGAATCCATACACTCTCTAAGTTCATATTCATCTACAGGTGGTACAAAAGGAAATCGTATGTATCTTGATGTTCTAAACTCATACATCTATACAGTTTGTGATGCCTTATCTTGTAAATGACATGAAATATCAGAGATATCATGTGACTATAGTAAAAATCAAATGGAGGTGATTGTTCATCATACATTCTTATTCATGATGCTACAAAGACAAAGAGTTTAAACAAAGTGCCAAGGAATAGTAATGTCTTCTAGAAATGGAGAAAACCCAGTTCATTTTCACAATCTGCTCCCTTTGAGTTGTTTTTTTTTACAAACCCTTATCATAAAATATGGACAAACTTCAAATACATAGAAGATAGTAAGTTTCAATCTTATAAGGGTTTGGTGAAATGATAAGGAATCAAACATATGAAGCTATAGCCTAAGACTGCAAAGTGTCAAAACCCAACATCATGTTGCATAGAGATCATAGATACAGCAAAACATGGTAGGTTTTGAGCCCATGAGGGTTTTGAGAAAACACTCATAAAATGTGGAATAGACCAGATATAACTGAAACCTAGTAAAACCTTTTTATTTTGCAAACTTAGAAATGAAGGATAGTATAGTTTCATTATCTTCTACATACAGAAAGTAAACGAAAAAATAGTTTGTGGTCTCAACATTCCCGGCTAGAGTGAGTCTCTAATGTCACAAAAAGGTTAAAACCCACATGGGGTTTTTACAAGATCTCCAATGCAGGACAATGGTGAAGTTCAAATTCATAGATACAAAAAAGAAATGCTGATAGACATAAGCTTGGCTGCAATCTCTAGTGCCATGTCAAGACTCATATCAATGGAGAAATACAAAGAAATGAGACAGTATTCTCAAGGCAGAAAACTCACCTTTGTTCTGAGTAGAGATATGACCACAGAGCCATGGGTTTTCCTCATTTTTTGCTTTCATTTTTCCTTTGAATGAGCTCATAAATATCATCCATGAAGGTCCAAGACACAACAAAGAGATAACAAAAACTAGAGGTCAAAAAATTGTAGAGGGAGCAACGACAGTCATGGCTTTAAGGCTGAGTTTTGCACTTAGGAAATAGAGAAAAGGAATGAATTTGTGCAAAGAAGTCTTACCTTATTGTTTCCTATCAAAATCTTCAAAGGAATCCATGAAAATTGGATTGAGATAGGAGAGAAATCAAAGTTTTCCAGTTCAAACCCTAACCCCATGGTGGTAGTAGAGCTTCATCTCAAAAAATGTGAAGTCTGAAATGAGCCCGAAAAGATAGGGCATCGTTTGTTTTTGTGTTAGGGTTACCTTTTGCCCTAAGTTTGATTGTGGTATTTTATCACATCAAATTTATTTTCACATGCCTTGATTAATACTCATTGTGGTATGTTGTTCACTTTGCATTTACCTAGTCCTCATGACTTAGGATGTTATATGCCCTAGGTCCCTTTTGCATGTTTGAAGCCTAGGCTTTATGCCTTATAGGCTATTTGATCACCTTTGAAGATAGGCCAAAAACATCATATGCCTTAGTAATTATTTGCAAACCAAATGGAGGGCATCCTTAGAGGCTTTTATTTTTTATTTTTATCAAACCTTCCCATTTGTATTAGAAATTTAATTGATTTTTATGGAAAATCAAAATGCCATGGAATGTATTATACTTGGAGAAATTTCAAATCAAAAGCAAATCGAGAAAATAAAACTGCAAATCATTGTAAAACAATAATTAAAGCAATCTCTATACAAATTGTTTTTAAATATTTGTTAAAGCAGAGAAAATCTAGATATAATCTTTCTTTTGGACGAAATTGATCAAATATGGGAATTTGGAGCTTTTTCTGATCAGGTAAAGCCTGATTTTGAGAGGATTTTGGTGGGACCACTTGGGATGGCATCTAGGTAGCTTCTATTTTTAGTTTGGAGACATTTCAGGGGCCTTTTTGGTAGCTTTTCAGTGGATTTTGAAAATGACTTGGTGGCTAGCTTTTAGAGAGATTTTTGCAGTTTTTCCTAGATTTTTCCATCTTGCAAATTAGAGGATATATTGGAGAAAAATTTAGTTGTCTGGGGGAGTTCTGATTATTATTTCTTCTCTCTTGTTCACCTACAGAGAGCTTGTAAACACTTTTGTACTCAGATATTTAGTTTCTACTCCTTTCAGTTTCAATAGAGCAGCAGAATTCTCCTTTTCATACTTTCTAATTTGTTTTGCAGTGAATGCTTTTATATTCAATTGTGATTGAATTTTTGAATCCTTTTCTTATGTCTCATTGTTGCAAGATTGAGTGTGGGGTTTCATGTAATGCAAGTTGCATGTTATGTTTAGCTTGGTTAATGGGTTAAAGTTGTGATAAAACATTCATTTTTCCTTAATGGAAACCTCTAGCTTTCGAGCTTTCATGCAAATTAGTTATGTATTGCATTGTTTTAGTGAAATTGTGAGGATAAAAGACTTTGTGAGGATGATTGTGAGTCAATAGGTAAAATTCTAGTAAATCATCCATAGATTTTAAAATTGCATTTTCAGTTACCTTCTACTCCTTTTCCTCAACAATCATTTAGATTAGGTGAAGATACCCAAGAGAGAAAGCTCACTCTGGATGTTCACTCCAAGTTTTAGGCAACGCACAGGCGTAGGAGTGTTCCAATGTGTTAATAGGTTGCTAAGTTGATAGCTTAGTCTAGGTGCATACTTTGTTGATAATAGGAACCCTATCTAATTTTGGGATATGTTTGTAAATGGTGAAAAGGGTATCTGGAAGTGTTTTACATTTTGAAGGTTATGCCCACTCTAAAAGTTATGTTTGAAAAGCCAGTTCTCAAAGGCTACTAGGAGAATGAAGGCTTGTGAGGAAAAACCCACCATTGGATGTTTGAAAGATTGGTTGTTTGTAATTGTTTTGGAGTTGTCCACCCTTGCTCTACATCAGTATGGCATCAACAGGATGAAACATGTCACTGACAAGGTCCTACAAGGTCATTTATAAAGCACATGTGTACAAATTAGGTTAAAACATATATATTCACTTGTGTGCCCAATTTTTGTTTTAATCTATTTAAAAGACCTAGACATAAATTACACATACACAGATAATTTTTTCAAGAACCTGAAATGTAGCCAACTCCTGAAATTGAATTGGATTATCCAGGTGTGTTGCAATACCCATCCTCATCATTCTGTCAACCTACATAGACATATATTAAAAATATTTATAAGTACATGCACGTTCGATATAGTGAATTCAAAATATGAAATCTAAGTATAGTTTTTTAAAAAAATATACATACGAATGGCTCATGTGAGACACCCGACGATGGAGGAGTGCTTGAGACATCCTCAGGAGGATCCTATGTGGAAGTCAGATTACTTCTGTGAACCAGCATAAATATTTAATGTACATGTTCAGGATTGAATTATAAATTAAAATCAATTTATTAAAATTATTTAATATATATTTAAAAAACAATCATTTAATACCCCAAATGCATAGGTACTAGGACTAGCTCCACCAACCGCTCCTCCATGGTCTCGAACCTCAACTACCATCACATAAGTCTTCTCATCAAGGCCACCCAAGAGTGCACTCAATGCTCCTAATGTAGATACCACTAGATGATGCTAGATAGGTGCAAGAATGGTAGTAGAAGGAGGTCAACAAGAGCTTGAGCATGCGTAGGTCATTGGGGATCAACCCATGCCCTTAACCTCTATTGTGGCATGTTGCCACCAATACCCTTGAATGATCTAAAATCAAAATAATTGGGTTTCCTATTCAAAACAAACTCTACATATAATTTTCTCAAAAAATATAGAGGAACCTCACAATTAGCATGAGGTAGATAATCAAATACCATCCACCACCTATCCCAAAATTTGGCAAACATTGTTGCATGTCTACACTACCTAATTGATATTATTTTCTTGTTTGGTGGAATTGGTTCATTGGTGATGGGGTGCCTAAAATATTGAGCTAAATTAGCTTTTGCAATTTTTAAATCCAAGATCTACATATAAGAGAGGTCATCAGCATAAAATTGTTGCCTCTCTTCTCTCCATAATCAAAAAGTGCCCAAGTCCAAATCAATGGACCTAATAGAATCTACAATGATTTGCATCAAAGATGTAAAACGCATGAAGTGAGGTGGCATGAATTGTTCACTTCAAATGGCATTGGTTTTTCTTCGATGGATGTGATATTTTTGTTAATTCTAGCTCACAAATGAGCCTCATCTGATCCAGGTGGGAGTGGAGGTGGGAGATTTTGATGTGGAGATGGAGGTGGATCATGGTGTTTAGGTGATGGGGACCATAGAGCTGGCGCATTGAGGAAATCCTCAACATCAAAGTGAATATCCATGATATAAAAACTAGATGAACCTGCATATATACATGAATATACAAACAAGTAAAAAATTAACTTTCAAATTATCTATATATATATATATATATATATATATATATAACTAGATATTATACATGTTGAGAAATTACAAGAAATATTTAAATTAAACAAGATATTATCATTCAACTTGAGCATACATACAAACTTCAAATTTTAAGAGAGTCTAATTCTATGTAATTTTAATACATGTACTAAAAAAGAAACTGAAAACATATACACAAAAAAGCTAAATTTTGTGGCTTTCAATACATACTTTAAATTGTTTGCAAGGAATAGTGAAGTTTCCCCTTAAATCCTAATTTATTAAATCCCCTTAATCCACATGTTATCTTTTCTACGTCCATAAACCATGCTAATGGAATGATTTTGTCCATAGTTGACCAAGTTTAATATATATATCTTAAACATGTTTGTAAAAAATTCAAGCTCATCTAACATTATACATATCAAGATCAAATGTGAATGATCAACTTTCAACTATTATTTGTGGCTTAAGGGGATTAATGAGTAAATTTCAAGTTGTAGATCATCTACATCCTCTTAGATCATCCCTTGACAATGAGTAGATTTCAAGGGTCCATTAGTGTTATTATTAATGGCTTAAGGGGATTTTATGATCATCCCTTGACAATGACATGTGGTTTTTCTACCTTTGAAAAACAAATAATTGTTAATGTGATGAACTATTGTTGTAAGTTAATTATTGGTTTTTTTGATTTCATTTTACTATAGTATAAAATAAATGAGAGCAGAATGGGAGGATGGAGTGTTGTGCATCTAAGTTCTGTGCGCTCAGGAAAGCCTGAGCATTGCCTTAGCCACAGTTTTTCTACTTCTAGCAGTTGTTTTTTGTTGTTTGATGGTGGTATGTGTAGGATTTTGCTTTCTGCTAGCATTTTTTGTGTACAGGCATTTTGTGGGGGCAATTTGAGGTTCACATGGTTAGTTTTTATTGGAGTTTTTTCTGTGGTACTTGGTAATTTGTGATTGCAGGACAGCCTTTGTGCTTTTTTCTTTGGCCAGATTTTGGCGTTTGTTGTATTCAGTTGCCATGGGATTTGACATAGAGTCTTCTGAGGGCCCTAGGGTTTCTTCTCAAGAGGCCCTCAATAGGGAGGATCCCTCTCCTTCAAAGTCGATGCAAGATTTGAAGGAAGTGTCTGTGAATTTGTTCGAAAGCCCCTAGGTTTCTAAGGTGAATGGGTACCTCAAAAGGAGCGAGGAAAGAACTATATTGGTAATTTAACCAGGATCTGCGGAGGAGGATGTGACTTATTTCACAAATCATGCCTTAATTTGCAATTTTATGGGGATCAAAGTTTCTTTTCCTATCATCGAATCCTGGATGAGAAGTACTTGGAATCCCAAAGGGGATATGGAAATTATGTTGGTAGCTAATAATTACTTTCTAGTGGTTTTATCTAACTTGACAGATCATAACAAGGGGTTTGAAGGGGGCCCATACTTTCATAATCAGATTGGGATTTTTATTAAGCCTTGGCATGTAGGATTTAATCCAGTAGAGGAGCTCCCTTCCAGGATCTTGGTGTGGGTTCAACTTCCTTGGTTCCCATTGGAATTCTAGAGGAATGATATTCTTCATATGGTTATGATGCTGTTGGGCAAGATGGTGGGCCCTTCGTAACAAATGCTTTCCAGATTCTGTGGAAATTAGGTTAGGCTCTTCCTCATTGACTCAACAGTTGGATTATAAGGCTCTTCATTTTCAATGATATATCTGCCATGAGTATGGGCATATACAAAATAAGCGCCCCAGAATTATTCGTGTAGGGTCCTAGTTGGATAAGTATTCTAGGCCTGCTCCTAAGATGGATTAGGGGAAGGCCCCTGCTTTAGCTCGTGAGATAGACAAGGAGTGGCTTATTTCTGTAAAGCCCTAGAATAAAGGTAGAGGTCTGAAGAAAACTCTCAAGGATAGGAAGACAGATGTATTATTCAACTAGTTTGATGCCTTAGCCGTGGATGAGTAGTAGGGGATGATCACAGAGGAGATGCAGGATGGTCTAAGCCCCATGGAGAGGACTTAGGAAGGCTTAAAGGAAGGTGTTTATTGTGTTAAAATTCTAGAAGGGGTTGTTGGTTCTTAGATGGAAACAGATTAGGTGTCAGTGGTGCAATCAAAGGTCATAGAGGCTGAAGATGGATTGATTCAAGATCCCACAAGACTTCCTTTGGTTAAGCCAGCTCTTTCTTCTTAGGTGGGATGTAGTTCCAAACCCTCCCTTGGGATTTAACAAAAGAATCTCAAAAAGACTGCTTAAGAGGTGCCCCCTAAGATGGGTCAGAAGAAGGATCAGGAGAAAGTTAAGTTGATAGGTGAGAATTTGGTGGAATCAGGGTCAGTTAAAACTATTGACTCCCACTTTACTACTTCTCATAGATGATTGTGATTTCATTGAATGTAAGGGGGTTGAACAACATCCCTAGGAAAAAGGTTGTTCATGAGTTGATTCATTTTCATTCCCCTGATTTGGTCTTTATTCAGGAATAAAAGTTGTCAATGGAAAGTATGGCTAGCATAGATTCTAGTTTATGGGGTAGAGGTCAATTGTAGTGTATTGGAGCTCAAGGTAGTTCTGGTGGAGTAGTTTGTTTATGGGACCTATGGAAGGTTTCTCCTATCTAGTGGATCTCTAGTAAATTCTCTTTGTCAATGGTTGCAACTAGTTATGAATCTAGAGAGAATATTCTTTTCACCAATGTTTATACTCTAGTTGATGTTTGGGGAAAGCTTTATCTCTAGTCTCATATTCGGTATGTAAGGTCCTTAGGTCCCTTGTTTCCTTGTATTATGGCTGGGGATTTTAATGTGATTGTTAGTCTCGATGAGAAGAAGAGGGGATTGGATAGATTGGATTATGCTTCTATGATGTTTAGAGACAATATTTTTGGCCTAAACCTTGTGGATGTTAAGCCCTCCAATGGCTTGTTTACTTGGAACAATAGAAGATGTGGAGATGATTGTATCTCAAAAAGGTTGGACAAGTTTTTGGTTTCTAGTTTCTGGATTGGCAATAATTGGGCTACAAGTTCTAAGATTTTAGATTGGCAGGGATCAAACCATTGGCCTATTAAACTGTTAATTTCCCTATTTGGATCAACCAAGAATCCTTCCTTTAAGTTTCATTTGATGTGGCTCTGTGAATGTTCTCTTCAAGATCATATGATTGGGTGGTGGAGGGAAGGAAAGTTAGCTTTTCATACTGGTATGTACTCTTTTGTTAAGAGGTTGCAATATGTGAAATTTCAGCTTAAGAAGTAGAACAAGCATTGTTTTGGGAATATCTTTCAAGCTAAAGTTGCAGCACAATCTTAGTTGGATCATATTACTCACCAAATTAGAGAGTTTGGTCTCACTATGGAAAATCTTAGGGATGAAACAAAAGCTTTATAGGAGCTAGTTGAATGGGAATTGTGAGAGGAGATTTTTTAGAAGCAAAAATTGAGGATTGACTGGCTCCAGGAAAGAGATAGAAATACCTCTTTCTTTCATAATGTCATCAAAGATAGGAGACATGGGAATGACATTTCTTCCTTGATGTCCTCCCAAAGGGTTTTTCTTTCTTCTGATCATAAGATTATAGATGAGGCTTCTAGGTTCTTCTCACAAAGGACACCCCTTTAGCTATGGAGGAGGAAAATTATGTTCTAGATTGCATTCCTCCTTTGGTGACAAATGAGATGAATGAGTCCATTTGTAGAGCCATCCCTATGGAGGAATTGGACAAGGTTGTTTTTCAATTAAAAGGTGGAAAGGCTCTTAGACCAGATGGCTTTCCAACTGAATTCTTTCAGGAATTTTGGGAGATTATTAAATTTTATCTTTTGGAGGTAGTTAGGGAGTCGTATAGGAGCAAGCAAATGTTTAAAACTTTGAATGCTACTTTTCTGGTTCTTATCCCTAAGAGGAAGGACATAACTCTCAAAATCTTTTTTATCCAATAGATCTGTGTAATTTGGTTTAAAAGATTATCATGAAGCTGATCGTAGAAAGACTTAAGCCTTGGCTCAATAGGTTAATTTTGAGAGGAGCAGGGGGGATTTTTTGCTAGTAGACAAATTTTGGATGGTCTTGTTATGGTAACAGAGGCTATTCACTCAGTGGCAGTGTCCAAGGAGAAAACAATGTTCATTAAGTTGGATATGGCCAAAGCCTATGATAAAGTTAAATGGGCTTTTCTCTTAAAGGTGTTGTTGTCTTTTGGATTTGTATCTAACTGGGTGGACTGGGTTATGAGTTGTGGTACTTTGCTACGCCCTTAATATTAGTGTACATAGAGTTATGAATAGCTAGCTTGTGGCTATCTTAAGTCCTAATTAAGTCATGTTATCATTATTATATTATTATTTAGTTAGATAGGTTGGACTAGGTGTTATATAGGGGTGTGTCTATTCATCCTAAGCATAATTAGGTATATATAGGAGGATATGAGTCTTATTTCATCATATATTGTGAAGTGTGTTCTCATTGGAGATATTTGGAGGTTGCCCCCTTGAAGTGGCCTATTATTCTTAGTTATAATCAAGTATTTGTAGAATATCTCATATTATCTTCTTCCATTGTGCAAGTTATTTCATTACAAGTGGTATCAGAGTATGATCTTGGCACCATAGAGGCAAGATTTTTTCTCAATATTGGAGGCAATTTTGGGAAGAGTATAACTTTCATATTTTAGAGAATTTTTAAAAGATTTTTAAAGGGTTTTTGAAGGCCATATTAAAGAAGCTACATTCCATATTTTAGAGGAATTGGAGCCAATTTGAGTGAATTACTGTAGAATTACGATTTCTGTACAATTTATTTGAGAACTACATATATCTCACATCCTGACGAATTAGAGAATAATTGGTATTGGGTTCTTGAAGATACACTAGTGGAGTCTACAGTCCAAAGCTTGGATAAATTGAAGCAAAAATAAGTGAGTTATTGCAAAATTAGGGTTTCCAACAAATTCACTTTCAAGGATGAAAATTTGCTAATTTTTTGGAGTTTTTTTCTGGGTAAGTGGTATCTTGGTCCTAGTAAGTTATAGTAAAAATTGCAAGGAATTTACATTTCATTTGTGTGATTTATTTCAAACATATTGGTTTCCATCATGACGGGGCCTGCAACAAGAGGCAAAAAGAATGTTGTCACACCGGGGAAATCCTTTGATAAGGAGGGGGAAACAACAGAGGATAATAATCCCAATGAGGAAATAAGTAAGGTCAAATAAGAGTTGTCCTCAATTAAGAGGGATATGTGTGACCTAAGAGGAGATATATCAGATATACAAAGCATGTTAAGTGCCTATATGAATGAACCAAGAAAGGAGTTCTCAAGCAACCAAGGTGAAACCTTCAAGTCGGCTAATACTAACACAAATTTTAATACTCCTATGGGATCTAGGAATTTGTTTCCAAAGGTGGATATGCACAAGTTTGATGGCACAGATCCTCTAACATGGATAAACCAAATGGAGAATTTTTTTGAAGTACATCAAATCCCATATGGACAAAAGGTCACAATGGCTTCCCTATATCTAGAACCAGACCAATTCATTTGGTATCATTGGCTTTGTACTCAATGAAGGAAAAATGGTCTCATTGTCTCATGGTCAATTTTTACGGAGGAACTCCAGTCACAATATAGCAATAGTGTGACAGACAACTTCTTTAGCCAACTAGCTAAACTTCAACAAATAGGATCAGTTAAGGATTATATTCAACAATTCCAAAATCTATCCTTAAGAGTGGATACAATTATAGAGGAGAACTTGAATAATTTATTCTTGGGTGGTCTCGAGGATCACATTCAACATGAAGTACGCATGTTCTGTCCAAATTCTATCTCTAAAGCAATGATTATGGCAAGAATAGTGGAGGAAAAAAATTTGGCTAATAGAAGGGAAGAATTACCTAGTAACAAAGTTGACAAGGCTCTTGCATCATCATTTACTCATCCTATTAGGTTGACACCTCAACAATTGGGAGAGAAAAAGGCCAAAGGGTTATGTTTCAACTGTGATGGAAAATATCATAAAGGACATAAATGTGATCAGAAGAAGTTGTTCTACATTGAAGCTACCTATGGTGAAGATAAGGATGAAGAAGATCCATTGGTGGTGGTAGAGGACTCTAAAGATGTCCAACCAACTATCTCTCGTCATGCACTATCAGGTATTAATAATCCAAAAACTCTCAAGGTAAGGGGTTTCCTTAGAAAACAAATAGTGATAGTATTGATTGACTCGAGGAGTACACATAACTTCATCAACAAGCAACTAGCAGCAAAGTTAATTTGTTTTGTCTACCCTACCCCTGAATTCCAGGTTATGATTGCAGATGGTGGTACAGTCAATTGTTCAGGGAAATGCCATAGTATTAAACTCACCATGGGGGACTACATGATAGACAACCCTATGTTTGCTATACCCATGGCTGGAGCAGACATTGTTTTGGGAGTTCAATGGCTTACTACCTTGGGCACAATTGAGATGAATTTCCAGGAACTATTCATGCGCTTCTACTCTGGGGATAAAAAATATGAGCTACGGGGTTTATGTGCAAAGAGTCCATAATTGGTAAGTGCACACCAAATGTCACTAAAAAGGGATGTGGATAAATTTGTGGGTCAATTATTGTCAATGGAAGTGCAACAGCCAAAGATTCCTAATTCACCTTTTAGGAAAGTAGTTCCAATTTTGGATCACAAGGGGGAACTTGATTTGTACGGGCCTCATAAAGGTTCAACAAGGACTGACAACATCAACTTCAAATTGAGGTTACCTAAATAAAAAATCATACAACCTTTCTACGATATCTTTATCTTAGAGAATGCTAGTAGACTCAAAAGTCCATTCACAACAATGTTACCAGAGCTTGATGAAGAAGGAAGAATCATATTGGAACCAGAGTGCATTCTTCAAACATGCATGAAGAAGCTGCAGAATAGAACCCTCACTGAGTATCTCATCCAATGGAAGAATTTACCAGTTGAAGAGGCCACATGGAAGAACAAGGAGTTCATTCAGAAGAATCCACACTTGATTAGCATTGAGGACAATGCTACTTTGAAGAGGGAGGGCATGCTATGCCCTTAATATTAGTGTACATAGGGTTATTAATAGTTAGCTTGTGGCTACCTTAACTCCTAATTAAGTCATATTATCATTATTATATTATTATTTAGTTAGATAGGTCAGACTAGGTGTTATATAGGGGTGTGTCTATTCATCGTAAGCACAATTAGGTATATATAGGAGGATATGAGTCTTATTTCATCATATATTGTGAAGTGTGTTCTCATTGGAGATATTTAGAGGTTGCCCCCTCGAAGTGGCCTGTTATCCTTAGTTATAATCAAGTATTTGTAGAATATTTCATATTATTTTCTTCCATTGTGCAAGTTATTTCATTACATACTTTGACTTACTTTTCTATGGTTATTAATACTGATCCTACTAATTTCTTTAGTGCTTTAAGGGGTCTTCGACAGGGGGACCCTTTCTCTCCATACTTGTTCATCCTCTTGGCTAAGGATTTAGGGAGACTCACAAAATCTCATGTGGCCAAAGGTTTGATCCAAGGTTGGAGTTGCGGTAGAAATTTGCCTCCCCACTCTCATTTGCAATTTGTTGATGACACTACTCTAATGGGTTTAGCCAGAGTTAATGAAGAAGTTAACTTAAGAAAGGCCTTCGATATTTATTTGGCTACTTCTGGTCAAAAGATTAATGAAGACAAGTCCATCTTTTTCTTTAATACTCCTTAGCATATTCATGATGGGATTGTTGGGATTCCCAGATTCTAGATTGGGACACTCCCTCTTGTCTATTTTGGGATTCTCATTAATGTTGATAGTGTGTCTAGGGGTTTCTAGCAGGATATCCTAGACAAGTTACGTAAGCGGGTTAGTCACTGGACTTGTAGATGGTTATCCTCTACTGGGAGGGTTACTTTATAAAAATTAGTGATTCAAGTTCTTCCCATTTATAGGTGTTTTGTTCAAGGAGCTCCCTCAAGCTTCATTGAGGAATTTAATACTTTGTCCAAATAATTCTTATGGGCTAGAAATTTGGAATCTTCAAAGTGGAGTTTGGTCAAGTGGGAGTCTATTTGTAGACAAAAACAAGAGGAAGGTCTTGGTCTTCGACAGGCCAGTCTTTAGCTGCCAAACTTTATTGGAGGTGGTGCACTTGTCAGTATCAGGACTAGGCTAAGATCCTCAACTACAAGTATTTGGGGGGGATTTGAAAGTGCTAACATCCCTAGGATTACTTTCTTTGGCAAAGGATCTATGGTTTGGGGTACTCTCAAAAGGGGGGCCAACCTTGTTAAGTAGGGGTTGTTTTGGATTTGTAATAGGGGTTTTGAGGTTTTATTTTGGCATGACTCTTGGGACGGTCATCCACCTATCTTGTCATAATTTCCACATTTACAACCTTTGTGCAACCTCTTTCTTGATGCTGGTTGGAGTCATGTGGGTCATTTCAAATCAGTTTAGTCTTTGGATTGGGTGGAGATTTTTAGATGGAAGGATTCTACTAAGTGGCCGCAAGGGGGATCACTAGCAAATTGAGAGAAATTAGTTCATATTCTAGTTGGTAGAGTTCGTAGATCCATGAAGGAGAATGATTCTCTAGCCTGGAGTCCAAACCTAAAAGGTGTGTATTATGTTGCTTCTGGATATTGAGTGCTAGATAGGTAGAAGTTGGGGGAGATGGAATCTCCTTGTTGGAAGTTTGTGTGGAATAAATTTGGGTGGCCTAAATGTAATTACTTCCTTTGGTTGGTTGTTTAGAATCATTGTCTCACTTGGGAGAATCTTCAGAAAAGGGGTTTTCAGGGGCCATCCATTTCTTTCCTCTACAATGGGGGGAGAAGATTTAGGCTCATTTGTTCTTTCAATGTCCTCATGCCTAGGAGATTTGGAACTTTTGGTGGGGTGCTTGGAAGTAGGCCTATGTTTATTCTTCTTCTTTAGTTGATTTTTGGAGAAGTTTGGGTAGACCCTCGGCTAAAGCTTCTTTTTTGCAAGTGGCTTGGAATATTGGTCCCTCTTTTATTTTATGGAAGCTTTGGTTGGAAAGGAATCAGAGGATTATTTAGGGGAGGAAGTTGGTGGTCCAATAGGTGTGGCAGATGATTCTTAGTATGCCTTAAGAAACCCTTGTGGCTAAGTGTGATCTCTCTACTCAGTTAGAAATTGGGGAGTTGCAAATTGCACAAAATCTGAGTCTATTTGTTGGAGGTTCATGCTCTACTTGGTCTAGGGAAAGGGGTCAACTTAAGAGAAAGATTCAGAGAGATGGTCAGTGGTCCCCTCCAACTGTAGGTACTATTAAGATCAATATAGATGGTTCTTCTAGGCAAAATCCTGGTCATGCTGGGATTGGGGGGATAAGAAGTGATAGCTATGGTGCTATACTTTTATTTATTCTCTATCTATAAGGGACATAAAACTAATAATTTGATGGAAGCTCTTGCTATTCTCTATGCTCTAGAAAAATGGTGTGCTTTGGGATGGACCAGGGTTATCTGTGAATCTAATTCTGAGGTGGTGATTAATCTTCTGAATGAGCAGGTAGTGGATGGGGTATAATGATAGTTGGCATTAGTGGTTCAACAGATTAGTCTATTGAGTTGCTTAATGGAGTTTATTTCATTTGTCCATGTCCTTAGGGAATCGAACTATGTGGTTGATTTCTTGGCCAAGTGGGGTTCAGAGCAAGAGGGAGCTTGGAATGTTGATAGTTGGGACTAGTTGTCCCATGAAGGTGTTCAAAATTCGGAAAGGTTGATCTCAGTGGATATGGATGGATAGTTGAGGCTCTTGTTTGGAGCTTTGGGGCTATAGATGTTCCCCTTGTTCTAGTTTGGCTAGTTGTTATGATGGTGCTTTGTTTCAAACTTCTATTGTTTTTGGAGGCAGTTCACCTCCTAGTTATGTACTGTTGATTAATTTTATTAATAAATTTTTACACATCTTTAAAAAAAATTATTGGTTGTTTCAACCCCTACCTATAATTAATTGATATTACACTTTTCATTTTACATGTCCTATTTTTTAAATGTATTTAGGACATTATTAAACCCTAAACCCTAAGTTGTCAACCCTAAACCCTTAACCCTTAATTGTAAATGCTAAACCCTTAACCCTTAACCCTTAACTCTTAACCCTAAACCCTTTTAACCTAAACCCTAAACCCTTAACCCTTAACACTATACCCTTAACCCTAAACCCTTAACCCTTAACCCTAAACCCTTAACCCTTAATTGTAAACCCTAAACCCTTAACCCTTAATCCTAAACCCTAAACATTTAACCCTACACCCTAAACCCTTAACCCTAAACCCTTAACCCTTAACCTTAAACCCTTTTAACCCTAAACCCTTAACCCTTAACCTTTAACCATATACCCTTAACCCTTAACCCTTAACCCTTAACTATAAACCATAAACCCTTAACACTTAACACTAAATGATATTAGGAAGTGGAGACCATAGTAGATTTCAATACAAAGAACAACTTATTTTTTAAAAAATGTATGCAACTTTAACTTTGCAACCCTAGTTTCTCTAACCTCCCCTAGACATATATTTGTTTTTCATGGAATCTTGCTCCACTTTGGAGCATAAGGTGTGGGAGAGGTGGTAAAGGGGATAGTGGGGTACTAAATATATTGTATGAAACATATAAATGGTAAACTCAACATACATTAGTAGATTATCAAATCCACATCACCATTATATAATCCATTTGAATGTTTGTGTATGCAATCTTTGATATCACTCATTGCTATTATTCTAACCCACAAAATGCATTTGACCTGAGAGAATCGATTCACCTATTGAGTTGACAAACTCCTAAACAATTTCTATAAACACTACCCTAACAAACTTAGCTATCTAGAAGACAAAGGTGAATATTTTGTAAGGGTATGTTCAATGTCAAATTGATATTATGTAGCATAGATCAAATTTATGTAGTAAATTAAGTTCACAACACTTGGGATTGAGCTTATAGCATTAGGTAATAAATTGTAGAGTTTTTGAGGTGACAGAAAACCTAAAATAGGAATCATATAGTGCCAATTAATTATCTAGCAATGATATTTATCAATTCAACATAACATCCACATCGTTCTTCCATCATCAAGTTTAAAGCTAGGTAATTCTATCCTACATATAACTTTCATATATTTATTGTAATTATTTATAACTCGTAACTTTAATTAATCCAAGTTAATTTATATTTCAATAATTTTATTTATTTAAGTAACCTAAATATATGCAAAAGAGATTTTATTCCCCTACACCTCTCTACACTTCGTAGGTGTAATTAAGCTATTGTAATGAGAAAAGGTGTTCTATAGTGATAGTAAGGCTCAAAACATCATATTGTGAGTGTAAAAAAAACTTTCCAAATAAAATGCCCCAAATCTAGATATATATTTTATTGAGAGGAAATTACAAAATTTCAATTTTACACTATCGAGAGATATTGGTGTCATCTAACATCTACCTATACTTTTGGAATTATACATTTAACCCTAAATCCTAAACCCTTAACCCTTAACCATAAACCCTAAACACTTAACCCTAAACCTTTTTACCATAAACCCTAAACCCTTAACCCTTAACCATAAACCCTAAATATTTAACCTTAAACCCTAAACCATTAACCCTAAACCCTTAACCATAAACCCTAAAGCCTTAACCCTAAACCCTCAATTGTAAACCCTAAACCCTTAACCCTAATTTCCCTAAACCCTAAACCCTAAATCCTAAACCCTAAACCCTTAACCCTTAACCCTTAACCCTTAACCCTCAACCCTAAACCCTAAATCGTTAACCATCTACATCCTCTTAGGACGAGCCTCAAGCAATTTTCTTAAATCCCCTTAATCCATGTCATTTTTCCTAGGTCCATAAACCATGCTAATGGAATGATTTTGTCTTAATTTGACCAAGTTTAATATATTTATCTTTTAAAACAAGTTTGTAAAAACTTAAAGTATCTAACATTATACAAATTGATCAAATGTGAATGATCAATTTTCAACTATTATTAGTGGCTGAAGGGGTTTAATGACAAGATTTCAAGTTGTAGGTCATCTACATCCTCCTAGGTCATCTATATCCTATTTTTTAAAATGTATTTAGGGCATAATTAAACCCTAAAACCTAAACTGTCAACCCTAAACCCTTAATCCTAAACCCTAAACCCTTAACCCTAAACCCTAAACCCTTAACCCTAAACCCTAAACCCTTAACCCTTAACGCTTAACCCTAAACCCTAAACATTTAACCCTAAACCCTAAATCCTAAAGCCTTAACCCTAAACCCCTAACCCTTAAACCTAAACCCTAAACCTTTAACCCTAAACCCTAAATCCTAAATCGTTAACAATATACATCCTCTTAGGACGAGTCTTAAGCAATTTTCTTAAATTCCCTATATCCATGTCATCTTTCATAGGTCCATAAACCATGCTAATGGAATGATTTTGCCTTAAATTGACCAAGTTTAATATATTTATATTTTTAAACAAGTTTGTAAAAACTTCAAGCATCTAACATTATACAAATTAATCAGATGTGAAAGATCAATTTTCAACTATTATTAGTGGCTTAAGGGGATTAATGAGTAGATTTCAAGTTGTAGGTCATCTACATCCTCTTAGATCATCCCTTGACACTGAGTAGATTTCAAGGGGATTAGTGCTACTATTAGTGGCTTAAGGGGATTTTATGATCATCCCTTGACAATGATATGTGGTTTGTCTACCTTTGAAAAACAAATAATTGTTGATGTGATGTGAAATCTACTTTTTTAGGGCCACATTTTGATGAACTATTGTTGTAGGTTAAATATTTGTTGTTTGAACCCCCTACTTATAATTAATTGATACTACACTTTTCATTTTACATATCCTATTTTTCAAAATGTATTTAGGATGTAATTAATAACATATGATGGCCTCCTATTGTTAATTAATAACTATAAGCTTACCATTTTGATGAGATATTATATTTTCTATTCATTTATGTCTAAGGCATATAAAAATTTGTGGCTTGATATAAATCAATAGATTTCATGTTGTACCATATATGTATTCTCTTAGGACATGCCTTAATCAATTTTACTTAAATCCCCTTAATCCACATGTCATCTTTCCTAGGTACATAAACCTTAAACCCCAAAACCTAAACCCTAAACCCTAAACCCTAAATCCTTAACCATATACATCTTCTTA
The DNA here is from genome assembly GCA_027924645.1 of Cunninghamia lanceolata. Classification (NCBI taxonomy): domain Eukaryota; kingdom Viridiplantae; phylum Streptophyta; class Pinopsida; order Cupressales; family Cupressaceae; genus Cunninghamia; species Cunninghamia lanceolata. The sequence goes on along the minus strand of BSBN01000652.1, from coordinate 2,100,226 downwards.
GGATGGGGCATAAGAAATTTTCTTAAATCCCCTTAATCCATGTCATCTTTCCTAGGTCCATAAACCATGCTAATGGAATGATTTTGTCTTAAGTTGATCAAGTTTAATATATTTATCTTTTTAAACAAGTTTGTAAAAACTTCAAGCATCTAACATTATACAAATTGATCAAATGTGAATGATCAATTTTTAACTATTATTAGTGGCTTAAGGGGATTAATGAGTAGATTTCAAGTTGTAGGTCATAGATATATCCTCTTAGATTATCCCTTGAAAATGAGTAGATTTCAAGGGGATTAGAGCTATTATTAGTGGCTTAAGGGGATTTTATGATCATCCCTAGACAATGACATGTGGTTTGTCTACCTTTGAAAAATAAATAATTATTAATTTGATGTGAAATCTAGTTTTATAGGGCCACATTTTGATGAACTGTTGTTCAAGGTTAATTATTGGCTGTACAGCCACATTTTAAATTCCTACTCAAGTTTCTTAATTCTTTCCCTATACTCTAGCATACCTTGCCACATAGAGGTCCTTTTGTTGCTATTGATTTTATCCTTTATTTCTATTCCCCCCATAATCTACTTATTCATATCTAGAATCATTCTCATAACTAAAACATTCCTTCATCTACCTCCTTAAGCAATTGATCATCATTAAGGGGTTGATTGCCATTAAAATATAAAATTTCACATGTATCCTATTACTATCAATGAAATACCATTTTATGAATTCGTTTGAACCATTGAAACTTTATGGTTTTGTTTCAATTTAGTTTAGGGTTTTCTTTTTGTGTGTAGGGTAATTATTTTTAGGTTTGAATTTAGTTAAGGTTTTTTTTTGTGTAGGGAAATTGTTTTTAGTTTTCTTTCATATGAGGGTTTATATATTTTTGAGAAGATTGAAACCAAATTTAAAACCAAATGTAGAATAATACAGAAAATAAACTTGAAATAAAAATTACAAATTACAAAAAATGAAAAAAAAGTGGAGAAATCCACTCACCTGGAGTTTGAGATGGCTAGAAATGCTCCTTTGATACTTGAGATCCCATTCTAGAACCTATGGGTGTCACTAAGAAATGAGCTCACAGGCATTTTTTAAAAATTTAACACTTTTCCAAAATGGGATCCCGTTTTGTGAAACAGGATCCCATTTCTTGGTCTGAGGTTTTGGATCCCTCTACGTAACGAGATCCCATTCTAGATTTTTAGGCTCAGGATCCTGTTCCATAATGGGATCCTATTTTGGTTTGTCTAATTTTAGGTTTTTCGCTAAGTCTGAAACTTCCACGATAAGTGGACTCAACTTCATGCTTTTACCCCAACAACTTGGAAGAGACTATGATGAAACATACGCACTAGTTGCAAGGATTGAAACTATGTGAGAAGTCCTAGAAATTGTAGCCCAGTACAAATGGAATGTATTTCAAATGGATGTGAACTCAGCCTTCTTGAATGGAGTACTGAAAGAAGAGGTGTATGTGGAGTAACCTCCTGGCTATGAAGTCCTAGGGAATGAAGACAGAGTATACATGCTTAGGAAAGCTCTCTACAGGCTCAAACAAGCACCAAAAGCATGGTACAACATAACTGATTCATACCTACTAGTGGATTTAGAAAAAGTGACAATGAGACCACAAATTACACCAATGTAGCAAATGGTGATATTTTAATTGTTGAGATTTGTATGTAGATGATTTGATTTTCATAGGGAATAGTGACCTCTTCATTGTTGATATCAAAGAGGTAATGAAAATAAGTTTGAGATGACAAACATGGGTTTGCTAAAATATTTCCTAGGCATAGAGGTCCAAAAAATAGAGCATGTCATATTTATTTCACAAACTAACTATGCCAAACAGATCTTTAAAAGATTTAAAATGATGGACAACAAACTTGTCCCAACACCAACAACTACAGGTCTGAAATTAAGAAAATAGGACAACAGTATAGAAGTTAACCCAACCCTCTACAAGATCATGGTTGGAGGCCTCACATATTGGCATCTACAAGACTTGATTTGATGTATGTGGTAAGCCTAATTTCTAGGTTTATGGAGCAATGTAAGGAAACACACTAGCAAGCAGGAAAGAGAATCCTAAGGTATGTTAATGGAATGAAAGACTATGACATTATGTATACCACCTCCAATGAGTTTGAACTAGTTGGGCACATGAACATTTATTGGGCAGGAAGTGTAGATGATAGGAAGAGCACATCAAGATATGTGTTCCACATGGGTTCAAAAGAAATTTAATGGGCATCAAAGAAGCAAACCATTGTTTCCCTCTCCACTACAAAAGCAAAGTACATAGTAGCAAATGTAGTAGCATGTTAGGCTATTTGGTTTAGAGGAATCTTTGTAGACTTGAATGAGGAGCAGGAATATGGTACAACCATATTTTGTGACAACATGTCTTCTAAAGCCTTGACAAAAAATCTTGTCTTCCATGGACGAAGCAAGCACATTGAAATCCACTACCATTTAATAAGGTAGTTGGTAGTGTATGGAGGCATATAACTTCAATTATATAGATTAGAGTAGCAACTCACTGATATTTTCACCAAGGCACTATTAGAAGACTCCTTTGAACACTTAAGAGATAGACTTGGAATCATGGACAACTACAAAAATGAACTCGAAAAAGATAGCACCAGAAGGACCCAACATCAGAAAAGAAACAACTCTAGAAGTGAGTCTCCAGAAAGATAATCTTCTAAAAGCTCTAGACTTCAGCTATGGAAAGTTAGAAAATCTCTAAAATGTTCAGCTCTGTAAGGGTTAGCTCTGAAACTTCAGTTCTAGAAAGTTAGAAAAACTCTAGCACCTTTAGTTCTAGAAGGATAGTCTTGGACAGCTCTGGAACGTAGAACAAGTCCAAACATGACATCTCTAGAAGCTCGAATAGGTTGAGGTAGAATAGCTTGAGAACACAGGACACTTGCAGATAGAAGATCTCTAGAAATTTAGTTTTTGAAATACAGGAGAGCTCTAGAGCCATAACTCTGGAAAGACAAAGCTCCAAAACCTTGGTTCTAGGAAGACAGAAGAGCTCCAGAACCACACTTTCAAGCATTAGAAATGCAAAATGGTGATGAAAATGTATAAAGGGTCAAGATTATGGGGGGTGTTGGAAATATTTAATCCTAAGCCCATCCACTGTATTTAATGCAATGCAAGAGTGATCCATTGGGATCCTTTTCCTTCTGTCACGTCTGACACCAACTTGCACACTTAATACACTTTGAAGAGAATTAATTCTGGTGGGTGAATTTGAATTGAGCTACAATTTTTGGAAAGACATAGAAAGGCAAAACAAAGGAATGAACAAAGAGAATTTTTAGATAGAAAAGATGGAATGAGAAGAAGAATCTATAGCAGTAGATGAAGAAGAATGTTGCATTAGCAACAGAGAACATAGTACAGAGGTAGATAGCTCTAGAATAGAAGGCAGCTCTAAAATATGTAGAGCAGAACTATAGAAGTACACAAAATCAATCTAGTCACCTCTAGAAGCTCTAAAAAGGTGTACAATTTATTTTATGAAGGAAAAATAGAGCTATAGCTTGAGTTTTTTGTGTAGACATTCTTTGAATGTATATTTTGAATATAAATGCAAAATATAGTTTTCTATCTCCTTGGTTTTCCTTGTGTTCCTTATTTTCTTGTATTCTCTTGTTTGGTCACTTCTTTGCCCACTTTAGTTGGATCTTTTTCCTAAAAATAATTAAAACACCTACAAAATATCTAATACATTGATCACGACTTATTTTCTGTGAAAAAAATAAAATCAAAACAATTAGAACAAAGGTCCATACTAATTAGTTTATTTAAATATAAATGTTTTTCTACAATTGTTTATCATTTTAAATAGAGGGAACCAATGTAGCAACATATCATAGAGAAGGCATGGATCCCCAACAAAATTGATTGCCTCAAACATTAGCATTAATGACAAATTGTAGCCACAGGGTAGTGAAATCTTCATTTTGTAGCCACATTTAGAAGAGATTTCAAAGAAAATTAAGATTCTAATATTTAAGAAAATTTTAAGTTAGCAAAAATGTGTAAGGCAAGAATGCCCACAAAACACACATTCACCAAAAATAAAGACTTGTAGAAAATGGAGCTTTGAATTCAAAATTGGTGATAAATACTTCAGTTGCCATAATGTGTTGGCTTTGGTGTCATGTAGGTTTCATCTCTACTAGTTTCTCCTTTCTTAGATTTAGTGTCATTTGATAACTTTGTTTTCTTTGTTGGTTGGATTTATTATATAATCTCTCTTAGTTTTTGTCAACTCCAATTAGTTTGACCCTGTTGAAATTAAATGCATTCTTGCAAAATGCTTCAATTTCATGTAGTGTAAAGGTGTTAGGAGTGACATTTTGCATTCCATAGCTTGTGGGACCAAACTAATAGCATCAATATGTTGGGGTCAGTAGGTAAATTCTAGGGGACATCTTGTTTGGTGCAGAAAGTGTTGCAGTCATTTGGGGTAGTAGGCTACCGACAAAGTCACTTAATATCCCTAAGAGCAAAAAACTGCCAAACTTTGACGTAGTAGTTCTTAGAATTTGTGGTACTTGGGAATGTTTTGTTTAGACCTACAAGTGCATGTTCGGTCTGTCCACAACAACCTCTCTTTTTTTTATCAACTCCAATCCGTTTGGCCATGTCGAAATAAAATGCATTCTTGCAAAATGCTTCAGTTTCATGTAGTGCAAAGGTGCTAGCAATGGCATTTTGCATTCCACAGCTCATGGGGCTGAACTGATAGCACCAATGCATTAGGATGGGCAATTAAATACTAGGGGAGGTCTCATTTCATGCACCAAGTGTCGCAGTCATTCGGGGCAGTAGGCTATCGACAAAGTCACTTAAGATATTTAAGAGCAAAATACTGCCAAATTTTGACAGAACTATTCTTAGAATTTATGGTAGCTAGGAATGTTGCATTTGGACCTATAGGTGCATGTGGGGTCGATTCACAATAACCTCTCTTAGTTTTGGTCAACTCCAATTCGTTTGACCATGTAGAAATAAAATGTATTCTTGCAAAATGCTTCAGTTTCATGCAGTGGAGTGGTGTTAGGAGTGACATTTTGCATTCCACAGCTTGTGGCACTAACTTGATTATGCCAATGCATTGGGGTGGTTAGGTAAATACTAGGGGAGGTCTTTTTCTATGTTCCAAGTGTTGTAGTTGTTCGAGGCAGTAGGCTAGCGGAAAAGTCACTTAAGATCCCTAAGAGTAAAAAAATGTCAAACTTTGACAGAATAGTTCTTAGAATTTGTGGTAGCTGGGATTGTTCCATTTGGACCTACGGGTGCATATGGGGCCTATCCATAATAACTTCTCTTAGTTTTGGTAAACTCCAAACTATTTGACCCTGCCAAAATTGAATGCATTCTTGCAAAATGCTTCAGACTCATATAGTAGAAAGGTGCTAGGAGTGACATTTTGCATTCCACATCTCATGGGGATAAAGAAATAATGCCAACACATTAGGGTGGCTGGGTAAATGCTAGGGGAGGCCTCATTTTGTCCACCAAGAGTCACACAGTCATTCTAGGCAATAGGCTACCGGTAAAGTCACTTAAGATCCTAAGTGCAAAAAACTACAAAACTTTGATGCAATAGTTCTTGAAAGTCATGGTAGCTGGGAATGATCCTTCTAGACCTATAGGTGCACATTTGGTCTATCCACAATAATCTCTCTCAGTTTTTCTCAAATCTAATCCGTTTGACTGTGCCGAAATCAAATGCATTCTAGCAAAATGCTTCAGTTTCATGTAGCACAACCTTGCCAAGTGCCATATTTTTCATTCTGCTTGTCATGGGACTAAAGCAACCACACCAACATGTTGGGGTGGGTGGGTAAATGCTAGGGGAGGTCTCATTTAGTGTGCCAAGTTTCTTATTCATTCCAGGCTACAAGCTATTGACAAAGTGGAAAGGTGCTAGGAGTGAAATTTTGCATTCCACGGGTCGTGGGGCCAAACCAATTGCGTGAACATGTCTAGGTGGGTGGGTCATTCCGTGCACCAAGTGTCTCAGTTGTTCTACACTACAAGCTATCGGTAAAGTTGAAAGGTGTTAGGCGTGACATTTTGCATTCCATAACTCATGGGGCCGAACTGATAGCGCCAATGTGTCAGGGTGGGCAGGTAAATTCTTGGTGAGGTCTCATTTTGTGCACCAAGTGTCCTAGTAATTTGGGGTAGCAAGCTACTGGCAAATTTACTTAAGATCCATAAGAGAAAAAAATGTCAAACTTTTATGGAGCTGTTCTCAGAATTCATGGTAGCTAGAAATGTTCTATTTGGACCTACAAGTGCATGTGGGGTCTTTCCATATTAACCTCTCTCAGTTTTAGTCAACTCCAATCTGTTTGACAGTGCCAAAATCAAATGTAGTGTAACTATATGATGTAATCAACTTACACATTCTAGGCTCATGGAAATTTAAATAGAATTTTTGTTGACTAATTAGAAAAGAGACAACCTATATTCCCAAGGCCAAGGCATTAGATAAACTTGTCCTAAAAAAATAGTCATTATTGTTACAAACTTTTGAATTCAATTTTACATAGTTGGTACATGTTGTTTCTCATTATTGAATGCACATTTTGGTTGTTGTAGACTTATAACTAGAATGGGTGCATCTTGGCAACTTTAGAATGACAATATTTTATATACACTATTATTTATGTATTGTATGATTTAATAAATGATTATAACTGACATACGATTTGAAGGCTCCAAGGGAGTAAACAAATTGGCAAACCTTTTTAAGACCAATTTTTAGATAATTATTTGAGATAATTTGGATTTGAATGGCCAATCCAAAGACTTTGAATTGAGATAATATCATCCATTTATTTTAGGAGTAGACATAATTGTGTAGTTGAACAACCAATCTATGTGAGTGATTTGTCACTGTCTTATTTTTTTTAAAAATACCTTATATGAGTATGTGTACCACCTTTTATTTTATTGTGTTATGTTATTCGACTTGATCAACCCAATAACATTATACATGTTCTTTGTGCAATGTTATAGAGAAAGAGAGGATAGTCACATAGTCCGGAATGCATGATTATCATCTTAGAATATATGAGTGTGTAAGTGAATGGTGAGTGAATGCATAGTATGAGATATGTATGTTACTAAGTAGTACATGAGTGACCAAATTGAAAAGTTATTAGGGGATTTGGTATATAGAATTGAATTAACTCTGTAATTGCAATTTCATGATCTATTTCATATAAAAATATATATAGTTATGATTATTTTATTGAATAGAAAAAATTTCATTTTGAATCTACTTGTGAATAGATTACATTGAAAGATATTGGTGAAAATTAAAAAAAATTGTGAAATAGAATTATAGATGAAGTTAAGTGAAATGAATTCATAGCGTGATATTGATAGTGCTACATCCAAATTTATTTAACTAAATGATTTTGCATGTTTTGTTATAGATTCTCCTTGAGCGACTGAGGACAACAACTAAGCTACTAGGGGAGAATTGTTATGGGAGTTTTTCCCAAGAAATAAATAAAGTTTGTAAAAACTTTAGAGAGTGAAAATAAATATATATAAAAAAAGAGAATAGAAGAAAATAAGAAGGAATGTAAAAAAGAAAGGAAAAAATAATTTACTTTTGAGTTAAAAGAAAGGTTAAGGAGCCTTATTTATAAGTACACTTGTATTGCAGCATGTTTCATGGGAAGTTATAATTAAAAGATTATTTATAATATTATGAAAGGTGTGATATTTGGAACCACCCTTTGGGTTATTATTTAAACCCATGAAAATAATGTAAAAAGGCAAGATATAGAGGAAAAGAGAAGAAAAGAGAAATACAAGAATTTAGAGAGCACACAAGAGTGAAGGTTTTGGTTCTAGCTTGCATTTAAACATTTGGAGAAGGGACACATAGCATGTGTCCAACTTGGGTTACAGCGTACACTCGGGAGTGTCCTGGCTAGGGCTAAGTGTATGTCGTAAAGACAGGTTGGTTATATGCAAGACTAGTTCCTCCTAGGGTGTTTGTGCTAGGAAAAAGTCAAGGCTAGTAACCCTATCTCTGTGTGGGGGATAGCTTCTTTAAGAAACTATTAAAGATACATATTATTTCCATTGCCTATAATTGAATGTTCTCTGTGTTAATTTATCATTTCTTGTCAATGTTATAAATGTCATTATTTTGATAATCATATTATTGCTCAAGTGATTAATTATTGCTGCTCCTTTTATTAACTAATGCTCCAATATGTATGCCCTTATCATTAAATAAATTGAAGCATCTTTAATTTTTTGATTGTTGGAGAATAGTTAGGTTACAATTCATGCAGTGGAAAGGTACTAGGAGTGAAATTTTGCATTCCATAGCTCATGGAGTTGAACCAACTGCTCCAATGTGTTGGGGTGGGTGGGTATGTGCTAGGAGAGGTCTCATTTCATGCACCAAGTGTCCCAATCATTTGGGGAAGCATGCTACCAGCAAAGTCACTTAAGATGTTAAGAGAAAAAAATACCAAACTTTGACGGAGTAGTTAGAATTCGTTACCCTTGGGAATGTTCTGTTTAGACCTATAGGTGCATGTGAGGTCCATTAACAATAACCTCTCTTGGTTTTGGTCAACTCCAATCTGTTTGACTATGCCAAAATCAAATGCATTCTTGCAAAATGCTTCAGTTTCATGTAGTACAACCTTGCCAGGTGCCATATTTTTCGTTCTACTCATCATGGAGCCAAATTGACCATGCCAATGCATTGAGGTGTGCTGGTAAATGTTAGGGGAGGTCTCATTTCATGTGCCAAGTGTCCCAGTCATTCTAGGCTATAAGCTACCAGCAAACACCCTAACGTGTTGGCGCAATTAGTTCAGCCCCATGAGCTGTGGAATGCAAAATTTCACTCCTAGCACCTTTCCACTTCACTGGTAGCTAGCAGCATGGAATGACTGAGACACTTGGTGCATGAAATGAGACTCCCCTACAATTTACCCATCCACCCCGATGTGTTAGTGTAGTCGATTCTGTTCCACAACCTATGGAATACAAATTTTCACTCCTAGCACCTTTCCACTTTGGTGGTAGCTTGCAAATGGGAATGACGGAGACACTTGGCACACAAAATGAGACCTCTCCTAGCATTTTCCTGCCCACCCCGATGTGTTGGCATGGTCAATTCGACCCCACGACCTATGGTATGCAAAATTTCACTCCTAGAATCTTTTGACTTTGCTAGTAGCTTGCAGCTTGGAATGAATGAGACAATTGGTGCATGAAATAAGACCTCCCCTAGCATTTACCCACTCACCTCTATGTGTTTACATAGTTGGTTTGGTCCCATGACTTATGGAATGCAAAATTTGACTCCTAGCACCATTCCCGTTTGTCGGTAGCTTGCAGACTAGAACAACTGGGACACTGGGCACATGAAATGATACCTCACCTAGAATTTACCCACCCACCCCAGCATTTTGGCATAGTCGATTCAGCCCCATCTCCTGTGGAATGCAAAATTTCAATCCTAGAGCCTTTCCACTACATGAAATTGAAGCATTTTGCAAGAATACATTTGATTTCGGCATGGTCAAATGGTTTGGATTTGACCAAAACTGAGAGAGGTTATTATGGAAAGGCCCCATGTGCACCTGTATGTCTAAATGAAACTTTCTCAACTACCACAAATTCTAAGAACTACTCTTTCAAATTTTGGCATTTTTTGCTCTTAGGGATCTTAAGTGACTTTGCGGGTAGCCCGCTACCCCAAATGACTGGGACACTTGGAACACCAAATGAGACCTCCCCTAGCATTTACCCTCTCACCCCAATTCATTGGTGTTGTCTGTTCAGCCCCAGGAGCTGTGGAATGCAAAATGTCACTCCTAGCACTTTTCCATTGCATGAAACTAAAGCATTTTGCAAGAATGCATTTGATTTTGGCACAGTCAAAAGGATTAGATTTGACCAAAACTAAGAGAGGTTATTGTGGATGGATCCCACATGCACCTATAGGTCTAAATAGAACATTCCCAACTACCACGACTTCCAAGAACTGCTTCATCAAAGTTTGGCAGTTTTTTGCTCTTAGGGATCTTAAGTGACTTTGTTGGTAGCCTAATGCCTTGAATGACTCTAGGACACTTGGTGCACCAAACAAGACCTTTCCTAGCATTTATCTTCCTACCTTGATGCATTGGTGTAGTTGGTTCAGCCTCATGACAAGAAGAACAAAAAATATGGCTCCTAGCAAGGTTGTGCTGAATGAAACTAAAGCATTTTGCAAGAATGCATTTGATTTCGACATAGTCAAATGGTCTAGATTTGACCAAAACTGAGGGAGGTTATTGTGGATGGACCCCATGCGTACCTATACGTCTAAATGGAACATTCCTAGCTACAACAAATTCTAGGAATTGCTCCATCAAATTTTGGCAGTCTTTCGCTCTTAGGGATCTTCAGTGACTTTGTCAGTGCACAAAATAAGACCTCCCCTAGCATTTACCTACCCACCATGATGCATTGGCATTGTCAGTTTAGTGCCAAGAGCTATGGAATGCAATATGTCACTCCTAGCACCTTTCCACTACATGAAAATGAAGCATTTTGGAACAATATGTTCCTTTCCACCATAGGCAAACGAAATTGATTTAAAAATATTGAGTTAGGTTTTTTGTAGGTAGACTTGAGATCCACCTGTACATGCAAAGAAGATATTCCTAGGTGTCACGATTTGACAGAACAGCTGGTCCAAATTTTGACACCTTTTTTGTCTTAGGGCTCTTCAAAGACTATCTCTATCCAACATAACCAATAACTACCAGGAGGCTTCACCACCAAAAAGACATCTCCCTTAGCATTTACTCTTTCACCTGGACACATTGGCACCATCCATTTGGCCCCAAGAGATGCCACATGTAAAAATTTAGTCCGAATACCTTCCTAGTAAATGAAAATTCAGTACTATAAAGGTGTTGTCACTTAATCTAATGTTTAGTAGGGCATCAGTTAAGGCTATCCTTACCACTGCTATCAATTGCTAGCACTAAATGTGAAGAAGCAAATGAGGGTTTGCCATTAAAACTCATAGTAACATCGTTAAAACTCATTAAAACTCATATTGAAATAGTAACTAAAGGACGTATCATCATGAAATAATCATGAAAAGCTACCTTACTTTCCTTCCAAAGGCAAATTCATAAGGATTATGCCTACCTCCATCATACTCAAATCATGCATGCAAATTAGCTAAAATGATTACATCAATGAACTCTATAATGAAACGAAGCTAATCAACTAGCATCAAGGAGCACATATAAGAAGGTAAGATAGGTGTTAAAAATATAAAAGGTGAAATGAGGATAGTAAAGAAAAATATCAGACCTTTCTGTCATTCCACTAATTCAATCTAATGAACCATCTGGGTTTGTTCTATTGTTTATTATGTTGAGTATTGCCTCGTGGTCAGACCACGAACCTTCTATAAGGTCATGCTCAATGGTCTACCCCCATATTTGATCAAATAAATATTTGATGCCATAACAAAGTTAGAATAATGAAGAATCTTCCTATGTATGCCAAAGTCCTTGAACAACCAAACTTCAAACTTCTTCACTTGGTACGTTCTAAGCCATGTTCCAATAATAACCATTGATCTTGTAGGATACTCAATGTTTTCTCCATCTGTAACATGGGTATCTAATTTATTTTTTCCTCAACACAATGACACAAATAATAATATGTTCCTTCTTCATTGTCTTTAGCTACAATAACTACATAAACATGTCCTACATTGATATGTGCATTTAGTTTGATAAATATAGACAACAATACAAAAAAAACTACAAACTAAGATGGAATATTGAATTTTATTAAATATAAATACCGATAATACCTAATTGAACTAGATCTAAAACATGGTCAAAGTCAACTGATGATTCGATATGTGTGAGTTGTATTGCTACTAAGAGTCAATACGTGTCAATCGGGCTTAGGATTCTTGTAGACCATTCATCAACCCAATCCTTTGACTCACAATCATTCCAAGCTTGACCTATACATGAAGAACAAAAGCATACCATCCACCACATATGAATACTCCATGAACCTATATTAGAGCTTCTAAAAGAGTTTAGCTCACTCATTCTTGTCAATGTACAATAATCCTCATATTTTGCAATGTTAGTATCATCAACCAACCAAAAATATCTACGAACTATAGACTTAATTTCATTACCTAGACCCATTGTAGCATTACACTATTTGACAACAGATCTCACATCTGTCAACTTTGCATTGTCTTTGTACTCCAACTCTTCTTATGCTAATGCTCTTTCGATACATGCTCTTGCACCATAATGCTCCTCTTTCCATGCCCAACCTCACAAAAATTTCACATATGTTGAACACCATTCATCCTTTGCATCCTACTCAACCAATAGAACATCCATGAGTTCTTGAATTGTGATGCATAATTATCTGACCATATGATATGCTGATCAAATGATGTTCCTATTAGCCAAATCATGGTAGAACATTTGAAAGAAGCCTTGCATGAACTCTGTAGAATGTGTATGATCATCACTGATATAAAAATAATACTCCCTTAAGATCTTCCTGTTGTCCTCTGAACTGTCATATGCATGATTGAATTCTATATACACAAATATAGCAACCTGCGTACAGTTGTAATATTGTGATTGCACTTCATTCTATGGCTGTAGTGTGTAGTTCTCTGCAAAGTCAACAACTGAAAGGATGGTACCAAGTGGAAGCATGTCCTTGCATAACTTGAATTGCAAGTCCAACCATCAAGCTCTATGGGTATGCCTTGCATACTCATAAACTATATTCTCTTGGAAAATAGAGATAAATTGATACACTTGAATCTTTTGAATGCCTAATTCACAACTTTTTGCTTCTTTACCATCTTTTACACTATATGCCACTGTCTTATATTTTCCAAAACATACTAGTTCTTTCCCAATTACATCCGTGTTCTCCATATGTTCACAAATTGCCAAATATTGCAACCCACCACAATGATCACACGTGCCATCCAAGGATAAGTTCTTGTAGAGTAATTGACCATCCACTCTTTGACATAAGATTCTCAATATGAAATCTCTTGAAGATCTAGGTGGACACTTTATATTAGACTCTTGCAAAACATCATTAGTATGCAAACCTACACATATATCTATAAAGATAATAATGATTAGAAAACTCAATATGTACTCTACAACAACAAGTTGTGTGTGTGATTTATTTTTACATAAAAAGGCTTTACCATTTCAAAATACCTTTGACTAATTTTGATTTGAGGATACATCTCTTGAAATTTCTTGAAAAACTATGTTTGAGTTAAATCCAAAAATTGCCTTGGATGTGGCTCAGGGATTCGACAACCAATTCTCCTTCTTACAACATCTCTTGGATTAGGAGATACCCTTGTGTTATTTTTCCAAAATTCTTCAATGAGGGATCTCAAGGCTTCAACAAGAGCTTTATCTTTCCATGGGAGTCTCCTAGGGAATGCTCACAATTCATTGGTATTTGGATCCTCAACTCTTTCATACCTTCCAATGGCTCCCATTAGAGTTTTTCTACTTATTTTCAATGCTTGACTTGTCTTTCTAATGAGGTGAGCTTTCTTTGTTTATTGGCTTACTATTGTCGACATAATGACACATCATGTGACATTACTATCCTTGGTGCGTGAGGTGGAACCCACACTCTCATATGCACTCACTAGATTCTTGACAATTGATGTTTCACGTGAACCATCTGATGTTTCACGTGAACCATCTGATGTTCTCAGGCCAAGAATCTTCATAATGGGCCAAAATTTTAGATTTCTCATCAATTCAACAAATAGTTGACATCTTCCACTTTCATTTAACTTCTCAAAGAATGATTTCCATATCTTATTGGCATATCTTTGCCAAGTATGCTTGGAAATCTTATCCTACATGGGCTTCAAAACACTCTCATCAATATCAATTAGAATCTTATGATTTCTATGAAAAATTCTAGGAGGCATTTTCAATGGTAAATTTGAATCAATATTAGGAATTTCTTTAATATTTACTTGATATGGGATAGATGATGTACCTTCAATTGGAGATGGAAAAGATAAAAAACCTTGAAGTTAAGATGGAGAATGTGGTGTACATTCAACCTGACATGTGAATGATGGTGTGCCTAGAACTTGAGAAGAGAATGAATATGTACCTCCAACATCACCTATGAAAGATGGAGTGCCTCCAATTTGAGAAGAGAATAATGGTGTACCTTCAACTTGACTTGTGTAAAATGGAGTGCCTCCAACTTCAAGATTCAATTTCCTCGTTTAACAGACGTTTTGCATTCATTCCCTTTGTGCTGCCAATTCCATCTCTCTTAGCTTGATTAGATCACTCATCTTCCTCATCAATTGGCAATGGTGGAATGTCTTCTTCTATGGTTGACAATTTCCTACTTTCATGAAGTCATCTCATTCTTTCTCTTTTCCTCTCATTCTTAGCTTCATGCTCTTGTAATTTTAGAGTCTTTTCTCATTTCCTTGCAATGATGATGATTTCTATATATATGCATCATGAATATGACATGGATAAATTAGTCCATATTGGTACAATTGAGTAAAGTAATCTCATACACAAATCTCAAAATATAATCAATTAATTAAAGTGAATAAATGATTATAAATCAGAAACTTTAAAGTTTCCTGGGGTGGTAGGCACAATCTCTAGGTTAATTTACAAATGGTGGTAGGCACAATCTCTTGGTTAATTTCACATTTTCTTAACATATCCTCTCAAACATGCTTTCTTAACCTCCCATGGATACACCTACTCAAGACAAGATACAAGAAGTTACTAGCACTAAGTAGAGTTATGAAAAGCACATTGTGATGGACCAACCATTCCAAATAGAGTCTCACAAGGTAAAACTAGACCTACCAACATGTTAGGAGAGACCAAATTCTTATATTTTACACGGTAAATTAGTTAGAGTAGCTCATGAAGACAATTACATTAAGTCATCTCAAATCAGAAAACTTTTGTCAATCAAGGTCATGGGAGTAATGATCACAAAGGTAATGAAGAAAAAACCAATGGATTTCATGACCTGGAACATAGTGATGATGTTAGAAGCATAATGAATAATCAGCATGATGATTGTTATGAGAAACAAGCTAAGTATATTACTATTATAAGGACTAAAAGTGTTGAATTATCACAACCAATGAATAGAAATTAGTCAATTGGCAGTGAAGAAGACATTGAGTATGATGGCACACCTAGTCTCAATGATGAGCATGAGTTGACAATGGTTAAATCTTCAAAAGTTAGGATAATATCCTTGGTTTGACTAGCAATGATATGACAATTGGTCTAAGTGGTAAGACACTAATCAAGACTCCTTGCCTTTAATAGATATGCTTGAAATGTTATGAGACAAAATACTAACTAACATTATAAACTAGCTTTATGATGCAAGACTTGAAGAAAATCATGGTGAACACAAAGAGCATCAATTATAGTTTGCATTAGATATTCAAGATAGCCAAGGAGTGAAATCATCAAGAAAGGAGTAATTTTAAGGCTAATTATGATGATAGAGTTGTTGTTGATATTTTGACTAAGTTTTATGATGACAAGAAGACTAAAATATAGAGTTTATTGCGGCCTAACCTATCTGATTGAGAGAATGATGGTAATACTTTGTTATAGGGAGGTATTAATGATAGTTCAAATTGAGAGAGTACAAAAGAGTCTTGAATGTCATGATGTTGTTTCTCAAGGTCATGGTTCACTTCCACATTGATAAGAAGAAGAATCAGGGATGTGTACTTACAATTTTGACAATGTTTAAAATTCTTTCAGGTTAACTAATCAAGATACAACAAATTCATGTATATCATATTTTAATGATTCTTATTCTATTAATGCACATAATTATGAGTTTTTAACTTAGATAGTTCAACTTTTATTGATTGTGAGTGTTCTTATGAGAGTTTTATGGATTAACAATGGCGGGTTTCTTTGTTAGTCAGTCTATTTTATTGTGATTTTGTTAATGGTGTCTTTGATGCTTCATAAATCATAGTTAACCCTAAAATGTGCAATAAGAGGCTAGTGACAACTTGATGAAACTATGACAGTCTAGGATTTTATCACGACAATGACTTAAGGTAGCTTATACTAACTATGGAAGGATTCTTAGCTTTGTGAAAACCATGAACTTGTTGTCCACTTTGATGGATTTAACTTCTAATATCCATAGACCTCAATACCCCATACTCTAGAATGGCTTAAAGAGAAGTCATATGTAAAAGTTGCATGATCACCATACGAACCTCATATACAATAGTCTACCCTTTTTTATATCTCCAAAAGATCTTCATGTTGTCATCACTACTCACACCTCAGGTGTATGTTTTAACAATGTCTGAAATGGTGGGGAGGCTTATGTTCTATCCTTCACATGTCCAAATGATCCTCCCTGCTATAGCTAAAGGTCAATCATAAACAACATGAATAATATCATGGATTCAATTGTGAACAATGGATGTCAAATACTCTATTTAGGATCCTTATGAGAAATAGCATCCATACCAAACCTATTGGACAAGCTAAGATCTCAAAACCCAATCCTATTTATTGTAATTTTTCTTTAAGTAAAAACCTCATTAATGCATTGACTATACTGAGATAGTAGGTGACATTATGACACATTTGGATCACAATTTGAGGTTCTATAATAGTCCCATATTCAAGATGACTATGCAATGACATGTATGGTTATCTTCTAGTTGACAACAATCTTCTCTACCATATGAATATCCTTTCAAGACAACCTAGATATGTTTATATAGTATCATGGATATCTTTTTTCATGGATTTGAGATTGACTTATCATTTAGTCAAGTGATTTCCATCTTGTGTATCAGTTGCTATCCTACCCATCCAGGTGAGAGGTCATAACTATTCCTAGGGTTGCATGATAGCTATTGTGGTATAATTTAGTCTTTAGGCTGATATGATAGTTCTTCCAAGTGAGTATTCTCAAGTGACATTCCTTATCTTGATTTTAGCATGATGATACTTCATTGACTAACATGATTTCCCAAGTAGTATCCTTCTAATTGTTTAGATAAGTGTTTGAATTAGGATAATAGAAACATGTGATAATTTTCACTTTCTCAAGATAGTTTAACTTCTCAAAATGATAATCCTCTCACTTCCCTCATGACTATCCTATAACATGAGATTTCATGCTTTAACATAATCATAAAGTGAAGTAAACAAATACATTTAAAGAACATACGTTAGATTTTGAGATTCGAGTTGCCCTTCAAAATCCTCAAAAATTTGATCTTTTTGGCAAGTTCCTTCATATTCAATGTTGAATTCTATATAACTCTAATAGGTTAGTGAAAATTAAGAAAAAAATAAACATATATCATCAAATTCAATCTAAATACATTAAAATTAAAATTGAAACAATATGAAACATGAAACTATTAGTTTAAACAATCAAATTATGTCTTAAAACATGCAATTTAGTTTTTCTATGTTGAAAAAGCAGAAAAATGTGGTGGATTAAGTAAAAAATGATTGAAATAATGTTAGCAGGTTAAAAAGTGTTTTGTTGTCCAATTGTACATGAAAATAGGGAATAATAGAGCATGTCAAATTGAAACATGGATCCCACATGCTTTTTGTCCATTTTTTGGTTCACAAAAATGTGCTCGCATTATGACACGAGTGTGTTTTGTCAGGCATGGAAAGTTTATCAAAAATTTTAAGTGTTGTCATGCATGGAAACTTATAAGGGTTTTAAGTGCATTGAAAGTGGGGAGGAAGGTATAGAGGTGAGATTGAGAGAGAGGGTAGGAGGTATTGAGGGGATGGAGAGTGTAGGAGGTAGAGAGAGAGAGAGAGAGAGAGAGAGAGAGAGAGAGAGAGAGAGAGAGAGAGAGAGAGAGAAGGTTAAGAGGGGAGGAAGAGAGATAAAGATAGAGAAACTACTTTTGAAATGTAACCCTAAACCTGAGATAAAGAGAGAGAGGTGAGATTGAGAGAGAGGGTAGGAGGTATAGAGGGGACGGAGAGTGTAGGAGGTAAAGAGGGTAGAGAGAGAGAGAGAAGGTTAAGAGGGGAGGAAGAGAGATAAAGATAGAGAAACTACTTTTGAAATGTAACCCTAAACCTGAGTAACCCTAAACCCCTAAACCTGAGTAACCCTATACCCCTAAACTCGAGCAACCCTAAACCCCTAAATAGTAAATAATGCCTCTAAACCCTAACCCCTAAACCCAAGCAACCCTCAACCTCTATCTGTCTATCTCTATCTCCCAAAGAGGCCCAAAGAATTACAAACAACCATATCTAGGGTAATATAGAATACCAAAAAAGATTATTTTAGCATAGTTTCCAACACAGTGGATAGAGGATCTGAGAGACCTCGATTTGTGTATATATAAGACTATTGAAGAATAAAACACTCAGACATAGTTTGGGAGTAAATAATTTTATTTGAAAATATGGTATCTCAATTAGACTCTAGGCTTTTAAAACTAAAGAATATTTTTAAGAAAGCAAATGAAAAAGAGGAAAAGTAATAAATTGTTTAGCATCATGAGCACTTGAAGGACAATCATGAAGTTGTAGAAGTCAAATGTTGAAGATAATAGATATTATTTTAAAATGGATATCAATTTTTAAGGACAAGTTTTGAAAGAAATGAAAAAGATATTTTATGATTGAGAGTTTTAAGAATTTTTATATTCGTAAGAAACAAATGTCCATTCATAGAAAGTTCAAATATCCAAGAAAAAATAAAATTCAAATAATGGAAGTTTTATAAAAAATTACTATTAGTTTTCTTGCATTGCCCTCCACTTCGATTACATCAATTTTAGTCCAATTTATAATTTAAAATAGTATGTGATTATTTAGTATATATGTGGTTTGATTGTGAGGAAAACTCAGTGGTTAAATGTGCCTACACTAGACAAGTATTGGGATGAGTGATCTCTTAAGAAGTTTTGGTGCTTCACTCTTACAAGCATCACCTAGATACAATGAGTGTTAACTAGATCCGTTATGATCATGAGAGGTGGCTTCTTGTGAACCACTACACATATAAAATGAGTTGATAAAGAATGAATTAAATGGATGTCCTCCCAAAAAGTT
Source organism: Cunninghamia lanceolata (assembly GCA_027924645.1). Lineage (NCBI taxonomy): Eukaryota > Viridiplantae > Streptophyta > Pinopsida > Cupressales > Cupressaceae > Cunninghamia > Cunninghamia lanceolata. The sequence continues at coordinate 2,080,997 of BSBN01000652.1, read as the reverse complement.
TTGATAGTTCACTCTTATAAATGTCACCTAAATACAATAAATACTAACGAAATCATTTATGATCATGAGAGGTGGCTTCTTGTGAACCACTTCTCATATAAAATAACTTGATAAAGATTGAATTAAATGGATGACCTCCCAAAAAGTTCTGATCCCTAAATTGTGAGGATATTTAGGCTGCAATCTCTCTCTCTCTCTCTCTCTCTCTATATATATATATATAGGCTGGCCCACTCCATCAACATATTCAAAATATTCAACTTAGATTTATTTATTGAACATAGAAGCCAAAATGGAAGTCTAAGAGCCACATCTTGGAATTCCAACTAGAGGTATTATTTGTGGGATTTAAACTTGGATTTCCAACTTGACAACCTTATGGCCTTGCCATTTAAACACAACCCTTTTCACAACTCTAAAACACAACTTACAAGTATTTTAATACTTCATATATTTATAAGTACAACGTATAATCCATTGCATAGGTAATCATGAGTAATTCTTTGAAAAATTTCAAAGATATGGAAAAATATAAGAATTTATTCTTGATGACGATAAGCATTGGCACTTCACAGTAGAAATGCCTAATATTCCCGAATTCATGTGTTCAACGTAATCTTTATTGAATATGTCAAATTGTACAGTTTGTCGACACTTCAATTTACACTTGAATATTTAGACAGACGTAAGATAGATGGACCACACAAGAATGAACAATCGTCAGAATTTTCCGACAACTCACAATGCTTATCCTTTCAGGAGAATATATCTCCTCCAAAGAACCCACACTTGTTATCGAATGTGAAGACAGGAACGTTGTAGCCCTAAATTGCGGATAATATCTGATCTATTGAGAATATTTGAACAGGTCTGGATTCTTTTATCTTCCTTCTTCAAAATCCCTATAAATTGGCCTAAACACTCCTCAAAATACACAATTCAAGAATTTTCCTTTATTTTGTAGGATATTATATATATCCTTAAGTTTTTGCAGGTTCTGGTTCAGCTCTCTATGTGATTTACCATGCAAAATAGAAAGAGAGTTGTTTTCTACTCCCCTCAAAGGCTTCCTAAATCTTAGAAGAGCTGTGGACTCGTCACTTTTCTCATGGTTTTGGAAGTGCGATGGGTGGGAATAGAAAGCTGCTTTCTGTGATACAGCTTCACTTTAATGGTACTCTCTTCAGTTTTAAAAGGGTAAAGAGCTAAAATAAGGTAAATCTAATCAGTCAGCATGTTCTAATTTTGATGTTAGTTAAAATAAAATTATTTTTTCAATGTTTATACACACATGTAGTGCAGAATCAGTATGAATGTTTCAATCGAAATCTTGGAATTAAATGCTAGCCGGCACAACAACATGCCGCTATTTATGTGAGAACTTATAAGAATATCATGGCATTGTAGTTTATTATTCTATACTAATTTTGTAAATAGTGATTTAGTTTGATATCCTTTTACTTTTTATTAATACTTATTATCCAACTAATTATGAAAGTCTACAATTGAACAGGATTAAACAGTGGTGAGTTATAATTTCGGTTTTAGTTGAATCTATTTACAGATGCCGAGTTGGTAAGGATTTTGACTTGCTCTAAGATTTACGAAGGCAAATGAACCTGCTATACAAGAATTTTCTAGCATTTGATTGTACAAAATGGTTAATCTTAAATATTATTAAGTTCAAAAAGTTAAAGGTTAGTTTTAGGTAATAAAAATAAAATAATTTAGTGTGGATGAGGTGTAAAATTGCTATTGTCTATTTGACTATTTAACTGAATGATAACTAAACAACTATTCTTCAATAGATTATACTTTACATCCAGTTGAAAATAGTGACATAAAACTTTAACCTGTAAGACAGGTCTATTAATCCCTCTCGTATTATTTGAGCATAAAGTGGTGAATAGTACTAAAAAAAAAAAACTATGATTGACAGTTAAAAAGGCATTCTTAATCTATACCAAATTTCCTCCCCATATGTGCATTTTTATTGGCAAGATGCATATTTTTTAGGTTATTCTTTGTAGAACATTAACAAAAAATTCCCTGATAAAGCAGGAACATTCTATAAACAGAGTTATATGTTCATGAAATAACAACTAAAGTATGAGGCCATTGTTTGCTGTTATAGTATATATTCTTAAATAATAATTAATTTAATGGTTAAAGGTAAATTTTGACAATTAAAACTGAGACAATTATTTTTGTTTTGTATATCCAACATTTGACCAGATTTATTGATTAACTGGAATTCCAATTAATTAATAAAGATGGTCAAATGTGCATCTAGAATGCTATATAGACGTGGCCCAACTTTTTTTTGGATTTGTGGGGTAGAGATAAGGTGTAAAAAATTGACTGTTGAATGAGCTTATCTTTTAAGCTAATGGTTTGTTTGCCGTTTTATCAACTTGTTTCTGGTTTACTTCTTTGAGCTTACATGTGACAATCAAGAACAGACTTTGCTAGCCTACATTTTTGGCTAAAATCTCTCTAAATTTTGATGACTCGGTCATTCATTCAGGCCCAAAAGACAACAAGAAATAGCAGAGTAAGTGATTGCGCTTGACACTTTGGGTTTTTTTATGATAGTGTTCTTAGGTTTCTTTTAATAGAAGTGGACATAGCTTTACTTAAAATTAATTCAAAGAATCACTCACAAATTCAATAAAACATTTAAGAGTGAATGGATTCTCTTCTTGCGATCAATTGTAGATGGAAATGTGTACATATAATATGTGCTAGAGAGCGGTGAATACTCAAAACTGTTGGCAGAAAAACAGGGGATGGGCAGAATGTTGTTCGACAAATACAATGCTACAGCAATAATGAACAGCAAAAAACAAAATGCAAACACACAGGAAACCAAACACAGAAGAGATAGCAATATGGCTTTATATATGATTCTCTATTTCCAGATTACATTCTAATTTCATGTACAAGCTACAGACAGAGCTACTGCTCTATTTTCTGACTCTACTCTAATCTCTGGAGCTGCACATTGTATATCCGGAGCTGCCTGGAACTCTGTAGCTGTCTACTATTGCTGCTGCAACATTCTATCCTCTACTGTTCTCCTTCTGCTGTTCACTATTGGAACCTTCTCATTCCTCTGCTGCTGCAGGTTCAACACATTCTTCTACAGGCTACTGACCATCTACTTTTCCCTCTCATTTGTCTCTTCTACATGCCCAGCAAAATGGGCGCTCAACTTTCAAATTCAAATGCACCTACCTCATTAATTTCTGGCAGGCCAACGGTGCTGGGAGAGGATGCGGGAGATCCCCAGTTCTGACGCGGGGGCAGTCAGCATTAAATTGCTCTAACAAAGATTAAATTTCTAACACTCCCCCTTAATCTGAAGTCAGACGTCAATCAGCAATTTTCATTCTGGAATTGATCTCTGGAGATATACATTTGCCTTTGCCTTTCTGGAGCAGATCTCCGGAGCTCTTTCTGTCATGCTGCATCATCTCCGGAGCTGCCCTCTGCATCTCCGGAGCTCCCTGTCTACATCTCCGGAGCTGACTTCCTATTTCAGTGTCTCTGGAGCATCTGCGGAGCTGACCCTCTGCAACTCCGGAGTTCCTTTTCTGCATCTCTGGAGCATCTCCAGAGCTGCACATACATTCTAGAGTTGAATCTCTGGAGCTCTCCTGCTGTCTTTCCGGATCTGAACCTCTGGAGCTGTCTTCTTTGTAGGACTGTGCACCTTCGTAGCTGTTCTCTTTCCGAGGCTGCACACCTCCGGAGCTGTCAACAATGCCTAGCCTAACTCTTAGGCGTTCAAAAGTATCTTTCGGCAATACTTTTGTGAAAATGTCAGCGAGCTACTGCTCAGATCTGCAATACTGTAACTTAATCCCTCCTCATTCTACCAACTCCCTTATGAAGTGATAATGGATCTCAATGTGCCTGCTGCATCTGTAGAAGACTGAATTCTTTGTCAGAGCTATTGATGAAACATTGTCACAATGAATGGTTGTACCATCTTCTTGCTGCTCATACAAGTCTGCAAGGATTCTTCTCAGCCAAATAGCCTGACAAGCTGCTGCATTTGCTGCAATATACTCAGCTTCTACTGTAGAGAAAGAGACAATGGGCTGCTTCTTGGATGCCCATGATATCACACCTGAACCCATGTGAAATACATAGTCAGATGTACTCTTCTAGTCATCAACGTTTCCTGCCCAATCACTGTCTGTGAAACCAGCCAGCTTAAACTCATTAGAAACATCATACAAAATGCCATAACCTATTCTGCCATTGACATACCTCAGGATATTCTTTCCTGCTTGCCAATGTGTGTCCTTAGGCTTCTCCATGAACCTAGAAATTAGGCTTACAGCATACATCAAATCAGGCCCAGTTGCTGTCAAGTACATGAGGCTTCCAACCATGCTCTTGTAAAGGGTTGGGTTTACTTCCCTGCTGCTATCCTCTTTACTCAACTTCAGACCTGTGGCTATAGGTGTAGGGGTAGGTTTACTGTTTTCTATTTTAAACCTCTTCACAATCTATTTGGCATAGTTAGTTTGCAAAATAAATATGCCACGCTCTGTTTGCTTGACTTCAATGCCAAGGAAATACTTCAGCAGACCTAAGTCTGTCATCTCAAACTCATTCTTCATTGCCTCTTTGAAATTAACAATGAAAAGATCACTATTTCTAGTAAAAATCAGATCATCTACATACAAAATAGCAATCAATATTTTACCTTCAGCTGCTTTGATGTAGAGAGTAGGCTCACTGCTGCTTTTACTAAAGCCATTGCTCACCAAATATGAGTCAATCCTGCTGTACCATGCCCTAGGTGCTTGTTTCAGCCCATAGAACGCTTTCCGGATCCTGTATACTTTATCTTCTTGCCCTGGGACTTCATAGCCAGGTGGCTGCTCCACATACACTTCCTCTTTTAGCACTCCGTTCAGGAAGGCTGACTTTACATCCATTTGAAACACCTTCCATCTGTATTGGGCTGCTATTGCTATGACTGCCCAAACAGTTTCCAGCCTTGCAACTATGCATAGGTCTCATCATAATCTCTTCCAGGCTGTTGTTTGTACCCTTTGACAACCAGCCTTACCTTATGTCTTTCTATCTTTCCTTCAGCAGTAGACTTGGTCTTATAGACCCACTTAACTCCAATCACTTATTTACCCTTGGGTAACTCAGTTAGCTGCCATGTGTCATTCCTCTCTATGGCATCTAATTCTTCATCCATGGCCTTACACCATTTCTGTTCTTTCACAGCTTCTTCAAAGTAGATTGGATCACTAGAAGAAAATAATGCAAAATTTAAATCTTCATCATCATCAGCATACCTTGTGCTGTCATAAATCTCTTTCACACTCTTTGTCCTTCGTGGCATCAATGATGTGAGTGTGGGATCTGAATTACCTTTGGAGCTGCGGTTGTTCTGACCTCCGGAGCTGCAGTTGTGACGACCTCCAGAGCTGCTGCTGTGACCTCCAGAGTTGTAGTTCTGATGACCTCCGGAGCTGCTGCACAGACCTCCAGAGCTGCTGTCATAACGTCCTCTGGAGCTGCTGTTCTCCAGAGTTGCAGACCTCTGGAGCTGCTGATCTTCAGAGCTGCAATGCTGCTGTCTACCTCCGGAGCTGCTATGCTGAGCATCTCCAGAGCTGCTATTTTCTAGTGCTCTATGGTAGTTTCTCCCCGAGCTGCTGCTCTCCGTAGCTCCTCCAGAGTTGCTATCCTCCGGAGCTTCTTCATCTTCAAGGGGTATTGTGACTGAAATACCCGTGGTGCTGTCCACCATTCCATCCCATGCTTCATTCTCTATGAACTCAACATCCCTGCTGATCACAAGCTTTTTGGTGATGGGATTAAACAACCTATAGGCTTGTGATTCTTCACTATAACCTGTGAAGATACATTTCTCACCTTTATCATCAAATTTCTATCTCTTCTCTTTAGGCACAAATGCATATGCCACACACCTGAAAATTCTTAGGTGTTCAACTGTCCATTTGCAGTTTGTCCATGCCTCTTGTGGAATCCTATCACGTACGGCCTTTGTAGGACACCTATTCAATAGGTATACCGATGTTGCTATAGCTTCACCCTAATAATCATTTGATAGTCCCTTTTCTTTCAGCATGCTTGCTGCCATCTCTATGATGGTTCTGTTTTTCCTTTCAGCAACTCCATTTTACTGTGGAGTATACCTAGTAGTAAACTGTTTATGAATGCCTTCATACTTGCAGAAATTTAGAAATTGTTTGGAGATATACTCTCCCCCTCTATCTGTTCTTAGGGCCTTGATATATCGGCTGCTTTGCTTTTCAACCGATGCCTTAAACTCCTTAAACTTCTCAAAGGCCTCTGATTTATTTTTCAAGAAATAAATCCATATTTTTCTACTTTAATCATCAATGAAGGTCATGAAATATACATTCCCACCTAATGTGGGAGTTTTCATAAGGCCACATAAATCTAAATGCACCAACTCCAAAGGTGCTTTTGCCCTTCTAGAATACCCTGATTGAAAGGGTTGTCTATGCTGCTTTCCTAGAATGCAGGCTTCACATTTGCCATCGGGATCTACAATATTCGGTAGCCCTCTAATCCTAGACAATAAACTTAAACCAGAAAAGCTTAAGTGCCATACCTCAAATGCCAGAGTTTGGATGGGTCTTTGATGACTGTCTTAAACGCTGTTTATTGTCCCACTGTTGTGAGTGCCGAAGATAGTGCAGGAAACTGCGCTAGAGATAGCGCCAGAGTTAGCGCCGGAGTTAGCGACAGGGGAAACATTCTGTTTCTCGTCATCTGCACTGCTGCAATGACCTTCTTGCTACCTCCTCTATCAAATATAGTGCACTCTCTGTTTTCCATCAGGATTCTATAACCGTTTTGAACCATCTGTCCAATGCTTAGAAGGTTATGCTTTATGCCAGGGGCATAATAGGCATCGTGGATCTGCATTTTCTCACCTTGCTTGCTGAGGACTGTTATGATGCCTCTTCCTATGACAAGAACCTTTTGGCTGTTCCCCATCATGATTTCAGACTTGACATTTCTGTCAATGGAGGCAAACAAGTTTTCATTACCACTCATGTGGTTGCTACACCCGCTGTCTAAATACCAGACTTCAGGGCTGCTCTTCTTAGCAAGGTTGCACACAATAAATACCTTGGACTTTTTTTCATTCTCAGCCCTATTCTCATTTGCTATATTAGCATTTTGGCCTCCGTGGTCTTGCTGTTTCTTTCTACACTCACTAGCATAATGACCGAATTTATGACAGTAATAGCATTGAATATTACTTTTTTCATACCTCTGATTAGAATTGCTATTCTTCTTCATTCCTTGATAGCTTGGCTGTGAGCTACTTGCCTCTTCTTGGCTGTTTGAAACTCCTCTTCCGGAGTTGCTTCTTCCTCTACCTCTTTGACCTTTACCTCTGTAGTTTCTTCCTCTTCCCTGACCTCTTGCATTGGTCTGAGCCTTGAAGGCTTGCTCAAGGGAAGGAGCGGATCTATTCAACCGCTGCTCATGGCTTTGTAGAGAGCCCATCAACTCATCCACTGTCATCTTGGACAGATCCTTTGTCTCTTCTATAGTTATGACTATAGGGTCAAATCTAGAAGGTAGGCACCTTAGGATTTTTTCAACAATCCTTTGTTCATCCATGGTTTCTCCATTTATCCTAAGCTGATTCAGCATGGTAGAAACCCTGGTGTGAAAGTCTGAAATAGACTCACTCTCCTTTATCTGAAGCATCTCAAAATCTCTTCTAAACAGCTGGAGCTTGACTGACCTCACTTTGTCAGTTCCCTTGTAGCTGTTCTGCAGTATATCCCAAGCCTGCTTTGAATAGTTTGCTGCTGCAATACGGGGGAAAATAACCTCTGTCAAGGCTGCCTCAACTAGACTAGGGCTTTTGCATCTTTTATCCTAATTTCCTTCAACTAATTTCTTTGAGCATTCGTTAAGGCTGCATAGGCTGCTAGGTCTATGATGTCTGTGAACCCATTAGTGACCAGCTCCCATAGGTCATTCGCAACCTGAATAGTCTTCATCTTCTTAAACCAAATATCATAGCTCTGCCCATCAAAAGTAGGTGGCTGTTGCCATCCTTTGCTGTCCCCACTTGCCATGAATGCCTAGACAAACTAGGGCTTATAGAATACCCACACAAACTTGACTGCCCAGAAAAATAGATCTCTGATACCACTTGTTGGCAGAAAAATAGGGGATGGGTAGAATGCTGTTCAACAAATACAATGCTACAACAATAATGAACAGCAAAAAATAAAATGCAAACACACAGGAAACCAAACATAGAAGAGACAACAATATGGCTTTATATATATTTCTCTATTTCTGGATTACATTCTAATTTCATGTACAAGCTACAGACAGAGCTACTGCTCTATTTTCTGACTCTGCCCCAATCTCTAGAGCTGCACACTGTATATCCGGAGCTGCCTGGAACTCCGTAGCTATCTACTGTTGCTGCTGCAACATTCTATCCTCTGCTGTTCTCCTTTTGCTGTTCACTGTTGGAACCTTCTCATTCCTCTGCTGCTGCAGGTTCAACACATTCTTCTACAGGCTACTGACCATCTACTTTTCCCTCTCATTTGTCTCTTCTACATGCCCAGCAAAATGGGCGCTCAACTTTCAAATTCAAATGCACCTACCTCATTAACTTCTGGCAGGCCAACGGTGCTGGGAGAGGATGCGGGAGATCCCCAGTTCTGACGTGGGGGCAGTCAGCATTAAATTGCTCTAACGAAGATTAAATTTCCAACAAAAACTCAATGTTTAAAATGACTGTATGCTCAAAGTCTATGATTCAATCCCTTTGTAACTGTGCGAAGCGCATTCTCAACGTATTTCACCATTTGGTTTCCTATTTAGTTTGGCACAATGTCCTAAATTTTTTTTATATTTTCATCCATAGTTAGGCCCCTATATTTAGTTTTGTTTACATTTGTTGGAAATAACATATATCCGAACTAACTATGGACTGGCTACAATGTTGGAAAAATCTAATCTTGAGCAAATTTTTGGCATTTAATTGTTGGAAAAAAGAAGAATGAGAATTGGAGAATACAGAAGATTGTATGCAGCAGCACAACAGGGAAGAATATAGCAGTGAGTGCAGAGAGAATAGAAGTTCTGAAAGTGCACACAGCTCCGGAATGTGTAGGCAAGTCCAAAAAAGCACAATGAATAGATCTAGATGAATAGAGCTATGAGAAACTCCAAACAAAGAGAGACAATTTACCAATGTCCAGTCAACTCCGGAGAGGGAAATCTTTGTAGAGAAAGGAAAACAGAGCAGCAGCTCTGCACTTAGTTTGTAAGGTTTTTGGATGTAAAATATTTTTGAATATAAATAGAAATATTTGTTTGTTTTATTTGTGCTCTCTCTCTTATATGTCTTCCTCTCTCCAGCAAGTGGTATAAAAGCTAGTGTTCTAGATTTTTTCTAGGTATTGAGACTTAGAGACCTATTTTTTCTAGGCATTAACAGTCTCCCTCAATTTTGTAAAATAGCTAGAGGTGATAGCAAGAATTGACAACAACTGTCTACTTTCAATGGAAAAAACTATGATGTCTGGGAAAAGAAGATGAAAGCTATAATAATTGCAAATAATTTATGGGAGCTTGTGGTTAATGGTTTAACAGATGTGATTGACCAATGAGCCTATACAGCATTAACAAATACCTAAAAGAACCAGCTAAAGGAAACATGGAGAAAGGATGAGAAATCCCTTAGTTTAATTGAGGCAGCTTTGGTAGAAACTATTTTCCCTAGAATAGCAGCAACTAACTATGTAAACGAGGCCTAGGAGATTCTACAAAATAGCTACAAAGGTATTGACAAGGTGAGTTTAGCGAAACTTCAACTTCTTTGGAGAGATTTTCAAACCCTTCAAATGAAAGATGGTGAGTCTATTTCAGACTTCCATACAAAGGTTTCCACATTAATAAATCAGTTAAGGATTAATAGAGAAACCCTAGAAGAGCAAATGATTATTGAGAAAATCCTTAGAAGTCTACCCCCAAGATAAGACCCCATTATCATTGCCATAGAAGATGCTAAGGACATGTCGAAGATGAAAGTGGATGAGTTGATGGGTTCACTATAAACCCATGAGCAGTGCTTGAATAAATCTCATCCTTCCCTAAAGGCTCAAAGTAGTGTAATGGGTAGGGGAAGGAAGAAATAATAGAGGTAAAGGTCAAAGAGGTAGAGGAAGATGTTATTCTAGAAGAGAGATTTCAAATAGCCAAGAGGAGACAAGCACCCCACAACCAAGCTCCCAAAACAAGAAGAAGGGTAGAAACACAAACCGAAGGTATGATAAATCAAATGTAGAATGATATTACTATCATAAGTATCGTCATTATGCTAGTAAGTGTAGAAAGACACAACATGGCCAAGGGAGTCAAACTGCTACTGTAGCCGATGTAAATATGGTTGAAAATGAGCATGCATCAAATATGTTCATTGTGTGTAATATTGTTGAGTAGTGTAGCCTTCATGTTTGGTATTTGGACAATGTGTGTAGCAACCACATGAGTGGTAATATAAATTTGTTTTCCTCCATTGGAAAAAACATCAAGTCCAAGATCAAGTTGGGGAAAATTTAAAAGGTTCCAATCATGGGAATAGGCACAATCATCATTCAAACCAAGCATGGTGACTGTTGTCACAAAGATTGCACCCAGATGCTAAGCTTGAATGCTCAACAATCCCATGAATCATGGAAACATCTTTGAGCCTGTGGGTATGCTCATAGTGAAGATGAATCTCCAGATTATGGGCTCGTTCCCCTTTTGATTCTCCTAGAGACTAATGAATTTTGAAGGAAAAGGGTAAGAAAGATGACTGTTTTGAAAATGAGAACTAACTCTAGCAGGTGATTGCACCAAAATAATATTAAAAGGGCAAACTGATTCACAATTACTACTTTAAAGATTTCTTCACACAACTCAATGAATGGCAATTTTATCACATAAGTATTTCAAAGGGAGGCTCAATGATCTGTCTCTTAGTAGGAAAGCTATGTTTCACAACTTGAAAGGCAAGATAACTGTTTGCACAACCTAAGACCTGAAATGTCAATTGCCTCTGTGTGTTTACAGTAATGAATGAGACAATATTAAAGGTTTTGATTGTTTAAAACACATTTTAATTTCATCCAAATCACTCATTAAGGCATATACACAGATATGAGAAGGTAAAATACAAATCTTTTAAGTAATGAAAAGAAAATGCTACAAAAATGACAAAGATATAACCTGTAAAATCTGTTGCTGTCTATAAATCTATCAAAAATGAATTACAAAATTGTATGGTTTTTCTACAATGTGCAAGAAAAAACATAGAATCAAGAACTAAGGAAAAAGACTAAGTCTTTCTTCCTATAATACAAAAGGGACTCAAAAGAGTCAAGAGGAGTCAACTACAGTTAACTGCACCTCAAAAAATCTTTCCAAAATGTCTCTCACAAGCAAAACTAAAAATGCCTAAAAAGAAGGGTCTCAACTACTCTGCAACAAGCTAAAATAGCTCCAAACTATCCCTCTCATTCTATTTGACCAAGAAGAACTCTAAAATCACCTCAGTTAGACCATAAATCAAGGAAAATCACTCCACAGCTCTAGGTTTACATTTCAGTTTAACTCTTTCTCTATTTTTGCATGATTGAGAGGCAAAATTAACTAAAATAACAATTATTAAATCCAATCAATATGATTAACTTAATAATTGTTATGTGATGCATTACTTCCCCTTATTGTTATTACATAACACATATTAAATAAATTTATAGTTCATTGCATTTAATAATTGTTATTTTACTTTTTTTGTCTAATGATGGTGCAATCATAGGGATTTGACTTAAATCTAAAAATAATGATAATTAGAGGCAAAAAATAACCTCTCTCCTTAACATCTCTTATCCTACCCTCATCTGATGATTTGATAATAAACAAAACCCATCTGGTCAAAAGGTTCTCCATGCATTACTACTAACCCTAGTCATATTTTCTCCTTTGTTTGACTCTAAGGCTATTTCCATGCATTAGTTCTTCACCTCTAAAGTCATTATGACAAGTATATTATTATACTATAGATGATTTTTCTAAAAAAAAAGGAAAAATGAATCCCATCATAGCCGTGGCTAGGGCTTTGTTGCAACAAACTCTTGACAAAACACTAAAGTCTTTATCATTTTGTTTTTCACTTCCTTGAGACCTCTCTACACCACAATGGAGTTCTAAAGAACATGCTTGTTTGGAGAGTCTCTATGTCAATTCTAGAGGGCTTTTTTTCTGCTGCTTCTGGTAAGTTCTCTTCCTCTATTGCTCCTTAAACACTTACTGTGAATGATTTGTTAAAAGTGTTACCCTTTTCTATCATTTATACACTTGTTGTTCTTGGTTGTAATGAAAAAAGGGTATGAAATCCTTGTTGTTTCTGAGGTTAACTATGGAATCCATTGCTTCTTTTTATGACTGTGTATAGCTTCTCCTTGAAAATGTGGGAAAACTGTAGCTTAGGCTATTCTTGCACCATAAAACAAAGGAAGAAAATTTAGTATTTGCTAATCCTTTTGGTTTTGTTGCTGATTAATATAGAAAATCTCCTTAATATCTTTTCTACAGTCTCCTTACGAAACCCTTACTAGGGTTTGACCCGTACACATCCTTTGGATTTCATAACACTCTTGTAGGTGCTGCTAAGTTTACATGGTGATTTCAAGGTTTTGGAACAGGTATAGTGTCTTATAGCTCTCCATTCTCCATTAAACTACATCCTTTTATCACTTATTGCACCTTTTATACCTATGACCAATGGCAAACCTCATTAAAGAAAACACAAAATGGATGTATTTCAAACCTCCAGGAGTTTCCGTAATATACCTTTGATATTCAATATACAGACTTCTAGAACTGGTAAACGCTACATGTTCTATTCTAAGGAAGCTAACTGCTTCTTTGATGAAGTGTATGGTTGCTATTACCTATCCTTTTGACATATTTGACCATATGGTCCTTGTATGACTGTCCTCTTCCACTATGGCAAGATGATAACTAACAAGGTTCATCTGACTGTGTTGGGAAAGTCTTGTTACCTTTGTGCACTTCTTAACTAACCTCTATATAAACATCATCTATGACCATTGGCTGTTGTTACAAGATACTCCCATCCAGTGTAGGTTGTATGACATTCCTCTTCCACTAAGGCAAGTTGATATTATATCTTTCATGCATAGTTTGAAGGTGTTATCCTTGTTATCTCCTTTTGGTATAGTACTTCAATGACTGTCATGGTCATTGATATATGACTATGTATAACTACACCTACACTATGCTGCTGATGCACTTCTCCCTCAAAACACTATACTATACTTGGTGACTGTCCCCTATGTATTGAGTTGTCTTGAGCTATGAAGATGAGATTGTCAATTTGTTGACCTTCTCAGGAACTCCATAATTCCAATGATATGCTCACTTTCCTCTAAAAGTGATTCAGTCCCATGGACTACCCCCTTAATATTGTCCATCTACCACTTTTACTGCCTTCTGACATTTGGATATATCATTGTCTTTGTATTTTATATTTGAATGTGGTTGAGCTCCTCCCTTTGAGCATTCATTGTTAAAGACCCCTTAACTCTATAGATCCTTCTAGGCTCTACCCTAGGGTCCCTTTTTTCTTTATATTGGTGCTTTTATCATTGAAATCTCCTTCCTCAGAATTTGTGCTCTAACATGATGACTATCCTAAACTCTCCTCTGTGATAAATTGATCACCCAGTGATTGCTTCCTTCTCACAAGTAACTACTACTAACTATGTCATTATTGACTTTACTCCTTGGCATCACAAGACTATCCCTTTCATTGTTTTAAACAATTCTTCTCACCTTAGTATCAGCAATCATATGATTGTCATGCATGTTCTCTAATATATTTGTACTTTGACATTTGGTGGATTGTATTATGATTGCCCTTTGTTTCCATTGGAACAGTCTTCTAAATAACCTCTAATGATCATGTCTCAAAAATGTTTACACACTTTCTATACATGCTTTGCCTACTCTTTTTTTATCTATCTCACATGTATATGCAAGGCTATTCTTCATTAACTGTACCTTCTACTAAAATTGGCTAGTGATTATGGATGCCTTTGTTGTCCCCTGAACACTTGATTGTTACAGGATTTGCCCTATCATAGTTTAAACATTCAATAGCAATTTTACACCTCATTCACAACAAAAAGCTTTCCTTATATCCACTTGCACAATTGAGCTCCTTCATCTATTGGAGTGGATAGTATCAAAGGCTATTAATTTGAATTCTACTTTCCCTTTAAGATTAATGAATGTTATCTTTTGTTGATGGGTGCATACTGAAGGTTGTGACTACACTTTTAATTTTTTGATGATAGCTCTCAAATGTTGTAGAATGTCCCTTGGCTATTGGTAGATTTCTATGATGTCAGCATGGTTGTCCCTCAACTATGGCTTCAAAAGTGTCTCCTTGTAAGAGATGACTGTCCCACTATATTTGATAGTCCTTTGTTAATGTATACTAGCTCATTGTATGTTCTAAGCCCAACGTCCTTTCTAATGCATTGTTTACTTGACCATGACACCTTGTTTTTGTTGACCCTTTGTTGTTGATGTGACTATCATTGAGGCTTTGTCATTACTGTGTTTGGCTCTTACATGGATTGAGATGACTGTTTATTTATTCATGATAATTGTTGTATTTTGACATGCATGTTGCCTGTCTGGAATGTACTCTTTCAACTACTAAAAAGAGGACAGCATGCTGGGCCCAACCCTTGTGGGAGCTACATTTTCTACACATGCTATTATTTTCATATGTTATTACATCAACCTATTCCTACACATTCAACAAACATGTTAGAATACAAAACATACCTTGATTTGCATGACATGATGCTTGTCTTGTTCAATTATTCATTCTGCTTTCTGCTAGTTGGTTATAGAATAGCAAGTGTTTCTGGATAGATATGTATAGAATTATGCATGGAACCCTAAGCTCTAACACCAATCTTCTTCCACCCTTGCAGGTTTTCTCCTAGATTTGCACTTGGAAAACTCAAAATGTCGTCCCAACCTTCAACAATGGGATTCATCATTCACTAGGCAATGACGGGTCCCATTCTTAATTCTATGTATTTTCTTTTATTGCATTCTTCTTGCTACTTTATTGCTTATCAAATACAATTACTCCCATGGCTTGTGTGGGACTATATAAACATTTATTTTGAATATATCAGCTATTTCATATCATGTAATGACATAAGTGTAATTTCTTTTATGAATCACTTGCATAATATGAAATAAATAAAAATTTATTTGAAACACATGTTTATGATAATGTAGAAATGATAGTTTATAAATACCTCTTTTCTGAACTGCACTAAAATGTACTGAATGAACAACAATAACACATTTGAAACATGAACTCAAATGCTTCAATTTTAAACACCAGTCATCCTTTGAATGTCTGCTTTCTTAATGAGACCTGATTTTGTTTATTTAGATTGTGTAATAGTTCAATTCGAGCTATTACATGATGCTAATAAATGAATACTGGAACTCTCTCACTAAGACAACATCTATTGATTGGATGGCCCATATATAAAAAAAAATCTTTCCCCATTTTTACAACTGTTGTTAAAGCCTTACTAAATTGAGCTGTAAGAAAAATTTAGTAACATTTTTGGCGACCTGTTAGGTGTGTTTGCCCGCTAAACAAATAGGATCAGTAGCCTTCTATATTGATTGGACATATGAGTCTCTTCTTCCCTGAAACACTTAGAAAACCATCTGTAACTCAGTTGCCAAAAATCAAACATCAGCAAAACAAAACTGAAAGCAAACTACCATGGCTCTGAAAAGGGCCAACTAACTATACAATTGCACTTCTTGGAAAATGAAATACTGAACTGAAAATTCTACTCTAGTCTATAATAACCAGTAGGGGTAGTGTTTAGGCATAACTATTTACTAGTTCTATAAAATAACTTCCCTTCCTCAATAATTTGTGATGCTTTAGATGCTTATGAGTAGCCAAAGAGATATGGAGAAATCAAAAAAATTTGATCAACTACTACAATATCTCTAGGAAAATGAGAACAAGTCCACCTACCTCATTATAATCATCAGACATGCTTCTACTCTGAGATATATAAGAAAGATGAATCTACTTCCCCTCAGTCACAAATTCATGCTCAGGTGTAGGCAAGATTTGTGGAACCTTGTTGGTATCCCTCTTGGCTAAATCTCTAATTGGGCACCATCTTGAAAGGATGAAATTTGTACTCTTACTATTGGTTCCTTGTTGATTGTTTCTTGTTTCATCTTCTATCACAATTTCAACCTGATCTGAAGGAAATGTTGATCTATCATCAAGTAACAAAGAAATGACTACTTCTTTCACCTAAATAGACTGATCACATACTGCTGGTTCACATGGCATCAAATTATCATCAATGTTAGAGCAAAAAACTTCTATGATACTAGAGAAAAATGTTCTCATCAAACTCATAATCTTGTACTAAATCTAGATGAGTTTCATCACTCCGTTTCTCAAAACTAGGCACTGATGTTAGTATGCATGTGTTATCTTGATTCTTATCTACAAATTCAGGAAATTCATCAAACAAATCAGCTAGTTCTTGAGATTCAACCTCTATTTCCTTCACAAAAACATGTTCAACCTAATCTTGTTTGCCACCTAAGTTTGACACAAAGGACAAAAGATCATTCCAAAACAAGGCTTCTTCATACTCTTCATTTGCTTTACCTTCTTGAATTAGATCAACAACATCCAACTTGTTAATTTGGATATCCTCTTCCTTTTCTGTATTATTTACCTTCAACTAATCGTGTTCATCAAACCAATCATTTTGATTAACAATTGGTCCTCCTTTGAACTAAGAAATGGTATTAGGACATGCATATGCATGTTAGCTCTCTTGAAGAAGAATAGGTGCTTGAGATGGCTTCTCATGAAGAAGAATAGGTGCTTGAGATGGCTTCTCATGAAGAAGAATAGGTGCTTGATATGGATGCTCATGCATGTGATTTTGCAAAAGAAGATGATATTTGAAACTTGGGATGGGAAGAGTTTCTTTGGTATTCTGCTTTGGTATTTGAGCAATTAATTAGATTTTTAAGTCTTCTTCATACCTTGCTTTTCCTAATACTTCCTCTTCATGACATTTGTGAACTTCTATTGGAGATGCTTGCTTAATGTGCAAGTTTGAACAAAAGTCTTCTACGATGTCACAGAAAAGATTTTCCTCATGGAGTAAAAGATCTGATTCAGCGTCATGCTCAGCCTTGTCCTCACTGGCCACCAAAGTATCATGGTCTTTAATGTCCTCATCTTCTCCAACAAAGCATGGGAGTTGACCAAACAATGAAACCAACTCTCTCTCCTCATTAACATTTGCTTGTCCCATGTTCTGTTGTCTTAATTTCTCGTCCTCATCTTTTATTTGTACAAGATCTAATCTTGTGCCTTCCATAACACATGCAAACTCACAAACATCAGATGATTTCTCTTCTACTTCAACCTCCTCCTCTTCCTTCTTATCAAACCAACTAGCCCTCCAAACAACCGGTCCACCTTTGTAGAGGGAAATGGTGTCGGGACAAGAAGATTCACATAATGGGAAACTGAGAAGGTTGTGAGCCTCTAAACTTAAGACAGGCTCTTGGATGTGCTGTTCATGAGGTGGAATAGGATGAGTCGACAGACATGTAGGCCTTTATAAAGGATGGGGCTCTCTAAAACTTGGAATTTTGAACTAAGGAAACCTACATGGAGGTTCAAAAGATTTTCCTTTCTTGAAACTTGAAATCTTGGGTTTGGAAAACTCTTCCATAGGCTGATTAAAAGTAGAAGGAGAAAATGCTTCAAAACTAAGTATTGAAGGAGAAGCTGCTTGGCCTCACACCTTTTCAATTGGGAAAACAACTATCTCATTTGTTCTTCTTTTGCTCCAACTTCCCTAGCCAAGAAATCCTCCTGGTGTCTTGCTTGTGTCTCCATCTCCTGTTGATGGAGATAAGCTTGATAAGCCAACTCTTGCTGCTGCAAATTATATTTTTGATCTCCTTCATACCCTTGATTTCCTCCAATCTCACTCAGCTACCTTTCAAAGTACAACCTTATTTCGCTGAAGCTCATGTCTTTAAAATTTGGTGTTTGATCAGGAGAATAGCCATGCTAGTTGGAAACAAGATGGGCTTCTTAGGGCTGATTTTGAACATATGTAGGATGATATTGAGTTTGAGTAGGGGTGGGCAGGTGGCAATCATAATGGGCATGCTGGTTTCTTTTAAAAGTCATGAAATTTGGGCTAAAACCATAAATGTGGTTGATTTGATATTACTGATAATATGATGGGTTAGTAGGATTTTCATGATATGATGAATGATATAACATATTCCCATGAAACATAAACATGCTTGTTCATTCAAAAGCTGAAAACAAGCAAAAATTAGAATTATTTGAAATAAATCAGCACATGATCATATTGAAACCAGTAGAAATACCATTTAGAGTCACCAGGTATGTTGATTTTTTGCCTCCAAAGGCCAAGATCAATGACACACACACCAAATATCAATGATATATGAACAAACTTTTGGACTGAAACAATCCAATATGTCCTATCAGGCGTGCCAAAAATTGTTGTCACAGATATTGCACCTAGATGCTAAGCTTGAATGCTCAGCAATCCCGTGAAACTTGGAAACATCGTCGAGCCTGTGGGTATGCTCATAGTGAAGATGAATCTCCATATTATGGGTTGGTTCCCCTTTTGATTCACCTAGAGACTAATGAATTTTGAAGGAAAAGGGTAAGAAAGGTGACTGTTTTGAAAATGAGAACTAACTCTAAGAGGTGATTGCACCAAAATGACATTAAAAGGGCAGACTAGTTCAAAATTACTACTTTAAAGATTTATTCACACAACTCAATGAATGGAAATTTTATCACATAAGTATTTCAAAGGGAAGCTTAATCATCTATCTCTTAGCAGGAAAGTTGTGTTTCACAACTTGAAAGACAAGATAACTGTTTGCACAGCCTAAGACTTGGAATGTTAATTGCCTCTGTGTGTTTGCAGTAATGAATGAGACATGATTAAAGGTTTTGATTGTTTAAAGAACATCTTAATTTCATCCAAATCATTCATTAAGGCATATACACAAATATCAAAAGGTAAAATATAGATCTTTTAAGTAATGAAAGGAAAATGCTACAAAAATGACAAAGACATAGCCTGTAAAACTTGCTGCTCTCTATAAATCTATCAAAACTAAGTTACAAAACTCTATGGCTTTTATGCAATGTGCAAGAAAAAGCATAGAATCAAGAACTAAGGAAAAAGACTAAGTCTTTCTTCCTATAATACAAAAGGGACTCCAAAGAGTCAAGAGGAGTCAACTGCACCTCATAAAATCTTTCCAAAATGTCTCTCACGAGTAAAACTAAAAATCCCTAAAAAGAAGTGTCTCAACTGCTCCACAATAAGCTAAAATAACTCCAAACTATCCCTCTCATTCTATTTGACCAAGAATAACTCTAAAATCACCTCAGTTTGACCATAAATCAAGGAAAATCACTCCAAAGCTCTGAGTTTGCATTTCAGTTTAACTCTCTCTCTATTTTTGCATGATTGAGAGGCAAAATTAACTGAAATAACAATTACTAAATCCAATCAATATGATTGACATAATAATTGTTATGTGATGCATGACTTCCCCTTATGTTTATTACATAACACATATTAAAGCAATTTATAGTTCATTACATTTAATAATTATTATTTTATAATTTTTGTCTAATGATGGTGTAAACATAGGGATTTGAGTTAAATATGAAAATAATGATAATTAAAGGAAAAAAAATAACCTCTCTCCTTGCACATGCAAAAAACATCTCTTATTTTGCCCCCATCTCATGATTTGATAATAAACAAAACCCATTTGCTCAAGAGGTTCTCCATGCATTACTACTAACCCTAGTCATATTTTCTCCTTTGTTTGACTCTAAGGCTATTTCCATGCATTAGGTTTTCACCTCAAAAGTTATAACCATGAGTATATTATTATACTACAGATGATTTTCCTAAAAAATAAAGGTAAAATGACTCCCATCATAGCCATGACTAGGGCTTTGTTGCAACAAACTCTTGAAAAAACACAAAAGTTTTTATAATTTTGTTTTTCACTTCCTCGAGACCTCTCTGCATCGCCATGTAGTTCTAAAGAGCATGGTTGTTTGGAAAGTATCTATGTTGATTCTGGAGGGCTTTTTTGTTGTTGCTTCTGGTAAGTTCTCTTCCTTTACTGCTCCATAAACACATACTGTTAATTATTTGTTAAAAGAGTTACCCCTTTCTGTTGTTTATACACTTGTTGTTCTTGGTTTTGATGACAAAAGGGTAGGAAATTCTTGTTGTTTCTAAGGTTAACTATGGAATCCATTGCTTCATGTCATGACTGTGTATAGCTTCTCCTTAAAAACATGGGAAAGTTGTAGCTCAGACTAATCTTGCACCATAAAACCTAGATTGCCTTTCTCTATCTCTCGCGTGGTAATGGAAACAAACTTCTGGTTCTTTGCAATCTCTGAGGAAATAGTGCATTTTTCCCTTGACACCGAGATAAAGAAATAAAACTTAGTATTTGCTAATCCTTTTGGTTTTGTTGCTGATTAATACAGAAAATCTCCTTAATATCTTTGCTAATGTCTCCTTACAAAACCCTTGCTAGGGTTTGGCCTGCATGGATCCTTTAGATTTCATAGCACTCTTGTTAGTGTTACTGAGTTTACATAGTGATTTCAAGGTTTTGGAATAGGTACAGTGTCTTATAGCTCTCCCTTCTCCATTAACTACATCCTTTTATCACTTATTGCACCTTTTATACCAATGACCAATGGAAAACCTCATACAAGAAAACATGAAATGGATCTATTTCAAACATCTAGGAGTTTCCTTAATATAGCTTTGATGTTTAATAGACACATTTCTAGAATTGGTAACCGCTACATGTTCTATTCTAAGGAAGTTGACTGCTTCTTTGATGAAGTGTATGGATGCTATTACCTATCCTTTTGATAGATTTGACCATACGGTCCTTGTATGACTATTGTCCTCCACTATGGCAAGCTGATAAATAACAAGGTTCATCTGACTGTGTTGGGAAAGTCTTGTTACCTTTGTACACTTCTTAATTAACCCCTATGCAAACATCATCTATGACCACTAGCTCTTGTTATAGGATACTCCCATCAGGTGTAGGTTGTATGACAGTCCTTTTCCACTATGGCAAGCTGATAGTATATATGTCATAAAGGTTCATCCTTCTTATTTCCTTTTGGTGCAGCACTTCAATGACTGTCACAGTCATTGAGCTATGATTGTGTATAACTACTCCTACACTATTCTAATGATGCTCTTCTCCCTCAAAACACTATACTAGACTCAGTGACTGTCCCCTATGTATTGAGTTGTCTTGAGCTACGAAGATGAGATTGTCAATTTGTTGACCTTCTCAAGAACTCCATGATTCTAATGATATGCTCATTTTCCTCTAAAATCAATTCAGTCCCATGGATCGCCCCCTTAATATTATCCATCTACCACTTTTACTGCCCTCTGACATTTGGATATATCATTGTCTTTGTATTTTGTATTTGAATGTGGTTGAGCTCCTCCCTTTGAGCATTCATTGTTAAAGACCCCTTAACTTTGTAGATCCTTCTAGGCTCTACCCTAGGGCCCCTTTTTTCTATATATTGGTGCTTTATCATTGAAAGCTCCTTCCTTTGACTTTGTGCTCTGCCATGAGGACTGTCTTAAAGTCTCCTCTTTGATGAATTGATCACCTAGTGACTGCTCCCTTCTCACAAGTAACTACTGCTGATTATGTCATTATTGACTTCACTCCTTGGCATCACAAGATTATCCCTTTCACTATTTTAAACAATTTTTCTCACCTCAGTATAACCAGGCATATAACTTTCATGCATGTTCTCTGATATATTTGCACTTTGCCATTTGGTGGATTGTATTATGATTGCCCTTTATTTCCTTTGGAATAGTCTTCTAAATAATCTCTAATGATCATGTCTCAAAAATGTTTACACACTTTCTATACATGCTTTGACTTCTCTTTTGTTATCTATCTCACATGTATATGCAAGGCTATTCTTTATTAACCATACCTTCTAGTAAAATTGGGCAGTCATTATGGATGCCTTTGTTGTCCCTTGAACACTTGACTGTTTTAGGGTTTGCCCTGTCATAGTTTAAACATTTAATAGAAATTTTACACCTCATTCACAACACAAAGGTTTCCTTATATCCACTTGCATAGTTGAGCTCCTTGATCTGTTGGAGTGGATAGTATCAAAGGTTATTCATTTGAAGTCTACTTTTCCTTTATGATTAATGAATTCTATATTTTGTTGATGGCTGCATACTAAAGGCTGTGATTGCACTTTTAATTTTCTGACGATAGTTTTTAAATATTGTAGACTGTCCCTTGGCTATTGGCAGATTTCTATGATGTCAGCATGGATGTCCCTCAACCGAGGCTTCAAAACTATCTGCTTGAAAGAGATGACTACCACACTATATTTGATAGTCCTTTGTTAATGCATACTAGCTCATTGTATGTTCTAATCCTAACCTGCTCTCTAATGCATTGTCTACTTGACCGTGACACCTTGTTTTTGTTGACCCTTTGCTGTTGATGTGACTATCATTGAGGCTTTGTCATTACTGTGTTTGGCTCTTACATGGATTGAGATGACTGTTTATTTATTCATGATGACTGTTGTATTTTGACATGCATGTTGCCTGTCTGGAATGTACTCTTTCAACTACTAAGAAGAGGATAGCATGCTGGGCCCAACCCTTGTGGGAGCTACATTTTCTGCACATGCTATTATTTTTATATGTTATTACATCAACCTGTTCCTACACATTCAACAAACATGTTAGAATACAAAACATACCTTGATTTGCATGACATGATGCTTGTCTTGTTCAGTTATTCATTCTACTTTCTGCTAGTTGGTTATAGAATAGCAAGTGTTTCTAAATAGATATGTATAGAATTATGCATGGAACCCTAAGCTCTGACACCAATCTTCTTCGACCCTTGCAGGTTTTCTCCTAGAGATGCACTTGGACAACTAAAAATGCTGGCACAACCTTCAACAATGGGATTCATCATTCACCAAGCAATGAGAGGTCTCATTCTTAATTCTATGCATTTTGTTTTCTTGCATTCTTCTTGCTACTTTATATCTTATCAGATACAGTTACTCCCATGGCTTGTACGGGACTATATAAACATTTCTTTTGAATATATTAGCTATTTCATATCATGTAATGACATAAGTGCAATTTATTTTATGATTCACTTACATAATATGAAATAACTAAAAAATTATTTGAAATACATGTTTATGATAATGTAGAAATGACAGTTTATAAATACCACTTTTCTGAACTGCACTGAAATGTATTGGATGAACAACAATAACACATTTGAAACATGAACTCAAATGCTTCAACTTTAAACATCGGTCATCGTTTGAATGTTTTCTTTCTTAATGAGACCTGATTTTGTTTATCTAGATTATGTAACATCTTGACTTGAGCTATTAAATGTCCTCGATAAATTAATACTAAAACTCTCTCACTAAGACAATAGCTATTGATTGGATGGCCCATTTATCAAAAAGAAATTATTTCCCCATTTTAACAACTGATGTTAAAGCCTTACTAAATTGAGCTACAAGAAAAATTTAGTAATAGTGACAAAATAACAATCCATGATGTCTAATATACCCCAAGCATAAAACACAATCTCTTGAGCATTGGACAACTAGTCCATAAGGGATATAGAGTCCTGAAGGAGAATTGAGAGTGCATAATCCTTGACAAAAATGGTAGCAGGAAAAATATTACAGCAATGTAGATGACAAGAAATAGAATGTTTCCTCTTATGATGCCTATTAAGTCTTCAGTGCTATCTGCATCTGTACCCTCCAAGCACATAAAGGCTCGAGCATACTCTGGAGACAACCACATGATGTATATAGCAGTGGCTTAGTAGTTAGCTTTCAAGATAGTCATTAAAGACCCATCCAATCTTTGGCATTTGAGGTATGGACACTTAAGTTATTATAGTTTGAATCTTTTGTCAATGAAAGATATAGTTAGAGGGCCACCAACAATTGTAGATATTGATAGGAAATGTGAGGCCTGAATTTTAGGAAAGTAACATAGGTAGCCCTTTCAATCAAGGAAATCTAGGAGATCAAAAGCGCTATTAGAGCTGGTGCACTTAGATTTATGTGGCCCCATGAAAAATCCTATCATATCATAGAATATATACTTCATGACCTTCATAGATGACTACATAGAAAAAACTTGGGTTTATTTCTTGAAGAATAAATTTGAAGCATTTGAGAAATTTAAGGTGTTTAAGGCCTTGTTTGAAAAATAAAGTGGCCAGTTCCTCGATGCCCTCATAATACATAGAGGGGGAAAGTATATCTCCAAGGAATTTCTAAATTTCTACAAGAATGAAGGCATTGAAAAATAGTTCACAACAAGATACACTCCATAACAAATTGGAGTTGCTAAGAGGAAAAATGGAACCATCCAACAGATGGCTACAAGTATATTAAAGGCAAAGGGACTGTCAAGAGAATTTTGGGGTGAGGTTGTAGCAATAGTAGTATACATACTAAATAGAAGTCCCACAAAGGTTGTTCATGATAGGATTCCACAAGAAGTATGGAAAAATATAAAATGGAGTGTGGAACACCTAAGAATCTTTCGGTGTGTGGAACATACATTTGTGCCAAAGGAGAAGAGGAAAAATTTGTTCATAAAGGAGAAAAGTGTATCTTCATTGGGTATAGTGGAGAATCCAAAGTGTACAAAGTATATAACCCTTTTACTAAGGAGGTTGTGATACACATAGATTTTGAATTCATAGAGAATGAATTGTGGGATGGCACGGTTGACACCACCACAAGTATCTCAACAATGGTACCCATACATTATGAAGAAGGTGGAAATGGATGAGCTTCTAGTAGTCAAGTAGACCCACCTTTGGAGCACTCTAGAACTATCTCCAGAACACTCTAGAACTATCTCTAGAACACTCTAAAACCATCCCCAAAGCACTTCAAAATCTATCTCTAGATCTCTCTAGAAGTATCTTCGGAGCAATCTAGAATCAAACAAATCCAAAGTGTAACAACAGAATCAGCTCTAGAGCACTCCAAAGTTAAGTAGTGGCATCTGCATAGGTAGTTTAGATCCTACGCTTGCTTCTCTGATGCCAAGAAAGACAAGGATCATGAGAGAGATTTATGAAGATACAAGGTATGATGATTTTGATAAAATTTTGAACTTTGCTTTATTTTATCATGCTGATCCAATAGATTTTGAAGAGATCATGAGAGAATAAAAATGGTCTAAGGCCATAGATGATGAGTTAGATGCAATAGAAAGGAATGAAATGTGTTAGCTAGTTGATTTACCTAAGGGTAAATAAGTGATTGGAGTTAAATGGGTCTATTAGAACAAGAGTACCACTAATGGAAAGATTGAAAGGCATGACACAAGTCTGGTTGTTAAGGGATACAAACAACAACCTAGAAGAGACTATGATGAAACATATGCACCAGTTGCAAGGCTAGAAACAACACAGGTAGTTTTAACAATAGTAGCCCATCAGAAAAGGAAGGTATATCAAATGGACATGAATTCAACCTTCTTGAATAGAGTACTTAAGAAAGAAGTGTATGTGAAATAACAACCTAGATATGAAGTCCCAAGGAAATAAGATAAAGTATACATGCTCTAGAAAGCTCTCTATGGGATTAAGGAAGCACCTTGAGCATGGTACAATAGAACTGATTCATATCTACTAAGTAATGGATTAGTAAAAGAAACAATTAGTCCACACTCTACATCAAAGCAACTCATGTTGAGATTTTGATTGTTGTTTTGTATGTAGGTGAATTGACTTTCATAGTAAATACTGACCTCTTCATTGTTGATTTCAAAGAGGTAATGAAAAGAGAATTTGAGATGATAGAATTAGGTTTGTTGAAATATTTCCTTGGCATTGTAGTCAAAAAAATAGAGCATGGAATATTTATTTCACAAAATAACTATGCCACACAAAGTCTGAAGAGGTTTAGAATACTAAACAACAACCATGCTCTAACACCAACAACTACAAGTCTAAAATTAATAAAATAGGATAGTAGCACTAAAGTGAACACAACCCTATACAAATGCATGGTTGGAATCCTAATGTGTTTGAATACTACAAGGTCTAATTTAATGTATGCAGTAAGTTTTATTTCATGGTTCATGGAGAAACGTAACGTCTCACACTGGGAAACAAGAAAGAGAATCCTAAGATATGTCAATGAGACCAAAGGCTATGGTATTTTGTATACCGCATCTAATGAGTTTGAGTTGGTTAGTTACAATGATAGTGATTGGGTAGGTATTGTAGATGATAGGAAGAACACAACAAGATATATGTTCCACATAGTTTCAGGAATAATTTCATGTGCATCCAAGAAGCAACCCATTGCTTCTCTCTCCATAATTGAAGATGAGTATATAGCAGGAAATGTAGCTACATGTTAGAATATTTGGATTATAAGAATCCTAAAAGTTTTGAATGAGGAACAAGAAGATGATACAACAATTTATTGTGACACTGTCTCCTTAATAGCCTTGACAAAGAATCTAGTATTCCATGGATGAAGATAACAGATTGAGATCCATTATCATATCATAAGGGAGCTAGTAGAGCATGGAGAGATTGAATTATAGTTCTATAGATTTAGTAGTAGCTCACTAATATTCTCACTAAGGTACTGTCAAAAGAATGCTTTGACCACCTAAGAGAAAACTTAGGCATCATGTACAAAACAACTTTGGAAGGGCATAGTACAACATACGGTAGAACAAATCTAGAAGGACATAAGACAACTATGGATAGAACATCTCTAGAAGGACATGGGATAGATGTAGGTAGAATAGCTCTGGAAGGACAAAAGACAACTATGGACATAACATCTCTGGAAGGGCATGTGACAAATCCAAATAGAATAGCTCCCAAAGGAGATAGGACAACTCCAAAAAAAACAACTACAAAATCATAAATGACAACTCCAAATACAACAACTCTAGAAGGACATGAGATAAGTCTTGATAGAATAGATCTTGAAGGACACATGACAACTCTAGATAGTATAGCTCTAGAAGGACATTATATCTCTGGAAGAAAAGAACACCTTTGAAAGTCCACAACTATGAAGATAACTCTAGAGATACAAAATAATTATGTATGCATGATATATAGCTCAAAATTAAGGGGGTGTTGGAAAAGTTTAATCTTGAGTAGTTGTTAGCATTTAATGCAAGTCCCTTATGATCCCTTTTGGATTTTTTTCACCCATTTTTTTCTCTACAACATTACTTATTGATTGGCTTCAAATTTATTTCTAGTGGTTGAGTTTACATTTGTGAGTGAGTGGGGGATTTTTTGGTCAAGACAACAAGAGACAAATAGAAGAATGAGAATTAGAGAATAGAGAAGATTGTATGTAGTAGCAAAGCATGGAAAAATATAATAGAGAGAGTTTATAGAGAATATAAGTTCTAAAAGTGTAGGCAACTACAAAATGTGTAGGCAGCTCCAAAAGAACAAAGCTATGAGAAACTCTAGATAGAGAAAGACAACAACAATGTCTAGTTAGCTCTAGAGAGGGTAATCTTTGTAAAGAAAGGAAAACAGAGCAAAACCTCTGCACTCAGTTTGTAAGGTTTTTGGATGTAAAATATTTGCAATATAAATAGAAATATCTGTTTGTTTTATGTGTTGTCTCTCTTGTTTATCTTCTTCTCGCAAACACATAAAGAGGCTAATATCTCGACAATTAGTATCAGAAGTAGAGCCCTAGATTTTTGGGGGTATTAAAATCCCTTCTCTTAATTTATAAAATATGCAAAAGCCCTAAGTTTTATTGAAAATGGATTGGCCAAATCCATATTCTTGTAAATAGCAATAGCTAACTACTCAAAGGAATCTTTGAAGATTCTTCAAAACTCGTAGAAAGGGACTGATAAGGCAAGGTTAGTAAAACTACAGCTGCTACAAAGAGATTTTGAAACTCTTCAAATGCATGATGCAGAGTCCAGTTTGGACTTCCATACAAGAATTTATAGCCTAATAAATTAATTAAGGATTGATGGTGAGACCATGGATGAGCAAAGGATTATTGACAAAATCCTCAAGAGTTTTCCCTTAATATTTGACCGAATTGTCATAGCAATCAAAGACACTAAGGAACTCTCAAAGATTATAGTGGATGATTTGATGGGTTCACTACAAACCCATGAGCAACAGTTAAGTTGATCCACTCCTTCCCTTGAGTAAACATTTAAGGCTCAAAATAATGTGACAAGCAGGGGAAGAGGAATAAACAATAGAGGTAAAGGTCAAAGAGGTAGAGAAAGAGGAACTCTAGAAGAGTAGTCTCAACCAACAAAGAGGAAGAAAGTAGTGCACAAATAAACTCCGAGGATAAGAAGAAGGGAAACAACTCAAGCCAAAGCTATGACAAAAGTAATGTTCAATGCTATTACTATCACAAGTATGGTCATTTTGTAAGTGAAAATAGAAAGAGGTGGCATGACTAAGGAAAACAAAATGCTAATATAGCCAATGAAAACATTGCTAAAAATGAACATCTATAACAATATTGAGAAGAGAAGTGCTAAAGTTTGGTATTTGGATAGTACTTGTAGCAACCGCATGATTCATAATGCAAATTTATTTGCCACCATTGGTAGAAACATCAAGTTTGATATTAAAATGGGGAGCAATGAAAAGCTTCTAGTCATGGGAAGAGGCACAATCATCACTCAAACCAAGCATGGTGACAAAAGAGAAATCTAGGATGTCTATTATGCCCTAGGTATAAAACACAATTTTTTGAGCATTGGACAACTAGTCTAAAAAGAATAAAGAACCCTGATAGAAAATGGAGAGTGTATAATCTTTGACAAGGATGATAGCAAGAATAATATTGTAGTAGTCTAAATGATAATAAATAGAATGTTTCCCCTTTGGATACAAATTGATTATATATCACAATTTGAAGCTACAAATCCCAATATCATGATGTCTATAGTAGTGATACAATACTTATCCTTAAAGCTCTAGTCATCAAAGATCTATACAAGCTTTGGCATTTGAGGTATGAGCACTTAAGTTATTCTGTTCTTAATCTTTTTTCCAAGAAAGATATTCTTAGGTGGCTACGAACAATTGTTGAACTTGATAGGAAATGTGAGGCCTACATCCTTCAAAAGAAGCACAAACAACCCTTTCAATTAGAGAAATCTAGGATGGAAAAAGAACCATTAGAGTTGGTGCACTCAGATTTATGTGGCCCCATGAAAACACCCACCATATCCTAGAATGTATACTTCATGACCTTCATAGATGATTACAGTAGAAGGACTTGGGTTTATTTCTTGAAGAATAAATTTGAAGCATTTGAAAATTTTAAGTTATTCATGGCCTTGTTTGAGAAGAAAAGTGGTGATTTCATCAAAACCCTCAAAATAGATAAAGGGGGACAATATATCTCTAAGAATTTCTAATTTTTTACAAGATGAAGGCATTGAGAAACAATTCACAACTAGTTACACTCTACAATAAGATGGAGTTGCTAAGCGTAAGATGAAAACCATCTAGGAGATGTCTGTAAGCATGTTCAATGCCAAGGGACTATTAAAAGAATTTTGGGGTGAGACTATAGCAACAATAGTATACCTACTAAATAGAAGTCCCACAAATGTCGTGAGAGATAGGATTCAACAAGAATTGTGGATAAAAAATAAGTATGGTGTGGGGTACCATGGATTTTTTGGTATGTGGCATATGCATTTGTGCCAAAAGTGAAAAGGTAGAAATTTGATGATAAAGGAGAAAAGTGCATTTTTGTAGGGTACAATAAATAATCAAAAGCATACAAGTTGTATAAACCTATTACCAACAAGGTTGTGGTTAGTAGGGATGTAAAATACATTTTTATTGAATCATGGGATGACACAGTTGACACCTCTATAGGTATATTAGCAATGATACCCATAGATGATGAAGAAGGTGGAAATGAATAAGGAATTCCCAATAGTTAAGAAGAATCAACTCCAGATTCCAACTATAGAATGCAGCCACAAAATAAGACCCAAAATCATCTTTAGAGCACTCCAGAATCTAGCTGCAGATAGCAACATAATCAGCTTTGGTGTAGTCCAAAGTCAAACAATAGCAACTCTAGAATAGTTTAGACCCAACACTCACTTCTCTAATGCCAAGAAATACAAGGAGCATGAGGGAAATTTATGGGAAATACAAGGTATGATGATTTTGATGAAAGTATGAACTTTTCTTTATTTTCTCATGGTGATCCAACACATTTTGAAGAGGCCATGAAAGAAGAATAATGGTGTAAGTCCATGGATGATGAGTTGTATGCAATAAAAATAAATTAAACATAGGAGCTAACTGATTTACCTAAGGGTAAAAAAGTGATCAAAGTTATGCTGGTCTATAAGACCAAAATCACTACTGATGGAAAAGTTGATAGGAATAAAGAAAGGCTAGTTGTTGAGGGATACACACAATGGCCTAGAAGAGATTATAATGAGACATATGCACCAATTGCAAGGCTGAAAATAATGTAGGGAATCCTAGCAATAGTATTCCAACACAAGTGGAAGGTATATCAAATAGATGTGAAGTCAACCTTCCTGAATGGAGTATTTTTAGAAGAAGAAGTGTACCTGGAATAGCCACCTGACTATGAAGTCTCAAGACAAGAAGATAAAGTATACAAGCTAAAGAAATCCCTCTACGGGATTGAGAAAGACCCTTGAGCATGGTACAACAAAATTGATTCAGAAATGTTGAGTAAAGCCTTAACCAAAATCAATAGTGTGCCCACACTCTACATCAAAGTAGATCATGGTGGTATTTTAATTGTTATTACATATGTAGATGATTTGGTTTTCACATGAAATAATGACCTCTTCATTATTGATTTCAAAGGGTAATGAAAAATAATGTTTGATGGCAGACTCAGGTTTGCTGAAATATTTCCTTGGAATTGATGTACAACAAATAGATCATGGAATTTTCATTTCAAAAACTAACTATGCCACATAGATCTTGAAGAGGTTTAGGATGTTGAACAACAAGCCTGCACCAACATCAACAACTATAGGTTTGAAATTGATCAAGGAGGACATCAACAACAAATCAAACCCAACCTTATACAAAAGCATGGATGGAAGCCTAATTTATTTGACAGCTCCAAAAATTAGCTTAGAACTTAGCTCTGGACAATAGCTCTAAAGAATAGTTACATATAGCTCTAAAGATACAGAATGACATGTGACTCCAAATTAAGGAGCAGTATTGGAAGGTTAATATGGAGTGAGGTATTTATCCCACCTACCCACTAGAGAATTTTGGTGATCTCGTTTCTTCGACTCTACCAAATTTTTTTAATATTGTTTGGCGTTTGACACAATTAATGCAAGTAGATGAATTTGAAGTTTGTGAGTGAGAAAATATTTTTTTTATGAAGACAAGAAAAGACAAAATATAATAATGAAAATAGAAGAACATAAACAATGTAGTAGCAGAATAAAAAGATGATAGGTTGCAACAATAGTAGAGAGAAGAGGGAAGAGAATATCTCTAGGTAGTAGAGGGACCATTGTAGTGTCCAGTAAACTTTAGAAAGGGAGAAAGAAAACGAAACTCTAGACACAATAGTACCTCTAGGATGACATAACAAACAACTCTAGAGGAACAAAGAAGTACCCAACTCAAGATAGAGAAGGACAACAATAGTAGCATCTAGACTACTCTAGAATAGTTTGGCAAAAGACAACAGTTTTTTTGTTGAAGAAAAATAGAGCAACAACTCTGTTGTTTGTAGAATGAAAGTTTTGGATGTATCATTTTTGAATTTATATAAATTTAAATTTTTATATTTTAATTATGCCCTCTCTCTTCTTCCTATCTCTTATTTATTTCTTCTCTCCAACAAGTGGTATCAGTGCTATACCACTATCAGAGTGGTATCAAAGATACACCACCATCATCATTTAGATTTATGTTTATTACATATCCTTATGCTTATGTAGATGTAATTTTTTTCCAATTGACTTATTTGTCTAATTTGGATCATTAATCCAATCATAATCCATAATATAATTCTTTTAGACAATTACCCAACTCAATTATCTTAACTAGGTCATGTATATGAATGTGAGGTCATCCTCATAGCCACAATCTTGATTTAGTTAAATCAAAATCAAAATAAAACTTTTAGCCAACTAACCCTATCTCACACTTTGGTCCTGGCCAACTTTGTACAAATCTTTGCAATTTTTTGTTTTGTTCATATATAAAAGGATATTATTTTCATTATTCTAATCATCAAAGATGATACAACAACCATCTAAAAATCTCTTAATACAAGGAAATTCAAGCATAATTATTCATAGTTGCATCTTTCATATCTAATCACACGCTCTTCTTAGCACATTTGAATCACCTAGAAATCATATAAGAATTCATGCAGATGTCTAAACCATGTTGTCTATTAAGGTATTAATAAAACTACAAACTTAACATAAAATTTTTGAGTGTTACAAAGCATATATTATTGTCTATCAATCTAGTTCTTTAGAATCTACAATGTACAATGGGAGGTCATTAAAGGTAGAGATGATAGGTGTAGAATGAGTTTGAAAGTGTGAGTTAGATCGACAATAGAAAAAGTTGACCTAACATAGAGCACATGAGAATATTTTGATTCTAATCCATACACACGACTATTTAGGGAATCTATACATTTTGAAGTCTATAGATCTCATTGTATTTACAAACTAACACACCTTATTTGCTAAAAAAAGTTAAGAAAACTCTTTCTTCATTAATTACTCTTTATGGCATTATTGTACCTTTTCTTTAGTATTACTTGATTTGGTTCATTCCACTAAATCGATGAAAATTAAGCTTCACTGACTTGTGCTTAATTATTTGTATTTCATTAATTAACCTAGTTGAACCCCTGAGGGATTATCCTTTTCATTTTCATCTTTGTTTCTTTACAAATGTACGTCTTAGATTTGGATATATTTTTATTTTTCATTAGATAGCATCCTTCCATATTGAATACACACAAGACACTTTTTTATAGAGATAGGATGTCTTTTCTATGAAGGGTCTATTTTATCACAATTCATCATTTTATTATTTCATAGAAATGATTATTTATTGTCCATGCTTATTAGATATACTTATGAAATAAATGCATGAACCTAATGATGACCATATGAATTATGATACTGATGAACATTTTTCTATGATGGATTTCTTTAAATCAGTTATCTATACAAAAACACTACCACTCCTAGTAATTATACATATTTGTTTATGTCATCATAGATAGAAGTGACAAAGATGAGTTACTTCAATTTTTACTTGAGATTATTGTTATGATGATGTTGAATTTATGAATGAATGTGCCCCACATGCTCTTTCTTCACATGATTTCTCATGCTTTGATGATTATGTATTAGTTCATAATGTTAGATGTGTTAATACTACATCCCCTTTAAAAATAATGATATTGTGGACCTTTTTGATAAATAATTAATGGTTCTATGAATACTTCTTTGTATGTGAAAACATTCTTGTTTGTTATATATAAACATATAGATAAAGATATTATTTCGATTGCTGAGTTTAGATTGTACTTAATAGGTAGATCTTTACTTTGGCTTGATAAGTCTTGTGTGTTATATTCCGCTTTTACCTCTTTAGACAACGGTTTTCTTGCATTGCCCTCCACTTCACTTACATCAATTTTGTAATCCAATTTTTGGCGCTTGATTTCTTACAAAGATATTGATTAATATAAACAATTAAAAATAGTATGTGATGATTTAGTACATATGTGGTTTGATTGTGAAGCAAACTTAATGGCTAATTGTGCCTACACTAGACAAGTATTGGGATGAGTGATCTCTAAAGAAATTTTGGTGCTTCACTCTTACGACTATCACCTAAATACAATGAGTGTTAACTAGACCAATTATGATCATGAGACATGGCTTCTTGTGAACCACTACTCATATAAAATGACTTGATAAAGATTGAATTAAATGAATGACCTCCCACTAAGTTTTGATAGTTCAGTCTTATTAATATCATCTGAATACAATAAATGTTACTCATCAAATATATATATATATATAGGTCAATTAAGATCTCTTAAAGTCTATACAGTTCCATCCAACTCTAAAACGCTACTTAGAAATATTTTAAAATTGCATAATATATATAAGTACAACGTATAATTCATTGCATAGGTAAACCTGAGTAATTCTCGGAAAAAGTTCAAAGATAGGGAAAATTATAAGAATTTATTCTTGATGAGGATAAGCATTGGCACTTTACAGTAGAAATGCCTAATATTCCCGAATTCCTGTGTTCAACGTAATCTTTATTGAATATGTCAAATTGTACAGTTTGTCGACCCTTCAATTTACAGTACACTTGAATATTTAGACAGACGTAAGATAGAACAATCGTTAGAATTCTCCGACAATTCACAATGCTTATCGTTTAAGGAGAATATATCTCCTCCAAAGAACCCACACTTGTTATCGAATGTGAAGACAGGAACGTTGTAGCTCTAAATTGTGGATAATATCTGATCTATTGAGACTATTTGAATAGGTCTGGATTCTTTTATCTTCCTTCTTCAACATCCCTATAAATTGACCTAAACACTCTTCAAAATACACAATTCTAAGAATTTTCCTTTATTTTGTAGGATATTATATATATCCTTAAGTTTTTGCAGGTTCTAGTTCAGCTCTCTGTGATTTACCATGCAAAATATAAAGAGAGTTGTTTTCTACTCCCCTCAAAGGCTTCCTATTAAATCTTAGAAGAGCTGTGGACTCATTACTTTTCTCATGGTTTTGGAAGTGCGATGAGTGGGAATAGAAAGCTGCTTTCTGTGATACAGCTTTACTTTAATGGTACTCTCTTCAGTTTTAAAAGGGTAAAGAGCTAAAATAAGGTAAATTCTAGTCAGCCAGAATGTTCTAATTTTGATGTTAGTTATGTTAAGACTGAAAGTACAACTCAATTACAGAAAGAGAGTAATAAACAGCACACAGATTTATTTAGAAAGTAAAAAGAAATAAGACGCCTGATTTATCCTAGTTCACCAAACTTGGCTACATCCACACTGAGCAGAGGAATTATTATTTCTGTAAGAATTGAGTTTTACAATGAGAAGTCCAGCATATATAATGCTTCATTATACATCACAAGAGGAATATCAATAGACAAAGAATTGGCAGGAAAGTAATGTGTCCGTTGGTCTTCATTTCCTTACAATCTCCCACTTGAAGGTCAACGGATGCTGCAACTCACCAATCATTCCCCTGCTCTAAACTTTTGATCACTTCTTCTTAACTAGACCAAGAGAAGTCTTGGCACATTCGAACTTCTCTTTGGGAACAACCTCGGTGAAAATGTCTATCGGATTGACCTTTATGTCAATTTTTGCAACTTGTAACTTGCCCTCTTCAACCACATGACAAATGAAATGAGCATGTATGTCAATATGCTTAGAATGACGCTGAGATGAATGATTGTGAGCCATAAAAATAGCGCTATGACTATCACAAAACATAACATAGTCACTTTGTTGACATTTCAAATCACCAAACAACTGTTGTAACCAAATCATCTCCCTAGAACCTTCTGAAAGAGCCATGTACTCAGCTTCGGCAGAAGAAAGAGAAATAGAATGGTGTAGCCTTGAGACCCAACTAATGGCAGCTCTAGCAAATATAAAAACATAGCCAGTAGTAGATCTCTGTTTGTCTAAATCTCTGGCAAGATCAGAATCAGTGAAACCTTGCAGTTGTACCTTATTGCCACAAAAATATAAAGCATAATTAGAAGTACCTTTAAGATACCTTAATATCCATTTGACTGCTCCCCAATGATGCTTACTAGGATTGCTCATGAACGTGCTCACAACTCCCACTGCATGAGCAATATCAGGATGAGTGGAGATCATAGCATACATAATGCTACCAACAGCCGATGTATAAGGAACACCTTGCATAAACTCTTTATCCTCTTGTGTTTTTGGACACAAATTAGAAGATAAATGAAAATGGGTAGCAAGAGGAGTAGAAACAACCTTTGCATCAACCGTACCAAATCTGTCTACAACCTTGTCAATGTATGCCTTTTGTGACAACATGGTCTCCTTCTTTTGTCTATCCCTAGTGATGGTCATTCCAAGAATCTTCTTGGCTGGGCCTAAGTCTTTCATAGAAAATCTCTTAGCTAATTAAGACTTCAATTCAGAAACAATCCTCATACTTGTACCGACTACCAACATGTCATCAACGTAGAGCAAGAGAATGACAAACTCACCATTAGGAAGTTGCTTATAATAGACACAAGGATCTGATTCACATCTCAAGAAATTTTTCTCAGTCCTAAAGTGATCAAACTTGAGATACCATTGGCGTGGGGCTTGCTTGAGCCCATACAAGCTGTGCTTCAATATGTAATAAAGATGTTCCAGTCCTTGTTTTTTAAATCCTTCCGGCTATTCCATGTACAGCTCTTCATCAACGTCACCATGTAAAAATGTTGTTTTGACATCCAACTAATCAAGTTCAAGATCCCAAACTGCAACCAAACCCCAAACTGCCCAGATTGTGGTCATTCTCACAACTGATGAGAAAATCTCATTAAAATCTATGCCTTTCTGTTGATCATACCCTTTGACAACCAGTCTAGCACGATAGTGCTTGTTGCCCCCATCTTCCTCTTTCAACTTGTATACCCAATGATTCTTCAAGGGTCTTCGATTAGGAGGAAGTGGCACTAAATCCCAAGTTTTATTAGCCTGCAGTGAACTCATTTCATCTTGCATCACCTCTTGCCATTTTGAAGAGTCAACTGCCTTGCAAGCTTGTTTATAGGTAGCTGGTTCAGGATGATCAGAAATCAAAAGTTCAGGCTCTGCCTCCTTTGAATAATCAAAAAATTTGGAAGGACGTCTCCTTTCCCAGGTAGACCCCCTTAAGTGAGAAACCTCCTCTTGCAAATTTGAATCATCCAGATTCATTGTGTGTAACTGGTTTTGAATATTTGCTATCTCATTTTGCAAATTACCTTTGTTCTGAGAAAGACTCTGCCTCTGTATTTCTACTGTCCCCTGTGCCTGCACATTTCCTTGTGCAATTTCTCCCATGTTCTACTCCAGAGGCAGCGAATGAGTTGGACCAGACTGCAGCTGCGTGTGTGCTTGACCAGGCAGTGAATATGTAAGAAAAGTTTGTGTATCATATAAAGGCAGTGAACGTGTTTGACCATGCTACATTTGAGATGACAAGGGCTGCGTTGGTAGTGTATGTGTTAGGGGAGGCAGGGTGGAAGATAAGGCAGGCAGCGTAGAAGCTAAGGTAGGCAGCGTAGAAGCTAAGGCAGGCTGCATTTCAAATACAGGCAACAAACACTCATTTGGGGGCAGTGATACACCAAATGGTGAGGGCTGCATTGGATTTACATGGATCTGCATTTCAACATTAAAGGAGGCTGCATTTGACAAGTGGGAGTCAACATTTGACTAAGTGGCAGCGATTTAGCATGTAGAGGCTGCGTTTGCACACTAATATGTGGAGAGACACTAGCACCAGAACTTACATTTAAAGGCTATTAAAAGAAGCACCATTGTCAAACAAATCAACTGTTATATATTCATTTGAAGATGTATTTACTTTGTGCAAACCTGGGAAAACTTTTTCATTGAAGACGACATCCCGACTGCAAGTGACCTTTTTGGGGATTGGATCCCATAACCTGAATCCATACTGATCCTCGCCATACCCAACAAAAATACACTTCTACAATTTGGGATCCAATTTGGATCATTTCTCATGAGGAATAAGAGCAAACGCTTCATATCCAAACACCCGTAGATGACTATAAGAAATACGCTTGCCCAACCACCTTTCCTTGGGAATGTCAAGATTTAACCAAGATGAGGGAGCTCGATTAATGAGATAAACTATTGTGTTGCAAGCTTCTACCCAGAACTCTTTTCCCAGTCTAGCATTGGAAAGCATACACTGTGCTTTTTCCAAAATCATTCTATTTAGCCTCTCCGTAGCCCCATTTTCTTGCGGTGTATAAGGAACAATTTTGATTCTTTGAATACCATTGTCAGCACAAAAACTATCAAACTCTAGTGAACAAAATTTACCGCCATTATCAGTTTGCAAACACTTCATATTATGCCCACTTTGATTTTCAACTAGAGCTTTAAAAATTTTGAACTTGCTAAACACTTCAAATTTTTTATTAAGCATAAAAATCCAAACTTTCCTAGTGCAGTCATCAAGGAAAGTCAAAAAATAATTAGAACCTCCAAGAGAAGTTACCTCGGTTGGCCCAAAAATATCTGAATAAACAAGCTCCAAAGGTGAGGTGTTCTTCTCATGACCTGTCTTTATGAAGCTAATCCACTTCTGTTTGCCGTGGAGACAATGTTGGCAAAAATCCAAATCCACGGATTTCAACC
Source organism: Cunninghamia lanceolata (assembly GCA_027924645.1). Taxonomy (NCBI): domain Eukaryota; kingdom Viridiplantae; phylum Streptophyta; class Pinopsida; order Cupressales; family Cupressaceae; genus Cunninghamia; species Cunninghamia lanceolata. The sequence continues at coordinate 2,042,167 of BSBN01000652.1, read as the reverse complement.
CTGGTAATTGTTCTCTTTTGATCACGACTTCAAGACCTTTTCTACTCATATGTCCAAGCCGTTGGTACCAAAGGTCGGTTTCACTATCCATCAGTGTCATAGCAGCTGCCACTTGAGAGTCATTTTCAAAAACATATAAACTGCCCTCTCTATTTCCTTTGGCAATCTGCAGGACACCTTTAGTAACCTTCCAAGAATCTAGATAGAATGTAGTATTGCAGCCTTGTGAGAACAATTGGGTTATAGAAATCAGATTCTTTTTCAGTTTTGGGACATGCCTAACATCTTGCAAAAGTCATTTGCTTCCATTTTTAGATTGTAGGAGAACATCACCTTTACCAATGATATCCATTGAATTGTTATCCCCCAAGTAGACCTTCCCGAACTGTCCTCCTTGATAATTAGAGAAGGCATCCGTACAAGAGGTGGCATGAAAGGATGCACCCGAATCTAGAATCCATGAATCTGAAATGGTTTCACTTATGGACAAAACCAAAATATTATCATCCTTGTCATAGACAGCATTGACTTCACTATCTTTAACCTTCTCTTGTGCCTTCTTATAGGAATAACATTTTTTCTTGGTGTGACCGGGCTTACCGCAGAACCAATAGTCGCCAACTCTACCTTTGGATTTTGACCTCTTCGCTAATTTTGATCTTCTTCTCTTATTATCTTTTCCTCCATTCCGAGGCCTTCGTCTACTAACAGCGGTTAAGGCTTCACTGGAAGATATTTCTTGGTTCTTTCTATGTATATCTTCACTAAGGAGTGTAGCTACCATGTCATCAAAAACCAATTTTGTTTTGGCTGCAACAAAAGTACTTATGGCCATCATGACACCTTCCTAGCTATTGGGTAATGAGCATAGCAGCAAGATTTTTTTAATTTCATCTTCCAACTTTATCTCCACTGAAGTCAGTTGGGTAAGGTATTAAACTCACTCAGATGGTTTGACATAATTCTACCTTCTTTCATTTTCAGGTTATAAAGCTTTTTCATAATAAAAACTTTATTGGATGCTGAAGCCATCTCATACATTTTAGAGAGTTTATCCCACAACTCCTTCGAAGTCTTCTCCGCTGAAACATTAAACAATACATTGCTGGACAATGAGAGGAAAATCGTAGCTCTTGCCTTCTTATCCATCTTATCCCACTCTTCATTCGTCATTGAGCTTGGCTTCTTTGCTACCCCTTCAAGCGCAAGTGAGAGGTCTTGTTTTATCAGCAAAGACTCCATATGCACCTTCCATAGTCCAAAATTTTGACTGGAGAATTTATCAATCTTCAGTTCCTCCATGACTCAAAAATCCAACACCAATTTTCGTAACCAGCTATACCATCACCATACAACTTTGATACTAATTGTTAAGACTGAAAGTACAACTCAATTACAAAAAGAGAGTAATAAATAGTGCACATATTTAATTAGAAAGTAAAAAGAAATAAGACAGTAGATTTATCGTGGTTCACCAAACTTGGCTACATCCACACTGAAGCCATCTCATACATTTTAGAGAGTTTATCCCACAACTCCTTCGAAGTCTTCTCCGCTGAAACATTAAACAATACATTGCTGGACAATGAGAGGAAAATCGTAGCTCTTGCCTTCTTATCCATCTTATCCCACTCTTCATTCGTCATTGAGCTTGGCTTCTTTGCTACCCCTTCAAGCGCAAGTGAGAGGTCTTGTTTTATCAGCAAAGACTCCATATGCACCTTCCATAGTCCAAAATTTTGACTGGAGAATTTATCAATCTTCAGTTCCTCCATGACTCAAAAATCCAACACCAATTTTCGTAACCAGCTATACCATCACCATACAACTTTGATACTAATTGTTAAGACTGAAAGTACAACTCAATTACAAAAAGAGAGTAATAAATAGTGCACATATTTATTAGAAAGTAAAAAGAAATAAGACAGTAGATTTATCGTGGTTCACCAAACTTGGCTACATCCACACTAAGCAGAGGAATTATTATTGCTATAAGAATTGAGTTTTACAATGAGAAGTCCAGCATATATAATGCTTCATTAGACATCACAAGAGGAATATGAATAGACAAAGAATTGGTAGGAAAGTAATGTGTCCATTGGTCTTCATTTCCTTACAAGTTAAAATAAAATTAAGTTTTCAATGTTTATACACACATGTAGAGTAGAATCAGTATGAATGTTTCAATCGAAATCTTGGAATTAAATGCTACTCGGCACAACAACATGCTGCTATTTATGTGAGAACTTATAAGAATATCATGGCATTGTAGTTTATTATTCTATACTAGTTTTGTAAATAGTGATTTAGTTTGGTATCCTTTTACTTTTTATTATTACTTATTATCCAACTAATTATGAAAGTCTACAATTGAATAGCATTAAAGAGTCGTGAGTTATAATTTAGGTTTTAGTTGAAACTATTTACAGATGCCGAGTTGGTAAGGAATTTGACTTGCTCTTTGCAAAGGCAAATGAACCTGCTATACAAGAATTTTCTATTATTCTCATCCAAGTTTTGTGAAACTTTTAAAGAAAACTGACTAGCATTTGATTTAGCATTTGATTGTACATAATGGTTAATCTTAAATATCATTGAGTTTAAAAGTTTAAGGTTAATTTTAGTTAATAAAAATAAGATAATTTGGTGTGGAAGAGGTGTAAAATTGCTATTGTCTACTTGACTATTAAATTGGATTATAACTAGACAACCATTCTTCAATAGATTGTACTTGACATTCAGTTAAAAATAGTGAAATAAAACTTTAATCTGTAAGATATGTCTATTAATCCCTCTCATTTTATTTGAGCATAAAGTGGTGAATAGTAACTCAAGATAAAAAAAACTGTCACTGACAGTTAAGAAAGGCATTCTTAATCTATACCATTTTTTTTTTTTAAAAGAAAAAGGTGATGGAGCACCCATAATATTAATTAAGAAGTTTACAAATTCAAGCCAGATCGAAGGATCTCATGAGAACCAAAAAAACTGTGGCCCTAAACTGGCCTAAAAAGGACATTGAAAACTAAAAGAAAAGTAGAGTGCAAGATAGCACAGCTTCTCTACCCATGAGATAAAGGGAGAGAATGTATTGCACCAAAAACCCAAGGGCACATAACACCAGTCATTTGGACAGATTCACCACCAAACAACCCGTACTGAAAGGGCAATACCACAATCAACAACCACTGCCACCACAACATCTACAAAAAAAACAACTCAGAAAACTACCAACCATAACTACAGAATAGGACGATATAAGTGACATGATAGAAGAGGTGGCTCCCAATACCAAATTTCCTCCTCATGTGTGCATTTTTATTGGTTAGATGCATATTTTTTTTAGGTTATTCTTTTTGTAGAACATTAACAAAAACATTCCCTGATAAAGCAGGACAATTGTTTAAGCAGAGCTGTATGTTCATGAAATAACAACTATAGTATGAGGCCATTTTTTTCTATGGTATATATTCTTAAACAACACTTAATTTAATAGTCAAAGGTAAATTTTGAGATAATTTTTTTCGTATTGTATATCCAACATTTTGGATGCACATTTAACCATATTTATTAATTTCAATTAATTAATAAATATAGTTAAATGTGCATCCAAAATGCTATATAGACGTGGCCCAAATTTTTTTGGATTTGTGGGGTAGAGATGAGGTGTAAAATGTTGACTCTTGAATGAGCTTATTTTTTAAGTTAATGGTATGTTCGCCGTGCCTTTTTCATGACTCGGTCATTCATTGGGGCCCAAAAGACAACTAGATATAGCATAGAATAAGTGATTGCGCTTGAGACTTTGGGGTTTTTTATGATAGTGTTGTCGGGTTTCTTTTAATAGAAGTAGACATAGCTTTATTTAAAATTAATTCAAAGAATCATCCACCAAATTCAAGAAAACATTTAAGAGTGAATGGATTTTCTTCTTGCAATCAATTGTAGATGGAAATGTGTACATATAATATGTGCTAGAAAGCGGTGAATACTCAAGACTTAATGTTTTAAATGATTGTATGCTCAAAGTCTACGATTCAATCCCTTTGTAACTGTAGGAAGCACATTCTCAACGTATTTCACCATTTATTTTCATGTTTAGTTTTGGACAATTTCCTAATAAATGGTATATTTTTATGCATAGTTAGGCCTCTATATTTAGTTTTGTTTACATTTGTTGGAAATAAAATATATCCCGACCAACAATGGACTGGTTACAATGTTGGAAAAATCTAATCTTAAGCAATCTTTTTGGCCTTTAATTGTTGGAAAAATAGAAGAATGAGAATTGGAGAATAGAGAAGATTGTATGCAGTAGCCGAACAGGGAAGAATATAGCAGAGAGAGTGCAGAGAGAATAGAAGTTTCGAAAGTCCAGGCAGCTCTGGAGTGTATAGGCAGCTCCAAAAAAGCACATTGAATAGATCCAGAAGAACCAAGCTATGAGCAACTCCAGACAAAGAGAGATAATAGCAATGTCCAGTCAGCTCTAGAGAGGGCAATCTTTGTAAAGAAAGGAAAACAGAGCAGCAACTCTACACTTAGTTTGTAAGGTTTTTGGATGTAAAATATTTTTGAATATAAATAGAAACATTTGTTTGTTTTATTTGTGCTCTCTGCAATGTCCAGTCAGCTCTAGAGAGGGTAATCTTTGTAGAGAAAGGAAAATAGAGCAGTAACTTTGCACTTAGTTTGTAAGGTTTTTGGATGTAAAATATTTTTGAATATAAATAGAAACCTCTCTCTCTCCAACAAGTGATATCAGAGCTAGTGCTCTAGATTTTTTCTGTGTATTGAGAGCTAGAGCCCTATTTTTTTTTCTGGGCATTAATAGTCTCCCTCAATTTAGTAAAATAGCTAGAGGTGATAGTAAGAATTGACAATAGCCACCAACTTTCGATGGAAAAAAACTATGATTTTTGGGCAAAGAAGATGAAAACTATAATAGTTGCAAATGATTTATGGGAACTTGTGGTCAATGGTTTTCCAGATGTGATTGACCAAGGAGCCTATGCAACATTAACAAATACCTAAAAGAACTAGCTAATGGAAACAAGGAGAAAGGATGCAAAAGCCCTTAGTCTAATTGAGGCAGCTTTAACAAAAGCTATTTTCCCTAAAGTAGAAACAACTAACTATGTAAAGGAGGCTTAGAAGATTCTCCAAAATAGCTACAAAGTTATTGACAATGTGAGGCTAGCAAAACTTCAACTCCTTTGAAGAGATTCTAAGACCCTTCAAATTGAAGATGGCGAATCTATTTCAGACTTCCATACAAGGGTTTCCACATTAAGAAATCAGTTAAGGATTGATGGAAAAACCATGAAAGAGCAAAGGATTATTGAGAAAATCCTGAAGAGTTTGTCTTCACAATATGACCCCATTATCATTGCCATAAAAGAGTCCAAGGACCTGTCCAAGATGACAATGGATAAGTTGATGGGTTCACTACAAACACATGAGCAGTGGTTGAATAGATCTGGTCCTTCACTATAGGAAGCCTTGAAGGCTCAAAGTAGTGTAAGGGGAAGGGGAAGAGGAAGAAATAATAGAGGTAAACACCAAAGAGGTAGAGGAAGAGGCTACTTTAGAAGAGAGATCTCAAATAGCCAAGAGAAAGAAAGTAGCTCACAACCAGACTCCCAAAACAAGAAGGGTAGCAAGTAAAAATAAAGGCATGGTAAATCAAATGTACAATGCTATTACTATCATAAGTATGGTCATTATCCTAGTCAGTGTAGAAAGAGATAGTGTGACCAAGGGAGTCAAACTGAGCTAATGTATCCAATGAAAATATGGTTGAAAATGAACATCCATCAAATATGCTCATTGTGTGTAATATTGTTGAGTTTAGTAGCATTGAGGTTTGGTATTTAGACAACATGTGTGTAGCAACCACATGAGTGGTAATATAAATTTGTTTGCCTCTCTTGACAAAAAATCAAGTCTGAGATCAAGTTGGGGAACAATGAAAAGGTTTCACTCATGGGAATAGGCATAGTCATCATTCCAACCAAGCATGGTGACAAAATAACAATCTGGGATGGACCTATTATTTCCTAGGCATAAAACACAATCTTTTTAGCATTGGAAAGCTAGTCCAAAATGGATATAGAATCCTAATGGAGGATGGAGAGTGCATAATCTTTGAGAAAGATGGTAGCAAAAAAAATATTACAACAGTGTAGATGGCAAGAAATAGAATGTTTTCTCTTATGATGCATATTAAGTATTTGGTACTATCTAGAGCTACACCCTTCAAGCACATGAAGGCTCCAACATACTCTAGAGAGAACCACATGATGACTATAGCAGTGGCTTACTAGTCATCCTTCAAGATAGTCATCAAAGACCCAACCAAGCTTTGGTATTTGATGTATTGACACTTAAGTTATGGTTTGAATCTTTTGTCAAAGAAAGATATGGTTAGAGGGATACCGACAATTATAGAGTAGGTGATAGGAAATGTGAGGCATGGATTTTAGGAAAGCAGTACATGTAGCCATTTCAATCTAGGAAATCTAGGAGGTAAAAAGCACTATTAGAGCTAGTGCACTCAGATTTATGTGGCCCCATGAAAACTCCCACCATATCCCAAAAAATATACCTCATGACCTTCATAGATGACTATAGAAAAAAAACTTGGGTTTATTTCTTGAACAATAAATCTGAAGCATTTGAGAAATTCAAGGTGTTTAAGTCCTTGGTTGAAAAATAAAGTGGCCAGTTCATCAAGGCCCTGAGAATAGAAAGAGGGGAAGTGTATATCTCCAAGGAATTTCTAAATTTACACAAGAATGAAGGAATTGAGAAATAGTTCACAACAAGATACAGTCCACAACAAAATGGAGTTGCTAAAATGAAAAATAGAACCATCCAATAGATGGTTGCAAGTATATTAAAGGCAAAGGGACAGTCAAAAGAATTTTGGGGTGAGGTTGTAGCAACAGTAGTATACCTACTAAATAGAAGTCCCACAAATGTTGTTAATGATAAGATTCCATAAGAAGCATGGAAAAATAGCAAATGAAGTGTGGAACACCTAAAAATCTTTGGGTGTGTTGCATATGCATTTGTGCCAAAGGAGAAGAAAAAAAATTCTCATAAAGGAGAAAAGTGGATCTTCATTGGATACAATGAAGAATCCAAAGTGTACAAACTATATAACCCTTTTACCAAGAAGGTTGTGATAAGCAAGGATGTTGAATTCATTGAGAATGGATTGTTGGATAGCACAGTTGACACTACCATACGTATCTCAACATTGGTACCCATAGATGATGAAGAAGGTGGAAATGGAGGAGCTTCTAGTAGTCAAGCATACCCATCTCTAGAGCACTCTAGTACTATCTTTGGATCACTCTAAAACTATCTCTAGAGCACTCTAGAACCATCCCCAAAGCACTTCAAAATCTATCTCTAAAGCTCTCCAGAACTAGCTCTGGAGCATTCCAGAATCAAATAAATCTAGAGTTTAGCAACATAATCAACTCCAAAGCACTCCAAAGTAAAGTAGTGCTAGCTCCATAGGTAGTTCAGATCCTACACTTGCTTCTCTAATGCCAAGAAAGATAAGGAGTATGAGGGAGATTTATGAAGATACAAAGTATAATGATTTTGATGAAATTTTGAACTTTGATTTATTTTATCATGGTGATCCAATAGATTTTGAAGAGGTCATGAATGAAGAAATATGGTCTAACGCCATGGATGCAATAGAAAGTAATGAATTATGTGAGTTAGCTGATTTAACGAAGGGTAAACAAGTGATTGGAGTTAATTAGGTCTATAAGACCAAGAGTGCCACTGATGGAAAGATTGAAAGGCATAAAACAAGGCTAATTATTAAGGGATACAAATAATAAACTAGAAGAGACTATGATGAAACATATGCATTGGTTGCAAGGATAGAAACAATACAGGTAGTCATAGACATATCAACCATCACAAGTGGAAGGTATATCAAATGGATATGAAGTTAGCCTTCTTGAATGGAGTACTAAAAAAAGAAGAGTATGTGCAACAACCACCTAGATATTAAGTCCCAAGGAATGAAGACAAAGTTTATAGGCTTTAGAAAGCTCTCTATAGGCTTAAGAAAGCACCTCTAGCATGGTATAGTAGAATTGATTGATACCTACTAAGTAATGGCTTTAGTAAAAGAAATAATGAGAACACTCTAGATCAAAGTAGCTCATAATGAGATTTTTATTATTTTTTTGTATGTAGATGAATTGATTTTGACAAAAAATAGTGACATCTTCATTGTTGATTTCAAAGAGGTAATGAAAAGAGAATTTGAGATTGTAGACTTAGGTTTGTTGAAAAATTTCCTTGGCATTGAGGTCCAAAAAATAGAGCATGGCATATTTATTTCATAAATTAACTATGCCACACAAATCTTGAAGAGGTTTAGAATACTAAACAACAAGCCTACTCTAACACCAATAGCTACATGTCTAGATAAAATTAAGCAAATACGATAGAAGTACTAAAGTTAACCCAACCCTATACAAATGCATGGCTGGAAGCCTAATGTGTTTTACTGATATAAGGTTTAATTTAATGTATGTAGTAAGTTTTATTTTTTGGTTCATTGAGAAACGTAAGGTCTCACACTGGAAAGCAAGAAAAGGAATTATGCGATGTGTCAATGGGACCAAAGGCTATGGCATTTTGTATACCACAACTAATGAGTTTGAGCTAGTTCATTACACTGATAGTGATTGGTTAGGTATTTTAGATGATAAGAAGAGTACATCAGGATAAGTGTTCCACATAGGTTCAGGAGTAATTTCATGGGCATCCAAGAAGCAACCCATTGTTTCTCTCTCCATAGATGAATCTAAGTATATAACAGCAAATGTACCTATATGTAATATTATTTACCTTAGAGGAATCCTAACATATTTGAATGAGGAACAAGAAGATGATACAATAATTTATTGTGACAATGTCTCCTTAATAGCCTTGACAGAGAATCTAGCCTTCCATGGACAAAGTAAACACATTGAGATCCATTATCACTTCATAAGGGAGCTAGTAGAGCATGAAGATATTGAACTATAGTTCTACAACAATAGCTCACTAATATTTTCAGTAAGGCATTGTCAAAAGAATTCTTTGAGTACCTAAGAGAAGATTTTGGCACTGTGGACATAACAACTTTGGAAGGACATCGGACAACTTTGGGCAGAACAACTCTAGAAAGCCACATGACAAATTTGGATAGAACAACTATGGAAGGACATGGGATAGATGCAAATATAGTACATCCAAAAGGACACAAGACAACTATGGCCATAATAGCTCTAGAAGGACATGTGACAACTTCAAACAGAATAGCTCTAAAAGGAAACTTAACAACTCCAGATAGAACAACTGTAGGGAAAACTCAACACAAAAGAACTCCAAAAGGACATGAGACAACTCTAGATAGAATAGATTTGGAAGGACATAGGACAACTCTAGATAGTATAGATCTAGAATGGCATTACATCTTTGGAAGAAAAGAAAACCTCCAAAATGACAACTATGAAGATAACTCTAGATATACCAAATAATTATATATGCATGATATGTAGCTCAAGATTAAGGGGGGTGTTAGAAAAATCTAATCTTGAGTAGTTGTTGGTTTTTAATGCAAGTCCCTTATGATCATTTTTGTTGATAACTGAGAGGGGGGGTGAATCAGTTATCCTAATTATTTCTTTTTCTGAACTTTCTTTTTAATCAATGCAGCATTAATTCAAACAATCAAACATAACCATGATATGGAGATACACATGACACAATATTTTTGATGTGGAAACCTTGTTAAGGGAGAAAACCACGGGGTGATTAACCCAAAGATTATTCTCTGTTAGAAGAATAAGGAAATACAAAATGACACTTGCCAATTAGGGCTCACTGCCTGAGCACACTGCTCACAAGGAGGCACACTGCCTACAAGAGACACACTATCTACAAAATGAGTCTTATACAATACTTGAACTGATTGGTAGCATCCATATATGCTGGGGTTCAGTTCTGGTTAGGCTCAGTACACTGATCTGCTGCACTTCATCTTTCCTCTTCTCTTTTGCTGCTTTCCTTTCACATACCGGACCTTCCTTACTACTTCTGCTTTGCTCTACTTTTATTCGCACATCAATAACACCACAACACTCATATCACAACTAAATCCATCCTATATATATCTGCACAAGTGATTTCATTATCTTTCTAGTCGGCACCTGGAATAGTCAATCTTTTCACAAACTCTATTCTGTCAACTAAATCCTTACACATCAAGAAATATGGATCAAGCATATACTTGTAGAAATCATTAATCATGTCGGCCAAACATAATTCATGTCTTCATAACCTTTACCACCATCAGAAACACATCCAGAAAATAGTCTGATGTTTTGTCAGTTAGTTCTTCCTCTGTTCACACTGTCACTCAGGAACCCAGTACTCAAATATTCATATCTTTTACCTCATCTATCACCAGAGGCTAAAAGCTTGGAATCTATCACTCAAGGTAGTAATCTTTACTTCCCCAAATCTACACTTCACCAAGATACTTCCTCTGAGAGATCTAGACCTGTCTGTCAGACCTTGCCACATGCTCTGTTCTTGTTTACCGGACCACCACATTCTTCATTCTGACTTCTGGTAGAGACACACCATGTCCTACGAATGTGTGGGATGAACTTTGTTGCCATCAATGACAAAAATCATGAATCCATGTAGTGTCTCATGCCAACAATCTCCCCCTTTGGCATTGATGGCAATAGTTAGTGAAAAATGACTAAGAGTTTCCACTATGCTCCCCCTTCGCTGATGCTCTATTTTTATATACATTTTCCGGAGCTCCCCCTTAGTTGGATTCCTCATTTTTCACTGCTCCTCACTCCCCCTTTGACATCAATGGCAAAGGGTAGGGTCTGCACACCAAAATTTTCAAAAAATTTACTATATTTAGCCGCATAAGTATATATATATATGGAATACTTACATATACTGCAATATGTCTGCAAAAGTTGTTTTCAGTTGGATGAGTTCTGCAGCCCAACTTTGCTTCATTCTATCCAAAATTGAGATGTGACCACTCAACAAAAATGCAAAATCTTCTGCCCTCTTAAGATCTGTCAGATCATATGTCTGGGCTATGATTTGAGCTTCACTTATGGCCTCATGCATGGCCTCTAACTTAGGGACAATGATCCTCCTAAGTTCACCCATCTTGCTGATCATGTTCTTCCTTTCCTTCTCAAAATTCTTTATTGCATTTGTGATTGTAATAGTCTGACACTCTTGATTGACTATGGATGAAGAGAGGATCAAAACTTTGAGACAAACTTAGTAGTTTATCCTCTTGCTCTTTTATTTTCTTCTCAATCTCTACTGTTGCTTTGGACCATGAAATACAAAAATTTTATACTTCTCCGCCATCTTTAAGAGCATTTTCTAAGCTCTTTATCCCAATATTCATATTCCTCCTATCATTAATGATCAATCCTTGTACCTCTAAGAATCTCTTATTCAAAAACTCCTTCCAGACCTTTTCTTCAGCTGACTTCTCTAGAGAATCAAAATGTGTACTAACACTGCTGACTAGAGTTTTGAGATTACCGGAAGAGGATGCTGTGGGATCCTTTAGAAAAGTTGGCATGATCTTTTCTAAAACTCTAGATGCTACCTCTATAAGCTCACAATCTTCCATGTGAGATTTCAGTAGTTTCTCTTTGGCCTTCACATTGGCAAATGAAGCTATCTTCATTGTTTGCACTGGAGATAGAGAATCAAAGTCCAGAGGCCCTTTTAATAGGTCTGATTCATCAATCTCCATAGCTGCTTTTGTCAAGAACTCCTTGACTGATTCTGCAGTGTCTCTTGCCGGAGATAGATTTTTCTTTTCTTCTACAGTCTTAGGGCTGTCCCTTGGAGCTTTCTCTCCTTCTACATTCTTACCACTATCAGTTGTGGTTTTCTCTGTTGGGGTCTTCTCTTCCTCTGCAACCTTGGTACTGTCAGCTTCTTTTTCCTTCACTCCTGCTTCTTTCTCTTGTATTGTGTCTTCTCCTTTAGATCCGGAAGCTGTAGGGGAAACTAGAGGAGAGATATTTGTTTGTCCATGAGCCACTTCTTTTAGAATAGGGGATTCTAAGCTCTTGTCTTCACCAGAGTCCTCTATGATAGGAATGTTGAACTTTTTAAGAGTATTCTAGAGAATCTCTTCAGTCTCTTTTGCCACCTTGTTGATTTCACCAAGCATGAGCTGATTCATCCTTGCTTTGCTTTTGAATTCATCCTTGCAATCTTTGAATATCATATTCATTATTTTGGGATCGATTGTAGGATATAGTTGAATAGCTATCTGTTCCCGAATCTCAATGTCTTTTGCCATGGCATTGTTCTTTCTTATTTCTAACTCCTTTTCTAGGCTCTTAGGAATTAGAGATATAATTTCAATGAAAGCCTTATTGTATATGTTCAGATACTTGATTGTAGCTTCCTACAAGATCTTTTGGTCAGCCTCATTGTAATCATCATAGAATTCAGCCATTGGTTGAAGGTTTCCATCCACAATGACTGATTTGATTACACTTTTTAGAGACAAGGTGAGCTTTTCAACAAATTCCTCTGCCATTTCTTCCTTGTCTTGGCCTGTGGAGGGTTTACCAGATCCTTTCTTCTTCTGCTTCTTTATTTCCTTTACCCCCTCATCTGATTCAGTTTCCTCTTCATCTCTTTGACTTGCATAAGCCCTTGTGGCTTTTGTCTTGGATATTTTCTCTCTTTTGTCGGATGCTTGAACTTTCGGTTTTGATGTTCTTGAGCTTTTGGTTGTAACAGGTGTAGATCTCTTTGATGATCTGGTCTGGGTTGAGGTTTCTACCGAAGCACTTTCCTTGCTTTTCTTTTCTGCCTCTTTCTTCTCTTCCTCATCCCTTTCCATCCTTTTCTTGTGGGCATCAAGTGCCTCCTTTGAGATGCCAAGGACTTGGGCAATATTTTCTACTTCTTTTCTCACCTTCCTCTTGATCTCAGGTTCTCTGAGTTCCACATGAATCTTTACACTCAGTTCTTTGAAGGTTCCAAACCTTTCTGCCTTTGGATCCTTTGCCTAACTTAGCATGTGTCGAACATGTAGCTCCACAATTTGTTCATCGACTTCATACCCCATGGGCATGATCCACATAGTTCTTGGTTCTACTGCCTCCATTAGGCACTGATCTATACCATAAAGCATACTGTGTCTTTGTATTTTTCAACAAGAGACTAAGGAATTCTTTCTCTTGCTTGCATCATGCTCTGAAAGTTCTTGAAGTATCCCCACAGAGCTATATTTTGTGCTTTGTTGTCACCAAGTCCATGCAAATAATCTCTGATTTGGATAGCTACTGGCCTATCACTCTCCCACACCCAGCCACCAGATCCGGGAAGCTCATTCATAAAGTAGAAAAATAAGCACAATATTAATCCACCATACTTGAATGAATTCTTTTTGTCTTTCTTGATTTTATGCAGATTCTCCAAGAGTTGGTTCAAGAGAAGCTGACAAAGATCATAGTCTGCATCCTTTCTTAACATTTCATAAGCTATGTAGATGGCAGTTCCAGGTATAGAGTTTTCCCTACTAGAATGATATATTTTATATCCAATGATCATGGAGGCAAACTTGACATCTGGATCAGAGATGTCATCTACTGTCATTACTCTTTTGTCAAACTTGGATCCAGTAGCCTCACTCACAGTTTGATTCTTCACAGGTTTAAGAAAAGGAATCCCATTGGATGAGTGTAATCTGGTAACTACCCTAATGACATCTTTTGTGATTTTGAATGGTCCATTTAACCACATGAAGTTGTCATGTATTCTGCTCAAAATATACCTAACCCATTCATCCTCCGTAAAATAGGGGAAATGTATGTATTGTGCAAACTGCTTGTTCCGGATGCCCTTGTATTGAGGTTTGAGCTCAAATGAATCATCTAATAGTTGTTTGTGATAGATATCTCTTAGTTTGAATTCCCCAAACTCTTCAATATTTGCGTGTATGTAAACCCTAATGTATTCTATATACAAAACGCCATGCGGAACACTGGAAAAGGCTCCTAGGGGATCTACCTCCAAGGATTTATATGGATGTTTCTTAAATGTGGGCTGAGGTCTATTAGAGATCTTTACTATATTCAGAGTAGCCATCATCAAACAATCTTACTGAAGGATATCAAGAACAATAAATACCTTTTACACAGGTTAGGGCACATGAAGAAATCCAAATAGAGCTGTATGAAGAGTTGCCTTAATCTTTTGGGAGAAGTTGTTTGCAGAGCTCATTTTCTTTCTTCTTCACATGTGAGTGTGCAAATGTGTAAATGATAGACAAATGAACTCTTTTATTCTAAGAAGCCCTAATTTTCACCCTGCAATAAATGCACAACCTAATTCATTCCAGTTTGCCTGGTTTTCCTTGTTCAAGGAGAAAGAAACTCATCCGAATCATTATGATGCCTTTGTGATCGATGTTAGTGATGAATCACAATGTCCACTTCTTTTCCTGATCATCTCATATATCCGCAGATCAGGGTGTTTCAATTTGGATCCATACCAGGCCAACCTTGTGAGAAACCTGTTTTCCTAGAAGACTTGTTTAACCAGACCAATTCTGAAGGAATTAAACTTTTTAAATTTTCTTGCAGATCTCTTAGATCTTTACCTAACCTTCTTTACATGTTTCTCTAGAAACCATTTGATCCGCAACTTCACATGTGCCAATTTCAGGCACCAATTGACTTGCTGGGGGAACAAGTTTTTCTTTGTCTCCCCCTGAGACAGAGCTCATCTCTTAATTTCTGGAAGGAATATCAGCACCAGAGTCTGGTGCGGATCCATCCTCTACATTCTTTGTACTCTTCTTTACCCAAATCTTTTTCATTTCACTTTTAACTTCATCCGCATTCACCTTTTGTTTCCCCTTATCTTGATTCTATCTATGATATATCAAACCTCTTTTGTCCTGATTCTTGCTTCTACAGAATTTGCAATATGACCGGATCTATTGCAAATTTGACAAACAACATTTCTTTGCATATTACATTGATATCCTCTTGATCTGCATTGATTAGCCATATGACCTATTCTATTGCATGCAAAGCATCTACCATCGAATGATTTATTCATTTGCATAATTCTGCATTCATGAGATTTGTGACCATACCTTTTACAGTTAAAACATTGTCCAGAGAAAGATGAATTAGTCTGATTCATTCTCTTTTTGCACTGATTAGCTTTGTGACCAAAGTGATTGTAGTTGTGGTAGTATCCATTGAAAGATGGATATCTTTGAGCATTAGGCTGTCTTACCAGAGGTCTTCTAGGCCTGATCCTTGGATTTTCTGATCCAAAATTCTTCTGACCAGATCTGGAGCTTTCTCCTTTCTCATATTTGAAACCACACTTGTCATCTACCTTCTTTTGACTTCCAAGAAGAACTTCAAGTTGAGCATAACTTATCTTGAATTTCTCTTTATACTCATTTGTTGTTTGAAGATCCCTTTTTAGAGAGACAATTTGATCCTCAAGTTTTTCTTCATTATCTTTAGCATCTTCAAGATCAGATTCAAGATGTCTAATAATTATATCCATCTGGTGGCAATCTTCTGATTTCTCCTTGAGAGATTGTCTTAGATTATCTTTAGTTTTTCTTTTCTCTTCAACTTCTTGGGTAAACTTCATGACTCCTGATTCTATTTCATGTCTTACCATAATGATTTCTTTTGATAACTTTTCACACAACTCAGTTTTTTCCTTCAGCTCTTCATTTGCATTATTTACTTCACCCTGTCTTGCCAATTGCTGAAGCAATTCCTTTCTCTTTTTCATAGAGAGACTTAATTTGTCTTTTAGTTCTCTCATGAAATCATTAGCCTGTTTGAGTCTTTCCTTTAATTCATTGACTTTCAGAGTTTGACTGTTCAAGATCATCAAGGGTAGTCTTGAGTTGCTCCCTTAAACCATATGCATCCATTTGAACTCCCAAATCTTCCTCAAGCTATTAGGCTCTGTTATGAGGAACTTAGCTCTGATACCAATTGTTGATAACTGAGAGGGGGGCTGAATCAGTATCCTAATTATTTCTTTTTCTGAACTTTCTTATTAATCAATGCAGCATTAATTCAAACAAGCAAACATAACCATGAAATGGAGATAGACATGACACAATATTTTTAATGTGGAAACCCTGTTAAGGGAGAAAACCATGGGGTGATTAACCCAAAGATTATTCTCTATTAGAAGAATAAGGAAATACAAAATGGCACTTGCCAATTAGGGCTCACTACCCGAGCACACTGCTCACAAGGAGGCACACTGCCTACAAGAGACACACTATCTACAAAATGAGTCTTATACAATACTTGAACTGATTGGTAGAATCCACATATGCTAGGGTTCAGTTCTGGTTAGGCTCAGTACACTGATCTGCTGCACTTCATCTTTCCTCTTCTCTTTTGCTGCTTTCCTTTCACATACCAGACCTTCCTTACTACTTATGCTCTGCTCTACTTTTATTCGCACATCAATAACACCACAACACTCATATCATAACTAAATCCATCCTATATATATCCACACAAGTGATTTCATTATCTTTGTAGTCGGCACCCAAAACAGTCATTCTTTTCACAAACTCTGTTCTGTCGGCTGAATCCTTGCATATCAAGAAATGCGGATCAAGCACATACTTGTAGAAATCATTAATCATGTCGGCCAAACATAATTCATGTCTTCATAACCTTTACCACCATTAGAAACACATCCAAAAAATAGTCTAATGTTCTGTCAGTCAATTCTTCCTCTGTTCACACTGTCACTCATGAACCCAGTACGCAAGTATTCATATCTTTTACCTCGTCTATCACCAGAGGCTAAAACCTTGGAATCTATCACTCAAGGTAGTACTCTTTACTTCCCCAAATCTACACTTCACCAAGATACTTCCTCTGAGAGATCCAGACCTGTCTATCAGACCTTGCCACATGCTCTGTTCTTGTTTACCGGACCACCACATTCTTCATTCTGACTTCTGGTAGAGACACACCATGTCCTGTGGATGTGTGGGATGAACTTTGTTGCCATCAATGACAACAATCATGAATCCATGTAGTGTCTCATGCCAACAATTTTTGGATCTATTTCCTACTTTTTTTCCTCTAATGCTAGATAGAACATTTCTTATTGATTGGCTACAAATTTATTACTAGTGGTTGAGTTTGAGTTTGTCAGTGAGTGGGAGATTTTTTGGTAAACACAACAAGAGACAAAATAGAAGAATGAGAATTAGACAATAGAGAAGATTGTATGCAATAGCAAAGAATGGAGAAAGAATAGAAGTTATAAAAGTGCAGGAAACTCTAGAATGAGTAGGTAGGTCCTAAAGAACAAAGCTATGAGCAACACCAAATAGAGAGAGACAACAACAATGTCTAGTCATCTCTAGAGAGGGCAATCTTTATAAAGAAAGGAAAACAAAGCAGTAGCTCTGCACTCAGTTTGTAAGTTTTTTGGATGTAAATTTTTTTTAAATATAAATAGAAATCTTTGTTTGTTTTATTTGTTCTCTCTTTCTTGTTTTTCTTCTTCTCTCCAACACACAAATGGGCTAGTAGCTTAGTTGGTAGACCACTCTAGTAGTAACTGGAAGGTCCTAGGTTCAAGTAATAGCTGGTCCATATGAGTTTTAGCTTGACAATTGGTATCAAAAGCAGAGCCCTAGATTTTTGGGGGTATTAAGACTGCGTCTCTTAATTTATACATAATGCAAAATCTACAAGTTTTATTGAAGCAACATTGGCCAAAGCCATATTCTTGTGAATAGCAATAGCTAACTACTCAAAGGAATCTTGGATGATTCTTCAAAACTCCTACAAAGGGACTGATAGGTGAGGTTAATAAAATTGCGACTGCTCCGAAGAGATTTTGAAACTCTTCAAATGAACAATGGAGTGCCCATTTTAGACTTCCATAGAAGAATTTAAAGCCTAATAAACTAGTTAAGGATTAATCATGATAACATGGATGAGAAAAGGATTAATGAGAAAATCCTTAGGAGTTTTCCCTTAAGATTTGACCTAATTTCCATAGAAAGCAAAGACACTAAGGACCTCTCAAAGATGATAGTCGATGATTTGATGGGTTCACTACAAACCAATTAGCAAAATTTGAATAGATCCACTCCTTCCCTTGGGTAAACATTTAAGGTTCAAAATAGTGTGAGAAGTAGGGGAAGAGAAAGAAAGAATAGAGGTAAAGGTCAAAGAGGTAGAGAAAGAGTCTACTCTAGAAGAGTAATCTCAAACAACCAAGAGGAAGCAAGTAGTGCATAACTAAACTCCCTAGATAAGAAGAAGGGACACAAGTCAAACCAAAGGTACATGACAAAAGTAATGTTCAATGTTGTTATTGTCATAAGTATGGTCATTTTGCAAGTGAATATAGAAAGAGGTGGCATGACCAAGGAAAACAAAGTTCAAATGTAGACAATGAAAAGATTGCTAAAAATGAACATCCATCAAACATGTTCATTTTCTATAACATTGCTAAGGAGAAAAGCACTAAAGTTTGGTATTTGTATAGTGCTTGTAGCAATGACATGAGTCATAATGTAAATTTATTTGCCACCATTGAGATAAATATCAAGTTTCAGATTAAAATGGGGAATAATGAAAAACTTCTAGTCATGGAAGATGCACAATCATCATTCAAACCAAGAATGGTGAAAAAAGAGCAATCCAGGATGTCTATTATGCCCTAGGTATAAAACACAACCTTTTAATAATTACAAAACTAATCTAAAAAGAATAAAGAATTGTGATGGAAAATGGAGAGTGTATAATCTTTGACAAAGATGGTAGCAAGAATAAGATTGTGGTAGTCTAAATGACAAGAAAAAGAATGTTTCCCCTTAGGATGTAAATTAATTATTCATCACAATTTGAAGCTACACCTCCCAAGAACATGATGTCTATAGTAGTGAAACAATAGTTATCCTTCAAGATAGTCATCAAAGACCCATCCAAGGTTTTGCATTTGAGGTATTGGCACTTAAGTTATTTTGGTCTAAATCTTTTTTCTAAGAAAGATATACTTAGGTGGCTACCAAGAATTGTAGAGATTGGTAGGAAATGTGACTCCTTCATCCTTGAAAAGAAACACAAACAAACTTTCAATAAGGGAAATATTGGATGGAAAAAGAACCATTAGAGTTGGTGCACTCAGATTTATGTGGCCCCATGAAAACACCCACCATATCCTAGAATGTATACTTCATGAGCTTCATCAATTATTACAATAGGAGGACTTGGGTTTATTTCTTGAAGAATGAATCTAAAGCATTTGAAAAAATTATGTTATTCAAGGCCTTTGTTGAGAAGAAAAGTGTCCATTTCATCAAAACCCTCAAGATGGATAGAGTGGGAGAGTATGTATCTAAAGAATTTCTAATTTTTTACAAGAATGAAGTCATTGAGAAACAATTCACAAATAGTTACGCTACAGAGTTAGATGGATTTTCTAAGAGGAAGAAAAAAACCATCTAGGAGATGGTTGTAAGCATGTTCAAGGCCAAGGGACTATCAAAAGAATTTTGGGGTGAGGTTGTAGCAACAATAGTATAACTACTAAATAGAAGTCCCACAAAGGTAGTGAGAGATAGGATTCCACAAGAATTGTGGATAAAAAATAAGTATAGTGTGGAGTACCAATGGATTATTGGGTGTGTAGCATATGCATTTGTGCCAAAGGAGAAAAGATATAAATTTGATGATAAGGGAGAAAAGTGCATCTTTGTAGGCTACAATAAAGAATCCAAAGAATACAAGTTGTATAAACCTATTACCAAGAAGGTTGTGATTAGTAGGGATGTAAAATTCATTGAAAATGAATCATGGGATGGAACATTTGACACCTCCATCAGTATCTTAGCAATTATACCCATAGATGATAATGAAGGTGGAAATGAATAAGGAATTCCCAATAGTTAAGAAGAATCAACTCCAGATTCCAACTATAGAATGCAGCCACAAAATAAGACCTAGATAAACGAATGAAAGAAGAAAAATGGTGTAAGACCATGGATGACGAGTTGGATGCAATATAAATAAATGAAACATAGAAGCTAACCAATTTACCTAATGGTAAACAACTGATCAAAGTTATGTGGGTCTATAAGACCAAAAATACTACTAATGGAAAAGTTGAATGGAATAAAGCAAGGCTATTTTTTAAGGGATACAAACAATGGCCTAGAAGATATTATGATGAGACATATGCACCAATTACAAGGCTGAAAAAAATGTAGGTAGTCCTCACAATAGCATCCCAACATAAGCGGAAGTTATATCAAATAGAGATGAAGTCAACCTTCTTGAATGGAGTATTTTGGAAAGAATAATTGTATGCTGTATAGCCACCTGAATATGAAGTCTCAAGACAAGAAGGCAAAGTATACAAGCTAAATAAATCCCGCTATGGGATTAAGAAAGCACCTTCAACATGGTACACCAAAATTGATTCACAATTGTTGAGTAAAGGCTTTACCAAAAGCAATAGTGTGCCCACACTCTACATCAAAGTAGCTCATGGTGAGATTTTAATTGTTATTCTATATGTAGATGATTTGGTTTTCATAGGAAATAATGACCTCTTCGTTGTTGATTTCAAAGGAGTAATGAAAAAGAAATTTTTATGATAGACTTAGGTTTGCTGAAATATTTCCTTGGAATTGAGGTACAACAAATAGATCATCGCATTTTAATTTCAAAAACTATGCCACATAGATCTTGAAGAGGTTTAGAATGTTGAACAACAAGTCTACACCAACATCGACAACTACAAATTTAAAATTGAGCAAGGAGGACATCAACAACAAAGTGAACCCAACCTTATAAAAAAGCATGGATGGAAGCCTAATTATTTGATATCTCCAAAAATCAGCTTAGAAATTAGGCCTCGACAATAGCTCTAAAAACTAGTTATAGATAGCTCTAGAGATACAGAATGAAATGTGACTCCAAATTAATAGAAGTGCTAAAAATTTAATCTAGAGTCAGGTATTTATCCCACCTACCTATCAGAGATTTTGGGGATCTTATTTCTTCCACCCTACCAAAATTTTTTAATGTTGTTTGGTGTTTGATGCAATTAATGCAAGTAGGTTAATTTGAAGTTTGTGAGTGAGCAAGTGTTTTATTGTGAAGACAAGAATAGATTAAAAAATAATGACTATAGAAGAACATAAAATATGTAGTAGCAGAATAGAAAGAAGATATGTTGCAACAGTAGTAGAGATAAGAGGGAAGAGAATAGCTCTAGGTAGTAGAGGGACCATTGCAACATCTAGTAAAATTTGGAAAGGGAGAAAGTGTAGGCAACTCTAGACACAAGAGTACCTCTAGAATGGCACAACAAACAATTCTAGAGGAACAAAGTAGTAGCCAACTTAAAATAGAGAGGTTCAACAATAGTAGCATCTAGACTACTCCAGAAAGTAGAAAGACAATAACTATTTGTTGAAGAAAAATAGAGCAACAACTCTATTGTTTGTAGAATGAAAGTTTTGGATGTATAATTTTTAAATATATATAAATAAATTTATATATTTTATTTGTGCCCTCTCTCTTCTCCCTCTTCTCTCTCTCTTGTTTATTTCTTCTCTCCAAGAAGAGGTATCAGTGATATACTAGCATCAGAGTGGTATCAAAGATGTACCACCATCATCATTTAGATTTATGTTTATTACATATTCTTATGCTTATGTACATGTAATTTTTATCCAGTCGACTTATTTGTCTAATCTTGATCATTAATCCAATCATGGTCCATAATCTAATCCTATTAGACAATTACCCAACTTGATTGTCTCATCTAGGTCATGTCTCTAAATGTGAGTTCATCCTCATAGCCACAGTCTTGATTTAGTTAAATACAAATAAAAATCAAACTTTTAGCCAACTAATCCTATCTCACACATTGGTCCTAGGCCAACTATGTACAAATCTTTGCAATTTTTTGTTTTGTTCACGTATAAAAATATATTAATTTCACTATTCTAAACATTAAAGAGAATCCATCCACCATCTTAAAATCTCTTAATACAAGGACATTCAAGTATAATTATTCATAGTTGCATCTTTCATATCTAATCACATGCTCTTCTTCACACATTTGAATCACCTAGAAGTCATATAAGAATTCATACAGATGTCTAAAGCATGTTGTCTATTAAGGCATTATTAAATACTAAAAACTTGACATAAAAATCTTGAGTGTGATAAAGCATATTATTGTCTATAAATCTAGTTTTTTAGAATCTACAATGTACAATGGAGATGTCATTAAAGATAGATATGATAGGTGTAGAATGAGTTTGCAAGTGTGAGTTAGATCTACAATGGAAAAGTTGACCCAACATCTAGAGTACATGAGAATAGTTTGGTTCTAATCCATACATATGACTATTTAGGGCATCTGTACATTTTGAGGTGTATAGATTTCATTGTCTTTATCAACTAACATGCATTATTTGGTACGAAAAGATAAGCAATATCTTCCTTCATTAATTACTATTTATGGCATTATTATACCTTTTCTTTAGTATTACTTGATTTGTTTCATTCCACTAATCCAATGCAAATTAATCTTTAGTGGCTTGTGCCTAATTATTTGTATTTAATTAATTAACCTAGTTGAACCCCTCAGGGATTATCCTTTTCATTTTAATCTTTGTTTCTTTACATGTGTACATCTTAGATTTTGATATATTTTTATTTTTCATTAGATAGCATCCTTCTATATTCAATACACACAAGACACATTTTTATAGAGATAGGATGTCTTTTCTATGTAGGGTCTATTTTATCATGGTTTGTCATTTTATTATTTCATATAAATGGTTATTCATCATTCATGATTATTAGATATACTTATGGAATAAATGCATGAACCTCATGATGATCATATGAATTATGATACTGATGAAAAATTTTGTATGATGGATTTCTCTAAATGAGTTATCTATACAAAATCATTACCACACCTAGTAATTATATATGTTTCTTTATGTCATCATAGTAATAAGTGTGTAGATACAAGTGACATAGATAAGTTGCTTAAATTTTTACAAGATTATTGTTATGATGATGTTGAATTTAAGAATGAATGTGCCTCACATGCTCTTTCTTCACATGATTTCTCATGCTTTGATGATTAAATACTAGTTCATAATGTTATATGTATTAATAATACATTCCCTTTAAACATAATTATATTATGGACCTTTGTGATAAAGAATTAATTCATTATTATGATGGTTCTATGAATACTTGTTTGTATGTGAAAACATTATTTTTTGTTAATTATAAACATATAGATAATGATATCTTTTTTTATTAGTGAGTTGAGATTGTACTTAATAGGTAGAGATTTGCTTTGGATTGATAGGTCTTGTATGTTATATCCCACTTTTAACTCTTTCGACAATAATTTTATTGAATATTTTTGTAAACCTAGAGATGAAACTATCGATGTAGATGTGGTTCCTCTAAGTATATCTTTTGATGCAAACCCATTAGTTAATATGGCTTACTTTACTGCTAGGTCCAATTCATTTTTCTTTTAAGTACATACACATCAAACATTAGAAAGTGACCAAAATGTAACTAATTTTCCTCCTCCTAACTTCCCTCCAAGCACACCAAATCTTCCTCTTATGCCTCAAACTAAATATAAAATAAATTAATATGATCTATCATCTAAGAAATGCAAAACAAAAAACTAAATATTTCTCTATAAGACTTAATTTTTACATCATTTTTTCATAGAAAAACAATGAATAAATATTTAGAGAATATTTATGTTGTATATAATTTTAATCTATAGTTAGTAGCATCTTTGATTATATTTATTGGTCATAAGAATAGTTATGATATTCCATTTGGTGATAAAGAGATTCCACACTATAATAATGATCATATAACTCATTTTTTTGTTAAGGTGGCCACATGTTGACTACTCATAACCTTGTGCACCTTATAGGATTAAGGGCATAACATGCCCCCTATTCACACAAGCATTGTCCTTGGAGGTGATCAATTATAGATTCTTTTGTATAATATCTTCATCTTCCCATGTGGTAACTTTGACTAGAAAATACTTTAATTGAATGAGCTAATTTGTGATTGTTCTAGTCCTCATCCGCTTCATGAAAGTTTAGGAAATCTATTGAGGCTCTTGTTGGTTCCTTAATTGATTGCAAATTGTCCTTAAAGGTTTCATAGACTTATGAACAAGATCAAATGCACAGTCGACCAATTAACAAGAAATATCTTACTCAAATATTTCCTCTACACTTTAGGCTTTGTAAATCTTAGGTGTGTTTCCCTTATAAGACTATGGTTTAAAGTGTGTTCACAATTGATCACAATGTTGAGCAGAAAAGACATTTTCACATAATTTTGACAAGTGGCTATAGGTTTGATGTACTCATTAAGCCGATCTCTTGTAATATTTGAAAATCTTGATTTAAAAATTACTAATAATTACAAATAATTTATAAAGTTTGTGAGATTTGTCATTTTAAAGAGTGTTTTGGTTGGGGTTTCCTCAAATACAGATTGGTGCCTAACAGGTGATTAGAAAGTCATAATTCGATTGACAATTCTATCATAGTTTTACACACACCTTACGATCGATTTAAAATGTTAATGCATTGCAATAACATTGACTTGTAAAGGGTAATCAATAGTACACTCATACTTAGTTATCCAGTCAAATACAACCAACATTTACTTTTATTTATGAATGGATTATTCAATTATTTGAATGAACACTACAATGAACAAAAGTTTCTATAGAAAATATATACAAGACAATCAACTATCCTTGATTATTAAATCGGAAATACTAATTACATCTAACAAATGGAGACAAAATATATGGAATTACTCATTTTTCATATAATCCCCAAATTAGGGAAAGTATTCTGCTATAGAAAACATACAATTGTTAACAAAGCTATTCCTAATTTTTTACTGGTCTACATTCCTGCTAATTTTCCAAACCCTTTGTAATGCTGAGAGCAACCTTTTCATAGAACAAGGGAGCCTCTTATAAAGTAATAGATGCTATGACACATGTCACCATCAATTTGCCAACTGTCTCCTAAAATAGAAAGATAACAAAGCATAAATGTTCATTAGGAGTGCAATATATTCCAATGATGTGCTAAGGTGGTAGAGCAAGGGTGACAGATCAACATGTGTACTGCTCCTAAAGGGATTCTTCATCTTCTAAAGCTGAGGTGTCAATCTCTACTTCTTACCATGGTGGAGATGAGTGAGATGAAAGGTGTTGCTTGCCTAATTTCTTTGATTCTATCAATAATTGTTGGCCATTGGAAAATAATAGCTTCCTTCATCCCAAAATAAGCAGATGTATGCAAATGTATAGGCCTAAAAGTAAAGCCCATGGTGCATCATGTTCCAACCATTCGGAGGTGGGCTTCAGGGATGCCATAGTACCTAATACTCTATTTCTATCATGGCTGAACCTTTGTCACCAAATCAACATGCAAAAAATATAGAGAGAACCTATTTCAAGTCTCGTCCATTCCAAAGAGAAACTACCTTATATCTTTATTTCTGAAACAACATAGGTGAAGCCAAGAGAACAATGATAGACTCTTCATAATTATAGGGTACATGATGAATACTTTAGAAAGAAAGGAAATTGTGTTTTAGGAAAACAATAAATAGAATGAGTATTCCATGAGTGTTAGTTTCCCTATATAGTCCAAATTGAGCTAATTTTTTGGGATCGATATTCAATCTCTACTAGATCTTCATAATTGTACCTTATCCTATGCTCATGCTATCTGAGACCACACACATTCCATCTGTAATAACCTCTTTTTTGAAGCACCAAAATGGCCAAAAATGGCAAAGCAATTATTTATCATTCCATGTACTTTTAAACCCATGAGGAAAATTATTCTTTAAGAGGCCACTTATCATCCAAGAATTTTTCAACTCTACTTAGGTAGGTTGTATATCAAGCATCCAAAAGTACCTTGGACTCCTTAACAAAGTTTCCAAGCCTGAACTCCAACTCCAATAGTTTTTCCAGCTCATTATTGCATAAGATTGGATCAATTTTATCCCACAATGAAATGGATAAAATAAGACTTAGAATAATGTCATTGTTCAATTCATTTATCCACTTCTTAGATGTCTTTTCCACACCATCTACCTCTAAGATAGGTAGCAGTAAATATTTTTCTAGGTACTTCAAGACACCTAGTTTATCCCTTAACATTACATCACACTTCTCCTGAAAAGATGAGATGTTGTTTTAGAGTCCAATGACTTCAATTGTATCTGATATACTGGCAGGGACATATACCTCAAGTCTTGAGCTAATAAAAATAAGGCCCATCGCTTGCAAACATGGAATCCACGTGCTCAAGATATCCTTTAAAACTACCTCATTGTTATTATTGGTATCAAAAGCTTTTTTCACATTATTAACATAGCCAAGCATCATCAAATTTATGAATAAGATAAAATCATGTGGCTAAAAAGACTATTTGTCAAAGCAATTTGGTCATTTGTTCTCTCCTTTTTTATTCTATCAATAGCATTGTTGCTCTTCCTGAATTTCTCTTTTAATTCAACAATAATACAAGAGCCTTCTTCATGCCCTAAAACATTCCTTTAGCTAGAAGAAAGGGTAGCAGATGTCATCATAATTTTTTTAGGGGTAACAAGGGACTTCAATGTACTATACTCCTACAACAACTTTGCATGGTCCTCATTCAACTCATCATCATGTGATTTTAATTTTCCTGCAACAACCACACTGAATTTTGTTGTACTTACTTCCAAAGATGCAGTTTAGGGGGCAAATGTGTCTATTAGTATTCTAACAATTAGATTCCCTATGAGTTTAAAGATAACATTGACCACCTAAGGCTTATTATCATTTGGATTGATGGCCCATATTACCAATGATTCATGCCTGGCACTAAAATCTGATCCAAATAACTTCTCACCTTATCCCTGAGTCATAATTTCATCTTCTATATCTTCCTACCTCCTGATAGTATCCATAGCTATTGCTGAGGATATATCCCATCAAGGCAATAGTATAACCCCACTTTCTTTACTAACTATCTTCCTTCCTCAGGAGTGATCTTTTTGAGGTCCATATCAATCTCTTTTAGGACATGTTGATCTACTTCTTGTTACAGATATGTGCCTGATGTGTTGTCATTGATGTCAACATATCTTTCTATCAGAAATAGTGAAGATAGTGTAGAGGAGTGATCGATATTTCCAGTAAGTTGAAGATCAGAGTATGTGAATTAATGGGTTTGTATAGGATTGTCTTTTGTTTCTCCAATTGAGATTTGAGAGGTCCGTATGAAGATTTGGTGAAGTTATGGCCTTCTGAGTAAAACAAGTTTTTGTAATTATTCAGTGATGACAAAGTGGCAAGAAGTTCATCTGGATTGGTCCGGTATGAGCATATTGTGATCTACGAATCTAGAGGCATGTCTGGGATGTTGGTGTGTTCCCTCAACTTGAGTGGTTCATGGTTTGGAGGTCTGAAAGCAATCTTTCTACTGTGATAGTCATGGCAGTGTGTGTTCTTGAGGTTCAATGTGAAGATGCAAGTGATTCCAATGAGGCGAAGTGGTGTGGTTGTTCCTGTTGACTTCATTGTGCTTGTGGTGGTCTCTTGATTGTGTGGTTGTTGTGTTGGTGGTCTGCATTGACAAAGGAGCTCGTGATTGAAGTATTCCTCTTAGTTGTTGTTGGCTGACCAAATGCCTAATGTGTGTTGTGGATGATCTAAACGAAGTCGTATGGAGCGTGGTGTGTTGATCGAGGAAGATTTGGGTCCTAGCCGTGTTTGGCCGATAGTGTAGTGATTTGCATATAGTAATTTGTATTGTAATTGTAATTATTTGTAATGTTTGTAAGGCTGACTTTATGTTCATTCCAAAGTTGATGTCATGTATAAATAAGTGAATTGAAGTTGTGGAAAAGGGTGAATCAGAGCGAATATGTGAATGTAGTGAAGAAGTGTTGGGGGGTAGAGTAGAGATGTGTTTGGAGCTTAAAAGGAACTGATCTTTGGCATGGGGAAGATGTTTCTCAGTTTAAACTTTATGTCATAATTCTTGTGAATTTTTTTGTAGTCAGTGAGACTCTTGGAGCAGTGAGCTCCAAGGCAGTGCATCACGAAGGCATGTGCCTTCCCCATTTCTATTCTTTTAACAAAGAATAATCTTGTGGGTTAACACCCCCCCATCTTAGTTGTCTAACCTAATTCCAACAATTGGTCTCAAAGTAAGGTTCCTTATAAAAGCCTAACAGCTTGAGGAAAAGATCTTGGAAAGAGTTTTCAATGGGTTCACTCAAGGATCAACTTTAGTTGGCCTTGAGAGATCTTGATCAGTCTAAAGCAGAAGCTAGTAATCTGAGAGATGAGATTAAAGATGCTGATGATACCATTGAAATGTTAAAAGATACATTAAAGAAATCTATGGAATGGAGAAAGGAGCTACTTCTGCAGTTATCCATTCTAACTAAAGAAAATGACATGAATGAAGCTTTAGAAGTAAAGACAAAGGAATGTGAGAAGTTGTCAAAAGAAGTTGTTATTCTAAACATTGAGATGGAATCTGGGGTGATGAGGCAAACGAAAGAGATTGAAAACAAGAAGAAAACCGAAGAAGACCTAAATCAAAAGCTCAAAGAAAGAACTGAAGAATGCTGCAAATTAGACAGAATGGCTAGCCGTCTAGAATCTGATCTACAAGAAAGTAGAGGCAATGAGAGAGAACTTGAAAGGCAAATTGTCATTCTTAGACATGACCTAGAAATTATAAATGAATACAAGGAGGAGTTCAAGATAAGCTCAACTAAACTTGAAGCACTTCTTGAAGGACAGAAAAAGGCTGATGACAAGCATGGTCTTGGATATGAGAAAGATGAAAGATCTGGATCCGAACAAAGAAATTTTCAACCAAGGAATGGGAAAAATAGACCTAGAGGACCTCTGGTAAGACAACCTAATGCTCAAAGGTATCCATCTTTCAATGGAAATTGTTTTAACTGCAATAAGTTTGGTCATAGAGCTTCTGAGTGTAGAACTATAGTCAATCAAAGTGGTCCATCCTTTTCTAGTCAATGCTTCAATTGTAAAAGGCATGGTCATAAATCCAATGAGTACAGAAGTATGATGAAGAATAACTATAACTATAGAGGTAATGTCAATTCTTTCAATGGAAAATGTTTTACATGCAATAAATTTGGACACATGGCTAATTAGTGTAGATCAAAAGGAAATCAAGTAAATGGGAAAGGAAATGTTAAGTGCTTTAACTATAATAGATTCGGTCATATTGCAAGATTCTTCAGAAGTAAGAATAATGATAGGAAAGGTCCAGTAAACACAAACTAGAATGAGCAGAGACAAAATAAAGGCAAGGGCAAAGTAGATGTGAATGAAATCTAGAATGAAATGAATAAGACTTGGGTGAAGAAAGGTGAAATGAATAATGGTGATAGGTCTGTACCAGAATCAAGTGCTGATAATTCCTCTAGGAATTGAATTAGGAGCTCTGTCTCAGGGAGAGTTGCATTGAAAATCTAATCTCCCCTGCCAGTAAGTGGATGCCTAGATCTGGCATGTGAAAGAATATACAATGGCCTGTTGCATTTCATCTGAAAAAAGTTTTGGAAGAAAAGAAGTTGATGTGGCAATTTGTGAAGCAATCTATGAGAAACTGTTTTAAGAAAATGAGTATCTAGAAGAGTCAGGGCAAATGTAATTTTCACATCAAAAGTAGGTGTGCTAGTCATAATTTGGAAGAATTAGAGATTGTTGCCAAAGTGCTTAGATCCTTACCTGCTCCATACAAGCATAAGGTTGTTGCTATTGAGGAATTTGGGACTATGACAGATATTTCAAGGGATCTGTTGGTTGGTGAATGAGTTTGGTGTTTCTCTTTCTAAATTAGAAATCTGCATTTAAGGTCATCGGTTCTAGAAAGGGTAAGCAAAGATTTCTTTCAAGTGAATGCTCTCCAAGAAGACTAAGCAGATATGAGAAGGCAAGGAACGAACTTAGAGAAGATGAATTAGAGCTTAAAGAACTTGAAGTTATGTTTTCCAAAAAGTTACCAAAAGGATCCAGTAAGTATTTCAAATTTTTTTCTTGCAATAAGATTGGCCTTTTTGCATCAAGATGTCTAGAGAGGGTCTCAAAGCCAAATAGACCTAGAGTTTAGAATAAATCCTTTTGTGTCCAAGAAGCTACTGATGGAAGAGTCACAGATGATGAACCTATTATGAGAAGTACATCTGGAAATGAATAAGTGATTCATTACTATCAAAGAAGAAGAACCAGTGCCTACCAAATCTGCTAGCTGTATTGGCTACTCAGATTGAAGAAAAAGATGAATGGATGATTGACTATAGATGTTCTCTTCATATGTCTAGTGATAAAAGGCTTGAAGCATAATCTTCTCAATGTTCGTTAGTTGATTGACAAAGGATTAGAGGTAAAATCTTTCATTTAAGTGGTACTGAAAAAAAATTGCTTGATTCCTCAGATTGATCAGAGTTGGTTATGACATAGGAGATTGTGTCATGTGAGCTTTGATAATATTGTCAAGATAAGTACTACTCAGGCTATGAGTGATCTTCCAAAACTTGTAGCAGCTTGTGTAAGGAATGTCAGTTGGGCAAATAGGTCTGAATTACATTCAAAAGTAAAGAACAATTATCAAGTGGTTTTTTGGAACCTATGCACACTAATTTGTGTGGTCCTACTAAAGCTAGGAGTTTGCAAATAGAGTAATACTTGATGCTGTTGATTGAGTACTATTGGATGGTGTGGGTCATTTTCTTGTGAAGGGAGTCAGAGGATCTTGACAATTTCAAGGCTAAGGTGGAGAATGACATTGGTGTGAAGTTAAAGCATTTGAGATTTGACAATGGTAGAGAGTTTACCCCTAATGAGTTTAATGCATTTTGTGAAAATCATGGAATAAGAATATAGTTATTGTTGATGACTGTTTTGATGCAATCATAACAATAAGTTAAAATTCACATAAAATGAACTGAAACTATACTTGAAAGACAAGAAGGAATCATTTGGTGATTCAACTAATCCCAAGTCTACAATGGTTCGGTTGGTCAAGTTCAGTTGGTCAATGTGAAGCTGTAATGTTCAAGGGGCCTTACGTAGTTTAGGTTTGTTTTGTGGTTTACTGGACTAAGAATATGCAAAGAGGTCATAGATTTCAACAAGTATTCTATTCATTTGCATACAAGTGATACCGGGCTGCAAGTTTCAGAGGGTTTTCTTGGATTTTTTGCAGCTTTCTTCTTTATCTATTTATGAAAACTGTCTACTTATAGCTCTATTATGCATGCTTCTTCAAATTTGAGACAATTTCCTTTAGATTTCTACGTTTTCAGCTAAATATTTTAGATGGGTTGGGAAAAGTTAGAAAGATCTAATCTATACCTCACTTAATCTACAGAAGGATCTAAGTGTTTCTGTTATGCACTATGTAAATACCACAGTAGTTTGATCAAATCCACAGTAAAAACCCTAAATGTAAGTTCTGAGCATTTTCACAAACATACATTTAAAATTGCAAGCTCTCAAAGAAGATATTTCAAAACACAAAGAAGAGCAGGAGAACACTCAGAAGATAGATGCAGAACTCCAGATTCTATTGTATTAGAAACGAATAGCCATACATGATTTACAATGTAAGAATGACTCTTAGTTTCATTGATCATACTACAGAGAACTTACAAGCTTTACAGATACAGTAAGGCAGCCAGACATTTCACGCGCACCTTACTGCAGACAAACAGGCGACCTCCTTCTTCTACTCTAAACTATGCCCAGAAAGACTCTACAATTCTAGCAAAATCCTAAAATCCCTGTGTGTAGCCCCTGTTGTAGAGTATTACAGTGTAGAGAGGCACAATATAAAGACATTCTGATTGTCCTCACTACAGCAAAAAACCTAACTGAACCCCTGGTTCAAACCCCTAGTTACAGCAATAAATGCAGGTGAACCAGTTCTCAAAAATATCTCAGAGCAGTGGTCAAATCTGGGTGAAATATTGCCCCTTCTGAGAAGTTCCGGCAGCTGGGTAATAACTTCTGTTTGTCTTTTGTGATAATACCCTCAGCTGCAACCTTCTTCTTTACTTGAATGGCCTTGACCTTTTGCATTTCATCTCTATCTTCTTGCTCCTGAGATCAGATCTTCTGCCTCCATGAGGTCACTGCGCTGACTTTCCAGCTGCTTCCTCAACTGCAAGCCTACAAGACAAGACAAGCAATAAGTTTCACATTTATCATAAAAACAGCATGAAATTAAAATAACCGTTTAAACCCAGGTGACTGCGCAAGATGGAGAAAATTGAATCCAGAAATCCTCTCAAAATGCGTCAAAAAATGCGTTCAGACTACTCAAGATTCACGGGTCAACCGTCGCTGACCGAAAAATGCCAGAGGCGCCAAAAAAAATGCTTTAAAATTCCACCGCCTCATTTCTCGCCCATCAGCATGACTATCCCTGTTGGTGCGTCAAAAAAAACATGTTAGCCGACATACTTCATCATCATGATATTTCGCTTCTGCATATTGGAGAAAAGAACAACATCATCATCATCATCATGTTGAAGAAGAATAGGAGGATATGAATATAATCATGCTGCCGAGGAAAGGAAGATGATGGTGACGTCATCATGATATTCGGGCTTCATTGAAATGCTAAGGATGACGTCATCATCATGTTCGGTTAAGATCAGGGGGATATTTGTGATATCGGGTCACCTAAGGAGCATGATCAGGATGATGAAGTGAATATGACCCTTTCGCGGCCAAGGTAACCCTCTCGAAAGATCAGGATGATGATGATCATCATCGAATTTGGGGCTTTTGTCGAACTTGGAATAAGACGTCATCATCATATTTCGTGAACCTGATCGTGTTTTGGAAAATATCCTGTTGAAAGAAAAAATGATGATGCTGATCATCAGGATATTAGCTTCTTCGTTTATCAGATCGGGATGACGTCATCATGATATCTGGGGCCTTCGTTAAACTTAAAACAAGACGTCATCATGATATTTCGCCAACCGGATCATGTTTGGGAAAAAATCCTGCCGAAGGGAAAATGTGATGATGATGATCATCAGGATATGTGCAAAAGGTTGTATTTCATCGGCAGGAGGACTTTGCGAAATATCAGGTGGACAAACAAGATCATGATGATCTTGACTACAGGACAGGATAAAACATATGATGATGATGACCCTCATCGATTTATCATGATGACGTCATCATCATAATTTGTCTTCGGAGCACAAGGATGAGTTAAGGTCATCATGATATTTGCGCCAGGGTGATATTGCAAAATATGATGATGCTGTTGAGAAATGCAATATCGACCCCCTCTGAATAGATAGGGTGATCATCATGATATTCGCTAACTGGAGATCAGGAGGATATGAAGATGATGATCCTCTTAATCGAATTATG
Organism: Cunninghamia lanceolata; assembly: GCA_027924645.1. NCBI lineage: Eukaryota > Viridiplantae > Streptophyta > Pinopsida > Cupressales > Cupressaceae > Cunninghamia > Cunninghamia lanceolata. The sequence continues at coordinate 2,008,537 of BSBN01000652.1, read as the reverse complement.
ATGATGATGCTTCCATCACTTAGCGAATTTCAGCAAATGACTCGTGAAAGATCAAGATGATATGGAGTCGTTATCATCATAATTCGAAGTTCAGCAAATATCATGATGATGATCTTGCGATAGGATTATAACACGCGCACGCAAATATGCCGAAGGTGGATTTTTCTAAGTCTGGGTGATCAGCATGATAATATAAGATCAGGTAATGTTGAATTATCATGATGATGCTTGCGATACAAAAGACCACTTCGACGGGTAACTTACCTTGACTTAAAGCCGATGTCATCATGATATTTGAACCTCAGGATATTGTCGGGGGGGTGCGTTTCAAATATGATGATGATGTCCTCATACAGCAAAACCAAGTTTATAAAATATGACGCTCCTAAGAAAATCATGATGCTGATGATGCGCCTGAGGCCATTTGACGGGTAAAGGGACCTACCACCTAAAATTGACGTCCGGATATTGCGACTGCATGATTTTTAGCAGGTGATAGACCAAGATCATGATGATCCTGTCAACATGACTTAGGATATAAAAATATGATGATCCTCCTGTGAATATCAGGTTTGACCAAGACTTTGACTGTGCATAACTTCCACATATGGACGAATTTTCAAGTGAAGTAAAAGGCAAAGCTGCATGGAATTTCAAGCTCTTTTAAAATATGAGGTCATAGCAATAAAATATGAACTTTGACAAACAGACCTCATGATGATGATGCACCTGACCTTCATTTTTACCAGACCGCCAGGAAGCAGAAAAAACACAAGCAGAAGCAAAAAGTAAGACATCAGCAGGGGTACCCATTTTGCTAAGGAGCACAATGGGGCGTGTTGTGAACATCACAACAACTAGCAACCAAAACAAAACAATTAAATTCAGAGTGTTCAAGGAAACTAGGTGAAATGAACTCATAACTTCCAACTATCTTTCCTGCAAATTACTATTCAGCTTGAGACTCAAAGTGTTCAATAAAGATGCATGAATTTCCATTTTCAGTTTAGTTGTGTGCATGTGATTAATTATTGAACAAACCAGTGACTGACATTGATGCAGAGGCATCCACACTATAACATTCGCATATAGCATGAATGTCTGCAGACCAACCTCATCATCATCATCTTTGCCATCATCATCATATTTCCTAAAGCCACCAACATCATCATGTTCTGCGTTACACAGTCAGCATCATCATATTTCGGACGATCGCAAACATCCACCTGCCGACTACTGTTCATCTCCTCCGCTTTCCTTCTAACATCATCATCATGATGTTCAGCGGGCGCACACATCCTCCGGTTGCACTGTTCACCGGGCTCCGAACACTATCGTCGTCATCATGGCCTTCATCACTTTCTTCGTCAGCAGGATATCCAAATATCCGGTTGTTCAAATATCTTGATGACGTTCACCTTCAGCAGCTTACCTTCGATGCGCCGCTACCTGACGATACAAGCAACAGCATCATGATATAATTCATCCAGTTCTCTCGAAACCTCCTGATGATGATGTTAACACAACTTCCTGCCACAGACTTCCGCCGATACCTTAACACTTAACAACGGCAGGATAAACTCGCACAGGGGGATATCTCAATATCCTGATGACGATGACGTCATATCCTGATGACGATGACGTCACCCGTTATCCTGATGACCTCTTCAACACTTAGGTGAAAAACACAAACTTTCTCTCCCGCATCTACTCGCGATATGCGGATGTTTGGCACTCCCGATAGATGATCCTGATGCCGATACGCTCCTCGGCTCCTCCTGCTGATGATCACCCCAACGAACTCACACTTCATGCACTCGACAACATCATGCCGATCTCCTTCACTTATCCGGATGACGATGTCTAACCCGTCTGCAGGATATTTGCAGAAATATCCTGATGATGCCGTCTTCACAAACTTCTTCACTTAGCGAAATCTCTCTTCGCCGATCCACCAGGGATGACCCGATCCAACTCAGGGTGATCTTCCAACTCAATCAGCTTATCAACTCGACCTAGCACATGAGGATGCTAGGGTCTTCAACATCTCTTGACCGCGATCCTGCACACCTGCATGCAAACAAACAAACTACTACCTACCCTAATGTACATTACCATTCCACCGATCAGACAGATCAACCGGTGGAATGGATCAGGAAATCCATGCAGCCACGCAAACCAACAGATCGATTATACAAAGGAGATCAACAGAAAACGAAACAGGATCTTTATTGATTCAAAGATGCAATACAATATGATGTTCCTCACACAGAACACTCAACTCCTCTGCTTGATGCAACACTACACTGCCGATCGATGATCTCTACAATCAACCGATCTCATGCTTATAAAGACTTTCCTACGAGTACTATTGACCCGACTCCAAGCGGCTGGGAACTCTCCAGGCGGCTGGGAGATCCCACCGAACATACATCATGACAGCTGTTATAACTAACTAGCTAAAAATAGCAAAAGCCCGGTCAGCATGATCTTATCATGATCAGCTTGACCTTATTACATGCAACTAGTCTTAACAGACCTTCTTGGAAACATAAACAGGACCTAAACTACTAACTGCCTTATCCAGACCAGCTGTCAGGTAGGTGCTCCTGCACCAGACATTAGCCTACGTAGGTGAGGATATTCCCTCATAGCCGACCGGATAGAGCCTTGCTACCAGCGAGCGTCTATAGCCCCGGCAAGGTTATCGTTACAATTCTCCTAAGTAGAGCCCCACTGCCAGCGAGCATCCATAGCCCCGGTAGAGTTACTTAGATGGCTTAATCTAGATTTTCAGTATAATCCGCTTTATTCATTTATTTATTTATTTATTTGTTTTCTAATTTTGAAAGATTTCATAAGATATAGCAATTTGTAACTTCATGATGCAAGGAGTGGGCACTTGCTGAAATTAAGCTGAGAATTGTAATGGTAGCAAGGGTGACCTCTGATTTTTCACCTAATATCTACACTGGTAGGTTCAACAAACCCAAGGATTTTAGGTGTGTCATCGTGAGAAACCTGCTTCGAATTCTCAATCACATTTATTGAATACGAAACTTCAGAAGATGAACAACTCTCTACATTCATGACAGTGACAAGTTATGTGTAAATTGCAAATGGTTAACCTGAATATCCTAAATTATATACTGTTTTGAATGGTTGCTAGTTCTGCTCCTTAATACTCTACAGAAAAATAAAGATCCCTGCTAAGGAGACAACAAACAAACCAAACAAACAGGCTGTACAAACAACACAACAACAGAAAAAACTGTACAAACAGACAGAAACAAAAAGCAAAAAACAAACAGAAAGGAACTATACAAACAACTAACCTAAAAAGAAAATAGCAAAAGAAGAACACAAAAAGACAAAAAACAACTACCCTACCAGACTATATACAAGCCTCCACGAGGCAATTAGAAACCCAGGAAAAGGACCCAAAAACACCCCTACTTGCATATTTCTTTAGGTTGTGCAGGAGTAATAGGGTACTAGTTATGGTCCTCATCATAGCAGATTTATCTTTGAATTCTGAAAAAAATTCTGATATTCTAGATTCATTGTGTTTATCAGAATAGCCCTTAATGACTAGTAACTGAGGCAGCTCATCAGGGTTATGATTAATCCATAGGCATGTCCTATCTCTTGAATTTCCATAATCAAAATAGCATTTATCATTGTTTACTAAGGAAAGGAAAGAGACAACCTGATGTGCCTTTAGCTCTGTGGAACACACTTGTTTATTAGTAGCTGGCTCTTCATTTAGCTCTGCATTTTCATTGCCCAGCTCTATGTCTAGTCCTTTTTCAAGTTGAAAGAAGAATGACTCTAGATGTATCATTTCTTCATCTTCATCCAGCTCTGTTCCTTCATTCTGGATGTTCAGTTTATCCTCAAATTTAGCACACCTCTCAATGTTCTCATTAGTTTCCTGCACATCAGCACTTAAGTAAGTATCTTCATCATCATCTGATATACAGAAATTAATCATTTCTAAATCACTTGAGAGTAAAGGTGGGACAACATCTTTTGATTGACAAGAGTACTCCCCTGTTTTATTTTCAACATGGCATGGGGGTGATGTCTAACTGTGTACAGCAGCTCCATGATCCGCTGTATCTTCTTTTTTTAAGGATTGTTCATCAGATGACTCATATTTATCATTCAGTGAAGAGTCTAATTCTATTGACCTGCAACAATCTTGATTTTGATCATTTAATTTAAAGAAGTCAGGTGTAACACTAGGATTTACTTTCTTTTCTATGACTTCATTAGTTTCTACAGTAGGGATCTTATCAATTTTAGTGCATTTTAATTCTGCCAATGCTTGTTTACATTTCTTTGCCAAATCATGTTCGTTAAAACTTTTCAGGTCAGACCCAGAGGCTTCTTCTTGACAAATATTCCTTAGTAGTTCCATATATTTATCAAATGTATCAAGATGAACCTCACTTTCCTTTTCTTTTTCATTAAATCCTTTTTGCTTATTATCTAGAAAAGAGACAGGAGCTGTGATTTCTTCTCTGCATTTTTTAGGATATTTATACTTTTCAGTAACTTTAATCACAGCCGGATCCTGACGAAAAGACAGATTTTTTTTCTTACCATCACATGATTCCTGCCAAGAGATCTTATTACCCTTTATTCTTAGCATTGGTTCCATCTTTGTATTCTCTGCACATTTAATGACCGTTGATGCTGCATCCTTCTGTCGCTCAATAATCTCCTCACTTCCCTGCCAACTTTCAGCCTTATACACATCTGAGAGAGAGATTAGTCCTTTCAAATATAAATCTAATCTTGTAAGGAAAGATAGACAATTAAGCTCACCATGCTCTATGGACTTATGTATCCTACACCTTCCAAATAAACCATAGCTATATAAATTTTTGGGATAAAGCTGGTTATTCAAAGCTTTCTAAAATGAAGGAATGTCAACTTGAAAATTGCCCCTATATGAGTCCATTAAAAATAGGACCCTCTTTCAACTTTTTAGGCCTTTGAAATTTTATGAGATCTAACATATCTCAGAATATAGCATTTAAACTCAGAAAATTAACCCTAAACCAAATCAGGCCCTCCTTCTAGTCCCAAAAAACTGTTGATGACTGTTTTGATGCAATCATAACAATAAGTTAAAATTCACATAAAATGAACTGAAACTATACTTGAAAGACAAGAAGGAATCATTTGGTGATTCAACTAATCCCAAGTCTACAATGGTTCAGTTGGTCAAGTTTAGTTGGTCAATGTGAAGCTGTAATGTTCAAGGGGCCTTACGTAGTTTAGGTTTGTTTTGTGGTTTACTGGACTAAGAATATGCAAAGAGGTCATAGATTTCAACAAGTATTCTGTTCATTTGCATACAAGTGATACCGGGCTGCAAGTTTCAGAGGGTTTTCTTGGATTTTTTGCAGCTTTCTTCTTTATCTATTTATGAAAACTGTCTACTTATAGCTCTGTTATGCATGCTTCTTCAAATTTGAGACAATTTCCTTTAGATTTCTACGTTTTCAGCTAAATATTTTAGATGGGTTGGGAAAAGTTAGAAAGATCTAATCTATACCTCACTTAATCTACAGAAGGATCTAAGTGTTTCTATTATGCACTATGTAAATACCACAGTAGTTTGATCAAATCCACAGTAAAAACCCTAAATGTAAGTTCTGAGCATTTTCACAAACATACATTTAAAATTGCAAGCTCTCAAAGAAGATATTTCAAAACACAAAGAAGAGCAGGAGAACACTCAGAAGATAGATGCAAAACTCCAGATTCTATTGTATTAGAAACGAATAGCCATACATGATTTACAATGTAAGAATGACTCTTAGTTTCATTGATCATACTACAGAGAACTTACAAGCTTTACAGATACAGTAAGGTAGCCAGACATTCCACGCGCACCTTACTGCAGACAAACAGGCGACCTCCTTCTTCTACTCTAAACTATGCCCAGAAAGACTCTACAATTCTGGCAAAATCCTAAAATCCCTGTGTGTAGCCCCTGTTGTAGAGTATTACAGTGTAGAGAGGCACAATATAAAGACATTCTGATTGTCCTCACTACAACAAAAAACCTAACTGAACCCCTGGTTCAAACCCCTAGTTACAGCAATAAATGCAGGTGAACCAGTTCTCAAAAATATCTCAGAGCAGTGGTCAAATCTGGGCGAAATATTGCCCCTTCTGAGAAGTTCCGGCAGCTGGGTAATAACTTCTATTTGTCTTTTGTGATAATACCCTTAGCTGCAACCTTCTTCTTTACTTGAATGGCCTTGACCTTTTGCATTTCATCTCTATCTTCTTGCTCCTGAGATCAGATCTTCTGCCTCCATGAGGTCACTGCGCTGACTTTCCAGCTGCTTCCTCAACTGCAAGCCTGCAAGACAAGACAAGCAATAAGTTTCACATTTATCATAAAAACAGCATGAAATTAAAATAACCGTTTAAACCCAGGTGACTGCGCAAGATGGAGAAAATCGGATCCAGAAATCCTCTCAAAATACGTCAAAAAATGCGTTCAGACTGCTCAAGATTCACGGGTCAACCATCGCTGACCGAAAAATGCCAGAGGCGCCAAAAAAAATGCTTTAAAATTCCACTGCCTCATTTCCCGCCCATCGGCATGACTATCCCTGTCGGTGCGTCAAAAAAAACATGTTAGCCGACATACTTCATCATCATGATATTTCGCTTCTGCATATTGGAGAAAAGAACAACATCATCATCATCATCATCATGTTGAAGAAGAATAGGAGGATATGAATATAATCATGCTGCCGAGGAAAGGAAGATGATGGTGACGTCATCATGATATTCGGGCTTCATTGAAATGCTAAGGATGACGTCATCATCATGTTCGGTTAAGATCAGGGGGATATTTGTGATATCGGGTCACCTAAGGAGCATGATCAGGATGATGAAGTGAATATGACCCTTTCGCGGCCAAGGTAACCCTCTCGAAAGATCAGGATGATGATGTTCATCATCGAATTTGGGGCTTTTGTCAAACTTGGAATAAGACGTCATCATCATATTTCATGAACCTGATTGTGTTTTGGAAAATATCCTGTTGAAAGAAAAAATGATGATGCTGATCATCAGGATATTAGCTTCTTCATTTATCAGATCGGGATGACGTCATCATGATATCCGGGGCCTTCATTAAACTTAAAACAAGACGTCATCATGATATTTCGCCAACCGGATCATGTTTGGGAAAAAATCCTGCCGAAGGGAAAATGTGATGATGATGATCATCAGGATATGTGCAAAAGGTTGTATTTCATCGGCAGGAGGACTTTGCGAAATATCAGGTGGACAAACAAGATCATGATGATCTTGACTACAGGACAGGATAAAACATATGATGATGATGACCCTCATCGATTTATCATGATGACGTCATCATCATAATTTGTCTTCGGAGCACAAGGATGAGTTAAGGTCATCATGATATTTGCGCCAGGGTGATATTGCAAAATATGATCATGCTGTTGCAAAATGCAATATCGACCCCCTCTGAATAGATAGGGTGATCATCATGATATTCGCTAACCAGAGATTAGGAGGATATGAAGATGATGATCCTCTTAATCGAATTATGATGATGATGCTTCCATCACTTAGCGAATTTTAGCAAATGACTCGTGAAAGATCAAGATGATATGGAGTCGTCATCATCATAATTCGAAGTTCAGCAAATATCATGATGATGATCTTGCGATAGGATTATAACACGCGCACGCAAATATGCCGAAGGTGGATTTTTCTAAGTCTGGGTGATCAGCATGATAATATAAGATCAGGTAATGTTGAATTATCATGATGATGCTTGTGATACAAAAGACCACTTCGACGGGGAACTTACCTTGACTTAAAGCCGATGTCATCATGATATTTGAACCTCAGGATATTGTCGGGGGGGTGCATTTCAAATATGATGATGATGTCCTCATACAGCAAAACCAAGTTTATAAAATATGACGCTCCTAAGAAAATCATGATGCTAATGATGCGCCTGAGGCCATTTGAAGGGTAAAGGGACCTACCATCTAAAATTGACGTCCGGATATTGCGACTGCATGATTTTTAGCGGGTGATAGACCAAGATCATGATGATCCTGTCAACATGACTTAGGATATAAAAATATGATGATCCTCCTACGAATATCAGGTTTGACCAAGACTTTGACCGTGCATAACTTCCACATATGGACGAATTTTCAAGTTAAGTAAAAGGCAAACCTGCATGGAATTTCAAGCTCTTTTAAAATATGAGGTCACAGCAATAAAATATGAACTTTTACAAATAGACCTCATGATGATGACCTACCCTATCATATATCATGATGATGATGCACCTGACCTTCATTTTTACCAGACCGCCAGGAAGCAGAAAAAACACAAGCAGAAGCAAAAAGCAAGACATCAGCAGGGGTCCCCATTTTGCTAAGGAGCACAATGGGGCGTGTTGTGAACATCACAACAGTTATCTGCTCCTAGAATGAATCAGATCTTTCAAGAAGGTTTCCAGAACCATGATGATGGAGGCAAATGTTCCTATTGGAGAGAGACTATGGGTACTGTTGTCTACACTCTTAACTGGGTGCAGATCTAAGATGTTGTAGAAGAGTACTAGTGGTTGTGCATTTCTCTTGGGAAAGAGTTTGGTTTCTTGGTTGAGCAAAAGGCAAAGGCAATATCTCTATCTACTGCTGAAGCAGAGTATACAGCAACAACAAGTATTTGCACTCCAAGTTTTATGGAATTTATAGTCATATCTTGTGATCCGGATTGGTGTTGAGGGGATGCTACTCAGAGGGATTAGTCAGTATTTGATTTCTGAAATTCAATTTGGGGAGAGATGATTGCAAATATGTTCCCTTTTCCATTGATGTCAAAGGGGGAGAGAAGTCATGTGAAAAACTTGGAAGTAAGTAGTTGTTGGTGAAAGGGGGAGTAGTGAAGAAAGTGGTTGCAGGTGTGACAAGAGAAAGGGGGAGAAGTTCTTGTCTTGGTGGTTGAATCAATTTTTCACATCATATATTGCCATCAATGACAAAGGGGGAGATTGTTGCAAATGTGTGCCTGATGTGTTGTCATTGATGTCAACATCTCTTTCTGTCAGAAACAGTGAAGACAGTGCAGAGGAGTGATCAGTACTTCTCGTAAGGTGAAGATCAAAGTATGCAAATTAAAGGGTTTGTATATAGGATTATCTTTTTTTGCTCCAATTGAGATTTGAGAGGTCTGCATGAAGATTTGGTGAAGTTATGGCCTTCTGAGTAGAATAGGTTTCTATAGTTGTTCAACGATGATAGAGTAGCAAGAAGTTGGTCTGGATTGGTCTGGTACGAGCATATTGTAATCTACGGATCTAGAGGCATGTTTGGGATTTTGGTGTGTTCCCTTAATTTGAGTGGTTCATGGTTTGGAGGTCCAAAAGCACTCTTTCTAGTGTGATAGTCAATGCAGTATGTGTTATTGAGGTTCAGTGTGAAGATACAAGTGATTTCGGTGACGCGAAGTGGTGTGGTTGTTCTTGTTGACTTCATTGTGCTTGTGGTGGTCTCTAGATCATGTGGTTGTTGTGTTGGTGGTCCGCATTGACAAAGGAGCTTGTGATTGAAGTTTTCCTCTTGGTTGTTGTTGTTCTTCCTAGTCTTGGCTAACTGGATTCCTAATGCATGTTGTGGATGATCTAAGTGAAGTCGTATGGAGTGTGGCATGTTTATTGAGGAAGATTTAGGTCCCAGCCATGTTTGGCCGACAACGTAGTGATTCGTATATAGTAATTTGTATTGTAATTGTAATTATTTGTAATGTTTGTAAGGCCGACTTTGATGTTCATTCCAAAGTCGATGTCATGTATAAATAAGTGAATTGAAGTCATGGAAAAGGGTGAATCGGAGTGAATATGTGAATGTAGAGAAGAAGTGTTTGGCGGTAGAGCAGAGATGTGTTTGGAGCTTAACAGGAACTGATCTTTGGCATGGTGAAGATGTTTCTCAGTTCAAATTTTCTATGATAACTCTTGTGAATTTTTCTGTAGTCAGTGAGACTCTTGGAGTAATGAGCTCGAGGGCAGTGTGCCCTGAAGGCATGTGCCTTCCCCATTTCTATTCTTTTAACAGAGAATAATCTTGTGGGTTAACCCCCACTGTGGTTTTCCCTTAACCAGGTTTCCACTTAAACATCGTGGTGTTATCTATGTTATTGATTCATGCTTTCATGATAATATCATTAATCTATTTGTAAGTAATAAAGAAGATTAATTGCATAAGGAGGTTTAGGTTTTGTGACAACTGATTCACCCCCTCCCCTCTTAGTTGTCTACCCTAATTCCAACACTTGTTTCATCTCTTCTTCATCTACTTTCCCTTTCTCTTAATTTAATCTTTTTAGGTACATATCAGAATTTTTCTTCAGCAACTGGGATTTAAAGTCTTCTAACCTTATTAATTAGTCATGAGATAAAAATTTCATATAGGAAAGTGCTCTCACATCTTACACTGCCTTGTGTCCCTCTTCCAAGATCAATAAGGTTATTGCAGGGGGCACCATGACAACCTCATTCCTATGGGGAGACCTTAGTACTTGTTGAATTTCATCTAAATTAATTGGATTTTCTCCCACTTCCTTTGTCAAGAAATAATCAACTAGATGTTGATTCACAACAAGATTCTCAAGGGGAGGAAGCTCTTTCCAAGCTTCTTTTGCTAATCCTTCCACTTGTAGACACACAAGTTGCTCAACCTCTTGCTCCTGTGGCTACTACTCCTTAGGGAGTTTTTGTTTGACAAGCTTCCATTTGGGAAAAAAATTAGCTCTTCTACATGCTTAAGAATTGTTTGCATTCTAATAATAGGGTCAATCATCTCCCTAAAGGCTCTCTAGTAGCTAGGAACTTTTAGTATCCTTTTCCTTTCTCCTATAACAATGAGGCCCTAATTGTCTCTCCTCTGGTTTACCTCAGCCTCAGATAAACAATTTCTGATAAGGTCTTTCTTCTCAATAAAGTGATGCTCATAATTTTATTTCCCCTTATCTCTCCTAGCTTTATTAATAAAATGCTCAGGATCATAATTTTGGTGATCAATGACTGACATTATATATCTCTATAGCATGGAACCCAACACATCTAATCCCTCCTTGGGAGTGATCATGAAACCAGGGAACATAATATTTGAGGTGATGAAAGATCCCTTTTTATGCAATGTCAAATGTATTTTATCATATTCCTTCAATTGCTACATGATTTCAAAGAAAGAAACCATATCTGGCACCTTCTTAGGAAAAGGGTGAGGCATGAAATTTGAACCATATACCCTAATGAGTGTAACATCTAAATATAAAATCCAATCACCCCAATTATGGTCAACTTTACTATTTGGTACCATTTGCATTGGTGTCAGTGAGTCCATGATTTCCTTTGATATCCTTGGGTTATTCTATCCCAATAACCCAAAAATTCTTCGCACAAAATACTCCTCAAACTGGTTGTAACTTGATTCTTTGCAATGAGAATCCATAAATGTGTGGACAAGCATGAGGGTTCCTTCTTTAGTCAAGTTTTGTATCTATAGCACCTTACCCCAGATCTTACCACCAAAATGCAACAAGATATGGCACAACACTGAATATCTTTTGAAAGTATGAACCCCATTATTTTTCTTATATGCCACTAACTCTATGAATTTCATTTTCTATGTATATGGCATATTCAAAATTTCTACTGTAATGACAATCTTGGATGTCAAAAAGCATAACCATGTTGTGATTTGGTATAAAGGGATTGTAATCAAGTCCAAAGACTTGACACAGAGCAAAATAAGTCATTATAAAATACTCTTCAAACCCCTTGTATCTGAGAGGCTTAAGTTTATTGTCATCAATTTTAGTCAATCTTCTATCATTACATCTTGGCCTGTGGTGAGGTGGGTAGCATGTTCTGTAACCCTACCTATCTTTGTTATATTCTTTTTTCAAAGCATTGGTGTTAATTTCAATATTGGCCAATGGGTTTAGACCAAATACATCCAAAATTAGCTCATTGTCTAGTTTAAAGAGTTCCCTCCATTTCTATTTGACAAAACCTTGGTGGTAGCATTATAATTGTATCTAATAGCCTGGACTAGGTCCACATTTACAAACACATTTGGAAAAACTAATTTCCCACATCTAAACTTATATATATTTGATATAGATTTTTCAAAGGAACACTGATAATAGCAATATTTGAATAGGTTCCATCCCTCTACTAGTAAGGTTGCATCTCTAACATGTGAATGGAAGTCATAGAACCTATCAATTAAAATCCCTATGTCCTAGGCATGTTTATATTTCTTTGATGACCTGGGGAGTTGCTCAATGATCTCTTGGGATAGGTCCCACTTAGCTTCATTACTACGGGATAGTTTCTAACTCATCATTATAATGGAAATTTTCTTAATCAATTTAGGGTTTTCTTACAGTCTAATAATCTCTTCCAAATATGGGAATTACATAAAAAAACTAAAAAACTAGGAAAACCCTTCAATATACAGAGAAACAACTTTAGGACTTGCTAGAGATATAACTGCAAACTAGAAATGAAACTAAGAATTCGCCAAATACCTTCTTTACAATTTTCCCACAATTAAATTCTTAGCTTGTCGAAGGATAGAAAGGAAATTCTCAATTGCAATTAACACTATAATTGAATTCACCTCATTCCTCATTAATTTCTTAAATGAGCTGAAGTATGCATTAGCATCAACATGTTGTGAATGTCACCAACTTTGAAAATTTGTCATTGATCACCTTTGATATCCAAATCAATGGATAGAGCATGCAACAATAATCGGTACAAGATTCCCCAAGAAATATCTTTACTAGGTTGCACTAAGCTGGGGCTAGTGTGCAATGGAAAGAATCATGCCACTTGGCATACTAAGATTTGACCCTTTGCAAGATACATGTAAAAAAATTTGAACCACTTGGGCCATGCCATGTGTAAAGATGGTATAATAACTCATGTGATGGCCCACTTAATCCTTTGGAAAGACTTGACGACATGTGGTCACCAAGAAAAACATTATGGCTTTGGAAACAAGGAAAAATGGAAGGCTGCACTGGGAAGAAAGCATAACGCTAGGAAGAAGATGCTACCATGTAGCATTATTCAATACACAAATAATGACCAATTAAGATAATGAGCAGAAGTAGACCATCTTTGAGATTCTTGGTACACATGGCCCAATAGTGTATCAACGCAACCTTTAGATAATGCGTCAATGAGGAGGTTGCACTAGGTCAAAGTGCTTGTGCTGATAATATTTTATCAATAAAAACAAGTGAGGACAAAATGTGCTAAGCAAGGCAACTATTCAAAGTGGTAAAGTGGGCCATTCATGTCATGACAATAAGGGGCTTCACAAAGCAATTTAAGCTATGTTGACTAGGATAATAAGTCACCATAAAAAGAGACACTGAGAGACAAGATTTAAAAATTTAAATAGAGTCAGTTGGAGGCAAGAAAAACACCTAACAAGGAACAAAGAACCCTAGAATTTTAGAGAGACTAACATCTCCAAGATGGTTTTTCTATTTACATTTATCTCAATTAATACTATATGTGTTATAATTATCCATTGATCTTCTCGTCTCTTCATTTATTTTGCATTTGCCTTGTTCTTCTTGAGACTAGAGAGTACCTTTTACTATTGCTAAATGTGCTCTTCCATTTATCTATTCTTTTAGTGTACCTCTAAATAAGAGGTGATGGATTTGGTAGATTGTACCCTATCATTGATTAAATTGCATGATTATGATGTCCTGTAAGAGGCAATCCTTTTGTACTTTCTCCAAGTAGTGATAATGCATGGCAAGATTGACGGAGAAAGAAAAAGGTATCTAGTCTAACCTATCCAAAACTAGATATAATTTCCTTACACAAACATTGGGACACAAACAAGGCTTAGCTATAGTCCTAATAGGAGATCCAAGCTACATGGGTTCTATCAATTTGTTGTATTGTTGAAGGATTGAATCAAGCTAACCTAAATCTAAGGTTTTGTAGTGAAAATATCCCAATATAGAGAAATTACACCTTACATAATTAGAAACCCAAAAAATAGAGGTTGGAATAAGAAGAGTGGTCATGTAAAATGTTACTACTAGAAATTAAGGCAAATATGGTAAGGAAACATTAATTGAGTGCTAGTGTCCTAGGGTTTCAGCCTAAATTTTGGGGATTTCTAAGAATCATGGTTTATATTTCTCAATCTACTTCTAGATCTTTCACACCTATTCCCTGATGCAGAGGCATCCACACTAAAACCTTGACATACAGCATGTATGTCTACAACCCATCATCATCATCATATTTTCTCTTAACACTGTCAGCATCATCATATTTTCTCTTGCCGACCGATATCCTCCTGCAGACAAACCTTCGACCCTTCGCCTGTCAGCAGCATCATCATATCCGCTATCGGCAGCATCATCACATTCGGCAAGCGCAAACATCCTCCTGATGTTCACCCTTCACCTTACCGCCAACCTCTATCTGCAGCATCATGATGTTCAACATCATGTTCATCAGCAGGATATAAAATATCTGATTCCCTCCATATATCCTGATGACGACAACCTCATGCACCTTTCCTTTGATGCTTATGTCACCCCGATATCCTGATGACGATTATCCTGATGACGATGACGTCACATGCAGCTCCTCCAATATCCTGCTGTCGGCCAAACTTAACATTATCGGCCCGCGATGGTTTTATCAACCTGATCTTCTACCTTATACCGATACACTCCTCCTTGGCAACACCTGGTGATGATCACCCCCGAAACGCATTCACCTTATGCAAACGATTGCATCATACTCACCTCCATCTACTCGGATGATGCCCGAAGTAACTGCAGGATATACACAGAAATATCCTGATGATGCCGTTGTGATAGATTTTCCCAACCTTAATGGATTCTCAATCCGCCGAACCTCCTGAGGTGACCCGATCTGCTTCCTGGACAACTTTCCAGACTCGAACTATCAGCATGACCTAGCACATACCCATGCTAGGGTTCTCAACACATCTCAACTGCGATCCTGCACACCTGCATGCAAACAAACAGAAAAGGCAAACTACATCCTAAACTACTGTACATAGCCATTCCACCGATTCGACGAATCAACTGGTGGAATGGATCAGCGAATCCATGAAACCACCAGAACAGCAAATCGATCACACAATGGAATTCAAAACAGAGAATGGACACAAACAGGATCTCTTTATTTGATTTCAAAGATGCAAATATAGTATTCTGTCTCACTCTCTGCAAAGTCTGATTGATGATCTATGATATGCAATACCAACCGATCCTACTACATAAATAGGATTTCCTGCGAGTACTACCACTCGATTCCCAGCGGCTGGGAGCTTCGAAGCGGTTGGGAGGATCCAACCGAACTAACAACCTAAACAGATGTCCGAACAAAATAGAAAAGTATGGTCAACATGACCTTATTACATGCATTGGTCTTACAAGACCTTCTTGGAAACATTAACAAGACCTATAACAAACTAACTGCCTTATGGAGGCCAGCTGTCAGGTAGGTGCTCCTGCACCATACTCCCCAACAGAAAAGAACTCATGTCCCATGAGTTAGGTTGTGGAAGTCCTCCACCTTTATACTTTGTCATGTCAGTGTTCTGACCTGTTCTAGCTTTATCCTTTGCTGGCTCTCGGCTGCTCCAAGACTTCTGAACTGTAACTTGATGTCTTGCAAGTAAACCCTCATGCCTGTCAATGTAGGCCCTTCTCTCACATACCTTGTGTTTGTCAGGTTGTCTGACCAGAACCTCTGTCTGAACTGCCTCTTGAACTTCTGCAATGTTCAACTCTGTCTTTCTTTCAACCTTTAAAGGACAAACAATAGTCCCAACTATGACAACATCCTTGTCATTCCTCTCAACTGGTTGCTGTTTGTAAACCTGTTTCTGACCCTGCTGCTGACCTCTGTCAGTCAAAACTAAAACTTTCTTCAACCTGTTGTCCTTAACAACTTCTTTCCTTGCAGTGTCCTCAACTGCCTTTATGCCTGCTCCTATAGGCTTCTGCACAAATTCCTTCTTTCCCACTAAAATGATTTGGGCTGCCCCCTGTGCTGTAGCATTTTCCTGCAATGGCATCAACATAATAGTCTTCCCATCTTTCTTGATGGTGTAGGTATTAGCATACCCATCATACAGTACCCTCCTATCAAATTGCCATGGTCTACCCAACAGTAGGTGACAACATTCCATCGGCAAAATGTCACACAAAACTCTATCCTGATATGCTCCAATCTGAAAATCCACATATGCCTATTCATAGACAAAAAGTGATTGACTATGACTCACCCAAGATGCCTTGTAAGGGTGATGGTGTGGAATCCTTTCCAAATTCAGTTTATCCACCATTTCCTGAGATACCATGTTATCTGTTGAACCAGTATCAATGACAACCTTACATACTTTACCTTTGCTCTTGCATGTGGTCTTGAAAAGAGCTCTTCTTTGGATCATATCCTTTGATGCCTGCAAACTAATTCTCCTTAGCATCAATGCTTCTCCCTCCTCAGGATACCCATAATTGTCAGGAACTCTATCTCCTTGATAAGTGTTTGAACTCTGCACACTTTGCTCTACTTTCTCTTCTTGCACAAGTTGTACTTTCTTGTCATTCGTTCTATCATTTGTGGATGATGAACCTTTGCTTTCTAGACATTTGAAAAATGGATGACCAAACTCACCACAGGTGTAACACTTTCCTGAAAATGCAGTAGAACCTCTACCACCTCCAAATCTGCCTCTATTACCTTTCCATCCACCTCTGAAATCAGACAGTCCCTGTCCTTTACCAGTGTCTTCTTGACCCTCATTGGTTTGCCTTGTTGTAGGGGCTAATCCTCTTCCCCTCATATTGCTGCCTTTTCCTCTCATGGACTTATCTTGTCTCCTATTCATCTTTTCTTCAATCCTGATTGCCATTTGGTAACAATCCTCCACATTCTTAGGGTTAGCTAAAACTAACTCATCCTGTATGTTCAATCTCAAGCCAGCCAAGTACCTAGCCACCTTTTCTACCTCATTCTCATGATGACCAGATCTCATACTCAACTTATAAAACTCCTCAGTATATGCCTTCACATCCATTTCCTTCTGCCTTAAAAATTGCAGCTTCTTAAACATCTGAATCTCATAATCCTTAGGCAAGAATTTACCTTTGATCCTTGCTACCATTTTATCCCATGAAGTGATCTTTGACTTCCCTTGTTTCCTTCTCTCGGATTGTACATAATCCCACCATACCAAAGCATGACCTCCTAACTTGGTCTTTGCAATCTTTACCTTCTGATCCTCAGCAACATCTTCACATTCAAAGTGATTATCAAGTGCAGCAATCCAATCCAGTAACTCATCTTCATTCAAACTTCCATTATACTTGGAAACATCAACCTTTACCTTAGGTTTATCACTCTGCACTGCCTTTAACAGTTTTGCAAATCTCTGGTCTTCAGCATCCAGATCATCAGCTACCTCTTCATACTCTTCAACAGCATCTTCATCTTCTTCTGATTCACTGTCGTCCACTTCCCTCTTTTTGTTCTTTTCCAGGGCTACAAGCCTGGCTTGAAGTGCTTCAGCAAGCTCCTTCATCTTCCTCATCTCTCTGGCATGTTTTTCCTTCATCTCCTGCAATTCCCTTGCAGTACCATTACTTTTCGGAGGCATTTTGTCAACCTCTCACTCCTCTACCTCTGTCCTTTCGGTGACAGAATCAACTCTACCTCTGCCCTTTCGTTGACAGAATCAACACACAACAGCCTAGACCTTTTGCTGAGCTCTGATACCACTATGATGCAGAGGCATCCACACTAAAACCTTGACATACAGCATGTATGTCTACAACCCATCATCATCATCATATTTTCTCTTAACACTGTCAGCATCATCATATTTTCTCTTGCCGACTGATATCCTCCTGCAGACAAACCTTCGACCCTTCGCCTATCAGCAGCATCATCATATCCGGCTATCGGCAGCATCATCACATTCGGCAAGCGCAAACATCCTCCTGATGTTCACCCTTCACCTTACCGCCAACCTCTATCTGCAGCATCATGATGTTCAACATCATGTTCATCAGCAGGATATGAAATATCCGGTTCCCTCCATATATCCCGATGACGACAACCTCATGCACCTTTCCTTTGATTCTTACGTCACCCCGATATCCTGATGACGATTATCCTGATGACGATGATGTCACATGCAGCTCCTCCAATATCCTGCTGTCGGCCAAACTTAACATTATCGGCCCGCGATGGTTTTATCAACCCGATCTTCTACCTTATGCCGATACACTCCTCCTCGGCAACACCTGATGATGATCACCCCCGAAACGCATTCACCTTATGCAAACGATTGCATCATACTCACCTCCATCTACTCGGATGATGCCCGAAGTAACTGCAGGATATACACAGAAATATCCTGATGATGCTGTTGTGACAGATTTTCCCAACCTTAACAGATTCTCAATCTGCCGAACCTCCTAAGGTGACCCGATCTGCTTCCTGGACAACTTTCCAGACTTGAACTATCAACACGACCTAGCACATACCCATGCTAGGGTTCTCAACACATCTCAACTGCGATCCTGCACACCTGCATGCAAAAAAACAGAAAAGGCAAACTACATCCTAAACTACTGTACATAGCCATTCCACCGATTCGACGAATCAACCGGTGGAATGGATCAGCGAATCCATTGAACCACCAGAACAGCAAATCGATCACACAATGGAATTCAAAACAGAGAATGGACACAAATAGGATCTCTTTATTTGATTTCAAAAGATGCAAATACAGTATTCTGTCTCACTCTCTGCAAAGTCTGATCGATGATCTATGATATGCAATACCAACTGATCCTACTACATAAATAGGATTTCCTGCGAGTACTACCACTCGATTCCCAGTGGCTGGGAGCTTCCAAGCGGCTGGGAGGATCCAACCGAACTAACAACCTAAACAGCTGTCCAAACAAACTATTTAAAAATAGTAAAGTATGGTCAACATGACCTTATTACATGCATTGGTCTTACAAGACCTTCTTGGAAACATTAACAAGACCTATAACAAACTAACTGCCTTATGGAGGCCAGCTGTCAGGTAGGTGCTCCTGCACCATATGATGCAGAGGCATCCACACTAAAACCTTGACATACAGCATGTATGTCTACAACCCATCATCATCATCATATTTTCTCTTAACACTGTCAGCATCATCATATTTTCTCTTGCCGACCGATATCCTCCTGCAGAAAAACCTTCAACCCTTCGCCTGTCAGCAGCATCATCATATCCGGCTATCGGTAGCATCATCACATTCGGCAAGCGCAAACATCCTCCTGATGTTCACCCTTCACCTTACCGCCAACCTCTATCTGCAGCATCATGATGTTCAACATCATGTTCATGAGCAGGATATAAAATATCCGGTTCCCTCCATATATCCTGATGACGACAACCTCATGCACCTTTCCTTTGATGCTTACGTCACCTTGATATCCTGATGACGATTATCCTGATGACGATGACGTCACATGCAGCTCCTCCAATATCCTGCTGTCGGCCAAACTTAACATTATTAGCCCACGATGGTTTTATCAACCTGATCTTCTACCTTATGCCGATACGCTCCTCCTCGGCAACACCTGATGATGATCACCCCCAAAACGCATTCACCTTATGCAAACGATTGCATCATACTCACCTCCATCTACTTGGATGATGCCTGAAGTAACTGCAGGATATACATAGAAATATTCTGATGATGCCGTTGTGACGGATTTTCCCAACCTTAACAGATTCTCAATCCGCCGAACCTCCTGAGGTGACCCGATCTGCTTCCTGGACAACTTTCCAGACTCAAACTATCAGCACGACCTAGCACATACCCATGCTAGGGTTCTCAACACATCTCAACTGCGATCCTGCACACCTGCATGTAAACAAACAGAAAAGGCAAACTACATCCTAAACTACTGTACATAGCCATTCCACCGATTCGATGAATCAACCGGTGGAATGGATCAGCGGATCCATGAAACCACCAGAACAGCAAATCGATCACACAATGGAATTCAAAACAGAGAATGGACACAAATAGGATCTCTTTATTTGATTTCAAAAGATGCAAATACAGTATTCTGTCTCACTCTATGCAAAGTCTGATCGATGATCTATGATATGCAATACCAACCGATCCTACTACATAAATAGGATTTCTTGCGAGTACTACCACTCGATTCCCAGCGGCTGGGAGCTTCCAAGCGGCTGGGAGGATCCAACCGAACTAACAACCTAAACAGCTGTCTAAACAAACTATCTAAAAATAGTAAAGTATGGTCAACATGACCTTATTACATGCATTGGTCTTACAAGACCTTCTTGGAAACATTAACAAGACCTATAACAAACTAACTGCCTTATGGAGGCCAGCTGTTAGGTAGGTGCTCCTGCACCATTCCCCAACTTCTGAAACCTACTCAAACAGAAAGGGGAAAAGGTTTGGGCCATTTCAGGGAATTTATATAGTCAAACCCCATGAATGGTGTTTCCATCTCCACAATAACCAAGATGATGATGAGAGAGAATGTGTCCTTAGAGAATAGAGGAAAAATCAATAATAAAAGAAATGTTGTAATAAAGTATCTTTACTACAACACAAACCCTAGTGGGATGAACCAAGATCACCACAATGATGGAGATGAAGGAAGGAGCTTCCCTTAGAATATACAATGAATGTTAGAAACAAGCAATGGAGAGCATCACATAATCTGCATAATCTTCACAATAAAGCTTTCATCACTTGCATAACATTTTAGGTCTTAATCTTTTCATATAACCACCTTCTCTAGTTCAAATGGGAGGAATAAAATTCTTTATATGTGCATATCAACTAATTTTAGGAAAACCTTTCGAGCAAAGGCGATAAGGTGAAATACCTAAGGGTAGAGGAATAAAATTCTTTATATATGCATATCAATGTTATTATATATATGTTGGGAAAGTGGGTTGTCATAAATTATTTTCTCCTACTGTAAAGCCCCACCAACTTAGCAAAGCCCTAAGATAAACTCATTACCACCATAGAGGTTTTCTTATATGTTACCAGATACTGCCAATTCATCTTTAAAGAGATTGTGGAGAGTGATTGGTCCATTGCCACCTACCTCTACTTTCTGCATGTGGCATAGTGGCATTTCATAGTAAAAGTACCATCATTTAAGTGCGGTACAAGGCATTTGTAGTTGTCATGTCATTTTTATTGCCTAATGTCAGTAGTGTCCCATGATTCTTTTGGGAGTTACTTCCCATTTATGATTTGAGTTATTATAAAAGTTGAAATATTCTTATGAAATATAAACCATTTTCATTAAAGTAGAGTTGTTTCTATGTATTACTCATCTCTTTATGGCTACAGTATGGATAGTACTCATGTGATGCGTAGGCAAATGATCTAGCATAGCATGAGCCGTAAACCACCTCAATTATGAAATTGATTGCACTATTCAATGTATAAAGTGTGATGGCTAGAATAGTGTGGTGACAAGTAGTGTAAGTTAGACTTTGTAGTTTAGCCTAGAGGTGTGTGTTGATGATTGTTTTGATGCAATCATAACAATAAGTTAAAATTCACATATAATGAACTAAAACTATACTTGAAAGACAAGAAGGAATCATTTGGTGATTCAACTAATCTCAAGTCTACAATGGTTCGGTTGGTCAAGTTCAGTTGGTCAATGTGAAGCTGTAATGTTCAAGGGGGCCTTACGTAGTTTAGGTTTATTTTGGTGGCTTACTGGACTAAGAATATGCAAAGAGGTCATAGATTTCAACGAGTATTCTGTTCATTTGCATAAAAGTGATACTGGGCTGCAAGTTTCAGAGGGTTTTCTTGGATTTTTTTTGCAACTTTCTTCTTGATCTGTTTATGAAAATTGTCTACTTATAGCTCTGTTATCATGCTTCTTCAAATTTGAGACAATTTCCTCTGGATTTCTACGTTTTCAGCTAAATATTTCAGATGGGTTGGGAAAAGTTAGAAAGATCTAATCTATACCTCACTTAATCTACAGAAGGATCTAAGTGTTTCTGTTATGCACTATGTAAATACCATAGTAGTTTGATCAAATCCACAGTAAAAACCCTAAATGTAAGTTCTGAGCATTTTCACAAACATACATTTAAAATTGCAAGCTCTCAAAGAAGATATTTCAAAACACAAAGAAGAGCAGGAGAACACTCAGAAGATAGATGCAGAACTCCAGATTCTATTGTATTAGAAACGAATAGCCATACATGATTTACAATGTAAGAATGACTCTTAGTTTCATTGATCATACTACAGAGAACTTACAAGCTTTACAGATACAGTAAGGCAGCCAGACATTCCACGCGCACCTTACTGCAGACAAACAGGCGACCTCCTTCTTCTACCTCTAAACTATGCTAAGCTAACTTGCTGTATGTTCCTAAAAAAGAAATTCTGTTGTAGCCACTATTGCTTTCCTAAAATCCCTGTTGTAAAGTATTACAGTGTAGAGAGGCACAATATAAAGACATTTTGATTGTCCTCACTACAGCAAAAACCTAACTAAACCCCTGGTTCAAACCCCTGGTTACAGCAATAAACACAGGTGAACCAGCTCTTCAAAATATCTCTGAGCAGTTGTCAAATCTGGGCGAAATATTGCCCCTTCTGAGAAGTTCCGGCAGCTGGGCAATAACTTCTGTTTGTCTGTTGCAGTAATACCTTCAGCTGCAACCTTTCTCCTCACTTGAATGGCTTTGACTTTTCACATTTCATCCTTATCTTCTTGCTCCTGAGATTAGATCTTCTGCCTCCATGAGGTCACTGTGTTGACCTTCCAGCTGCTTCCTCAACTACAAGCCTGCAAGACAAGACAAGCAATAAGTTTCACATTTATCACAAAAAATAGCATGAAATTAAAATAAGCGTTTAAATCCAGGTGACAGCGCAAGATTGAGAAAATCGGATCAGAATGCACTCAAAAATGCATCCAAAATGCGCTCAGACTGCCCAAACTTCATCGGGTCAACCATCGCTGACCAAAAAAATGCCAGAGGCGCCAAAAAAAACACTTTAAAACTCCACCGCTTCATTTCCCGCCCATCGGCATGACCATCGCTGTCGGTGCGTCAAAAAAAACATGTTGGCCGACATACTCCATCATCATGATATTTCACTTCTGCATATTGGAGAAAAGAACAACATCATCATCATCATCATGTTGAAGAAGAATAGGAGGATATGAATATAATCATGCTTCCGAGGAAAGGAAGATGATGGTGACGTCATCATGATATTCGGGCTTCATTGAAATGCTAAGGATGACATCATCGTCATATCCGGTTAAGATCAGGGGGATATTTGTGATATCGGGTCACCTAAGGAGCATGATCAGGATGATGAAGTGAATATGACCCTTTCGCGGCCAAGGTAACCCTCTCGAAAGATCAGGATGATGATGATCATCATCGAATTTGGGGCTTTTGTCGAACTTGGAATAAGACGTCATCATCATATTTCGTGAACCTGATCGTGTTTTGGAAAATATCCTGTTGAAAGAAAAAATGATGATGATGATCATCAGGATATTAGCTTCTTCGTTTATCAGATCGGGATGACGTCATCATCATGTTCGGGTCCTTTGTTAAACTTAAAACATGACGTCATCATGATATTTCGCCAACCGGATCATGTTTCGGAAAAATCCTGCCGAAGGGAAAATGCGATGATGATGATCATCAGGATATGTGCAAAAGGTTGTATTTCATCGGCAGGAGGACTTTTTGAAATATCAGGTGGACAAACAAGATCATGATGATCTTGACTACAGGACAGGATAAAACATATGATGATGATGACCCTCATCGATTTATCATGATGACGTCATCATCATAATATGTTTTCGGAGCACAAGGATGAGTTAAGGTCATCATGATATTTGCGCTAGGGTGATATTGTAAAATATGATGATGCTGTTGAGAAATGCAATATCGACCCCCTCTGAATAGATAGGGTGATCATCATGATATTCGCTAACTGGAGATCAGGAGGATATGAAGATGATGATCCTCTTAATCGAATTATGATGATGATGCTTCCATCACTTAGCAAATTTCAGCAAATGACTCGTGAAAGATCAAGATGATATGGAGTCGTCATCATCATAATTCGAAGTTCAGCAAATATTATGATGATGACCTTGCGATAGGATTATAACACGCGCACGCAAATATGCCGAAGGTGGATTTTTCTAAGTCTGGGTGATCAGCATGATAATATAAGATCAGGTAATGTTGAATTATCATGATGATGCTTGCGATACAAAAGACCACTTCGATGGGGAACTTACCTTGACTTAAAGCCGATGTCATCATGATATTTGAACCTCAGGATATTGTCGGGGGGGGTGCGTTTCAAATATGATGATGATGTCCTCATACAGAAAAACCAAGTTTATAAAATATGACACTCCTAAGAAAATCATGATGCTGCATAATGCGCACAAGGCCTTTTGACGGGTAAAAAGCACTACCACCTAAGATTGACGTCCGAATGTTGTGACTGCATGATTTTTATCGGGTGATAGATCAAGATCATGATGATCCTGACAATATGACTTAGGATATAAAAATATGATGATCCTCCTGCGAATATCAGGTTTGACCAAGACTTTGACCGTGCATAACTTTCACATATGGACAAATTTTCAAGTGAAGTAAAAGGCAAACCTGCATGGAATTTCAAGCTCTTTTAAAATATGAGGTCACAGAAACAAAATATGAACTTTGACAAACAGACCTCATGATGATGACCTACTTATCATATATCATGATGATGATGCACCTGACCTTCATTTTTACCAAACCGCCAGGAAGCAAAAAAAACACAAGCAGAAGCCAAAAGCAAGACATCAGCAGGGGTCCCCATTTTGCTAAGGAGCATAATGGGGCGTGTTGTGAACATCACAACAACTAGCAACCAAAACAAAACAATTAAATTTAGAGTGTTCAAGGAAACTAGCTGAAATGAACTCATAACTTCCAACTATCTTTTCCTGCAAATTACTATTCAGCTTGAGACTCAAAGTATTCAATAAAGATGCATGAATTTCCATTTTCAGTTTAGTTGTGTGCATGTCATTAATTATCCTCATCTTGAAGATCGGTTGAACAAACCAGTGACTGACATTAGCCTACGTAGGTGAGGATATTCCCTCATAGCCGACCGGATAGAGCCTTGCTGCCAGCGAGCGTCTATAGCCCCGGCAAGGTTATCGTTACAATTCTCCTAAGTAGAGCCCCACTGCCAGTGAGCGTCCATAGCCCCGGTAGAGTTACTTAGATGGCTTAATCTAGATTTTCAGTATAATCCGCTTTATTCATTTATTTATTTATTTTTTTGTTTTCTAATTTTGAAAGATTTCATAAGATATAGCAATTCGTAACTTCATGATGCAAGGAGTGGGCACTTGCTGAAATTAAGCTGAGAATTGTAATGGTAGCAAGGGTGACCTCTGATTTTTCACCTAATATCTACACTGGTAGGTTCAACAAACCCAAGGATTTTAGGTGTGTCATCGTGAGAAACCTGCTTCGAATTCTCAATCACATTTATTGAATACGAAACTTCAGAAGATGAACAACTCTCTACATTCATGACAGTGACAAGTTATGTGTAAATTGCAAATGGTTAACCTGAATATCCTAAATTATATATTGTTTTGAATGATTGCTAGTTCTGCTCCTTAATACTCTACAGTAAAATAAAGATCCCTGCTGAGGAGACAACAAACAAACCAAACAAACAGGCTGTACAAACAACACAACAACAGAAAAAACTGTACAAACAGAAAGAAACAAAAAGAAGACAAGCTATACAAACAACCAACCCAAGAAGAAAACAGCAAAAGTAGAACTGTACATTATCTACAGCATTTTACATTAAGAAAGAAAGGACTGCCTCATCCTGACCTTCAAGCCTGGAAGTAGTGTTTCAAATGCTGGCCATTAACTGGTAATGCCACATCTTCTCCAGTCAAGGTCTTAAGTCTAAAGGTGTTATCTCCTATTATTTCTGAGACTTGTAATGGACCCAGCCATAATTTATCAAATTTTCCATGGCTTCCTTTCTTTTCATGTGCTTTGTCCCAGCACAACACTAAGTCTGATATCCTAAATGTCTTGACTCTTGCCCTTTTGTCAAACCACCTCTTAACAACCGCTTGGTGTTTGGCAAACTTCTCGAGGGCTTGACCTCTTTTCTCCTCTAGTTGTAACATTTGCACTATTCTGGCTTCCCTATGGTTATCAAAGCCTAGATATTCATTGGCAAACTTCCAGGTTGGTATTCTCAGATTAACCGGAAGTATGGGATCAGTCCCATAAACTAAGTGATAAGGTGTGCTACCTAAAGCTGTTTTGAACTTGGTCCTGTCTACCCATAGTGCATATCTTAATAGGGTATTCCACTCTCTAGGACTTTTGGCAATTAACCTCTTGATGATGTCTAATAAAATTTTGTTTGTTGATTCAGCCAGTCCATTACCTTGAGGGTAATAATTTGAAGAAAACCTTAGAATGATCCCATATTCAAATGCCCATTTAGAAAATTTTAAAGAAGAGAAAGCAGGGCCGTTATCACATACCAATGAATAGGGTGTTCCAAACCTGGTGATAATGTTTTCTTCAAGGAACTTGATAACTACCTCAGTTGTGGAAAACTTGCAGCAGGTGGCCTCAGTCCACCTTGTACAATAGTCTGTTACAGTCAATATAAATTTGTGTCCTGCAGAAGATGGGGGATTGATGACTCCGATAAAATCCAAGCCCCATTGTGCAAACGGTCTGGACTCGATCACAGGCTGCAGTGGATTGGCCAGATTTCTTCCTTTGTCTGCTGCAGTCTGACAGGTGTGGCAGCTTCTGATGTGACTCTTAGTATCTTTGAATATAGTGGGCCAATAATAGCCTGCTCTCAGTATTTTGTGTGCTGTAGCTAAATGGGAACCATGGCTGGTTCTGTATTTGTCATGTAGTTCTGTCAACACTCTATCAGCTTCAGTTCTGTTTATGCATCTCAAATAAATTCCATCATGGTTCTTCCTGAATAGAAGACCTCCTTGCACCATATAATGATGTGCCTTAATCTTCAAAGCTCTCCTCTGAGAAGCCTTCATCTTGCTTGGGTACTTTCCAGCTATCAGGAAGGTGCTTAAATCATCGTACCAGCCTGATGCGTCTTGGGAATTCAATACATATTGCTGTTTTATCAGATTTGGATCCATGTTTGCTATTGTCTGCACCAGCGCCTGCCCTCTAACCAGCTTTGTGGGAATGATCTCCATGTCGAATTCTTGCAGCGTGGTGATCCATTTGGCTCTTTTTTCTCCAGGCTCGTTTTGCATCAGCAACATTGTTATTGCTGCGTCTGGTACTATGGCTTTAATCTGGCTGCGCAGAATGTAGTGTCTGAATTTTTTCACAGCCTTCACTAATGCGAATGCCTGTCTTTCGATATCTAGATACTTCAGCTGTGCATCCTTCAGAGGCGCACTCATAAATGCTATGGGCCTCTCTTCATTATTTTCACCCTTCTGTGTCAAGGCAGCAGCGACAGAATGAGAAGATGCAAAGGAGTAGATGTAAAATGGGCATGTGTAGTCTGGACTTGCCAATACAGGGGCATTAGAAATTGCCTCCTTGATATCTTCAAATGCGGCTTTGGCCACTAGCATCCATTCCATCTATGCATCTTTCTTTAACATGGCATTCAACGGCTGCACAATCTCTGCAAAACCTGTTATAAACTTCCGAACAAAGTTAATTTTACCAAAAAATGATTTCAATTCTTTCCTACTGTTTGGTATTTGCAAATTTTTTATGGATTCTATTCTATCCGGATCAATTGAAATTCCATTTTTAGAAATGACATGGCCTAATAATTTACCTTCAGTTACGCCAAATATACATTTCTTAGGATTAAGGGAAATCCCATACCTTTCACATCGCTGGAGTACTTTTCTGAGGTCCTCAGTGTGGGTGGATGCATCCTTGGAATACACAGTCAAATCATCCATATACACAACAATGCATTTACCTGATAATCCACGGAATGCAACGTCCATGGCCCTCTGAAAAGTGGCACCTGCATTAATCAGACCAAAAGGCATTCTTCTATACGCATAATTTCCCCATTTGCAAGTGAAGGTGGTTTTTAGTCTATCCTCTCTGTCAATTAAAACCTGGTTATAACCTGAAAAACCATCTAAAAAAGACATCATCTTTGCGCCATTTACTGCTTGCAATACTTCGTCTATTGGGGGCAAAGGATAATTATCTTTTTCAGATGCCTTGTTTAAATTTCTAAAGTCTACACACAACCTGATGTCTCCGTTTTTCTTCCTCACTGGTACTAAGTTAGCTACCCAGACAGAATGTCTGACTGGAAAAATTATTCCAGCGGACAGTAGTTTTTTAACTTCCTCAAAGATTAAAGGCTCTAGAATGGCGTTTACAGGCCTCTGTTTCTACCTAAATGGTTTGACTTCTTTTCTTAAAGGTATGACGTGAGTTATGATGGACTCATCAAATGTTTTCAAGTCTTCATAAGTCCATGCTATGACATGTTTATATTCTTTCAGAACATCCAGAACCTCTTTTCTGATTTTCTCAGAGCAAGCCTTCCCAATTAGTACATTTTGTGGATTTAGCTCAGTCCCTAAGTTATGTAAATCACACTTACCCCCTTCTATTTTGGGTAAGTCTTTCTGTCTTATTATTCCGTCGAAGTCAAAGATGTGTTCTAATTCAATTACTCCTTTTGGCAAGAAGTTGCTCTTTAAGTTGATCATATCTTCTTCGTCCCATGTTACTTCAGGCCTTTCTTGTTCATCAATAATTTGGGCCTCAAATGCCTCATTACAAGTCAGAAAATCAATAATTTGCTGATCCTCTCCAAATACCTGAAAGTGTGTAACGTTGTCTGGTATACTGGGCACGTTAACTAGCTCAACAGCAAATCGTCTTAATCCTGACAGTGTCAATGGTTCTAATGTACTAGCAGCAACTGCTAACGCATCTGGCCTGTGGTTTAGCTCTCTAGGAATGTGCTCTATGTTAACAGCATCAAACGAATCCATTAAATTCCATACTCTATGTCTGTAACAAATCATCTTCTTATAATTGCAGGCATATAGTTTCCTCACTTGTCTGACTACTAATTCAGAGTCTGAAAATACTCTGATGGCTTTTACCCCTTTCTTGATGGCCATGACAAGTCCTAAAATTAGGGCCTCATATTCAGCAATATTGTTAGTGCAGGAAAATTGTAATCTATATGCTGACAAATGAGATTTACCTTGAGGATCTATGAGTTCAATACCTGCACCTGCGCCCTGTTTTGATTTGGACCCATCACATTTTAATGTCCACATGCCATCCTTACTTTTTTGATCTTTTACCTTGGCATACTTTGTCTCTTTTATTGCCTGTGGGGTGTTGTCTTGTTTATTCATGGGTTTTTCCGTTTGGTTATCTTGCATATGTGTGTTTGTAGTTTGCAGCTCAGAAAGATGACTACCCTTGTCCTCTATTTCTTTTCCTAAATCTGGGGTCAGGGCATCTATATTATCCTGAACATATCTCTGTGTTGGATCAGGATGCTCATTTTTCTCTTGTGACTCTACCTTCCCTATGCACTTCTTGTATTCATATTCAATGATGTCTTTGCATATTTCACAATTCTCCTCAGAATGTTGCCTACCATGGACTCTACACCTATTTTTATATAACTTACATTGGACTGGGAGATTGTGTGTAACGCACTCTTCCACCTCTTGTCTAATGGCATGACCAAATTTGTCTATTGCATTGTTTTCCTCATCTGAAGAATTTCCGTCAGACTCAATGAATAGTGCCATTCTATTGCTGACACACTTCTTTCTAATGTTTAACATCATGATCTCTTCAATCTGCATCCCATTGTTGGTAATTCTGTAGACACCTGGTTCAACAGCAGCATATAATATTTCATTAGTTCGATTATACTCTGTTATCATATGTCTCATTCTGGGCTCTGCCTCTATTCTGATCTGGTTTGGGATACCTCTCCACGGTAACCACATGTGTGAAAAGTCAGTAGCCATATATCCGTTTAATGTCTTGGACCAATCCCTACTTAGCAACATTCCATAATTTACGGGTATATTCACGACGTGAATGTCAATAATTTGGCTTATCCTAGGGTCTGAAGCTAATTGCACTTGTATGTTCATGAGTTCTCCTATCACGCTAACCTCGGTCTTATCTAATTGCGTGACAACCTTGGTAGATTTGGTGGGAGTCAGCCCGAGAGTTTTACATATTCCTAAGGGCATTACATTGGCTGAAGCACCAGAATCTACCATGCAATTGTGTATATTCTTCCCACACAACCTAACAGTTAACAAGAAAGGTTGAGTATCCCTCTTATCCGTATGTATTACCACATTTGTATTGGAAGGCTGCTCAACTTTCTTACCTTTCTCCTTAGGTGGTGAATCACTACTAGGAACAGTTATATCAGAAGACACCATGTTTGTCATGGATGTATCCAGGGATTTTAAAAAAGCATTTCTGATCCCTGGGGTCTTCAGTAATTCATTTAGAGGTATGCTGACCTTCATTTTCTTTATTTCCTCTGATAAGTAATTCATTAGTCTTGTTGTCTCTATTGTTTCTGTCTTACTTGTTTTGATGCAGAGGCATCCACACTATAACCTTCGCATATAGCATGAATGTCTGCAGACCAACCTCATCATCATCATCTTCACCATCATCATCATATTTCCTAACACTACCAACAGCATCATCATGTTTCGCGTTACACAGTCAGCATCATCATATTTTGGATGATCGCTAACATCCTCCTGCCGACTACTGTTCACCTTCTCCGCTTTCCTCCTAACATCATCATCATGATGTTCAGCGGGCGCACACATCCTCCGGTTGCACTGTTCATCGGGTGTCGAATACTAGCGGCATCATCATGATATGCAATATCACCTTCGTCAGCAGGATATCCAAATATCTGGTTGTTTCAAATATCCTGATGACGTTCCACTTCAACACCTTGCCTTCGACGCTCCACTGCCCGACGATACAAACAACAGCATCATGATATTGGTCATCCGGTTCCTCGAAACCTCCTGATGATGCTTAACAACTTTCTGCCTTCGCCGATGCCTAAACCCTTAGCGATGACAGCATAAACTCGCATAGAGGGATTTCTTAATATCCTGATGACGATGACGTCATATCCTGATGACGATGACGTCACACATCATCCTGATGAACTCTTCAACACTTAGACAAAAACTAACTTTCACACCCGCATCTGTTAGCGATATGCGGATGATGAGCTTCTCCAGGAGATGATCCTGACTGCGATATATACACTAAGTATATATCCAACTCAAAACATCATGATGCACCTACAACATGCAAACTTCAACAACTTCCTGACCCGATTCTGATGGTGATGGATTCACAGATGACGATGCGGCTCGTTCCAACTAGAAACGCACATGCAGACTCCTGTGTATCCTTCCACTGCATGTAAACACTCAAAACCGCATAATTTCACAAAGATCATGTGGCGACCGGGCCGGATCACCTCCAAACCAAAATCTAACAGTTTATCTTTCTAGACCTAGCACATGAGGATGCTAGGCTGATTTACAGCATGCTCCTAACAGATCTCCTGAACAATGCAATGCATAAACAGAAAACACAAATGCAAACTAAACTATGATACAGGACCATTCCACCGATTTGCAGGATCAACCGGTGGAAGGGTTGAAAGTACCCATTAACTTGCAAACAGAAAGGAAATCAACACAGATACAACTGATCAACCCAAATACTGCAAAAGATGAGATCTTATTCAACTGAGATTCAAATGTCCTGCTTTTACAATTCTACTTCACAATATCTGGACTGATCACCAGTTCAGCATATCACCAGTACTACTCTCCTGAACATAACATCTATCAAACTCAATCTCAATATCAATATGAACTGTCAATATATCTAAACCCTAACAGATCGAAGGTATATATAACAAATCCTTCGAGTACTACCAACTTCACTTCCCAGCGGCTGGGAGCTTCCAAGCGGCTGGGAGAGAGGACAGCTCAGACTATCATATCCCGATCTCTAACTGCCTACACATACTCCTATGCTGAACTATTACATAGCATCGGTCCAATGGACCTTATTACAAGATAAAGTCAAACATACTAAAAATAGGCTATCCTGTCATCATACTGATAAGTATCCTATATCCTGATCCTGTATGTCATCATGCGGACCTATAACTACTAACTGCCTTCAAGGAGGCCAGCTGTTAGGTAGGTGCTTCTGCACCATGTTTGATCCTTTTGCACTACTGTTCTGTTATTTGTGTGCTGACTAGCTTTAAGTATGGCAGGATTGTTGCTAGCATTCTGATCTGGGGGTGTATTGATGTTATTCGGGGGAGTGGAAGTGGTGAAAGGTCCTCCCGGCCTAGGGTTGTTCCTCAAGTTGTAGGTGTGGCTTTTATTTGTCTGTTGAAAGGCCTGCACCTCCTCTGTTTCATTTAATATCTCATTTTCAGATTCAAAAGGAAACTGAGAAGCATTTAACACAAAGGCTGATTCAGGATAAAGACTTTCACAACAGTATGGTTCATCCTCTAGCAATTCATCCTCTTTCTCTTCTACAGTTGCAAAGGTAATCGTTTCTAAGACTAATGTTGTGTCATATTCTAAGGGTACTACCTCATTACCCTTAGGAATGAGAAATTCAGAGGTAGGAGGCTGTACGTCTACGTTAAAAATACTAGCTGCCAAGTGGAGCTGTGGACAGTCGTGCTCAGCATGGGTATTGGTATTGTGAAATCTGCACCAATTTTTGGGTGCTGTATTGGCCATTTGTATGTTAGTTATTTGTTTTGCCCCATGATTATCTGTATTCTCAAAAGGAGAAGCCAGAGTACCGTTGTTGGGCCCAGTGTTCCATGTCTTAGGTGGCCTAGGTTGATTCTGATTTTTGTTATTATTGCCCCAGGTCCTATTATCTATCACTGGCCCCCTATTTTGCATTAGTTGCCCCTGACTGGGGCCTTGATGCTGATTGTAGTTTTGGTTCTGATTGTACTGCTGATTTTGGTTGAGACTATAATTCTGATTTTGGCCTTGATTGTGATTTTGATGTGGATTGTAGTTTTGGTTGCTTCTTCCATAGAGATTCTCATTTCTTAGCTGTGTCACTTCAGTTGTTAATCTCTTCAAATGTGCAGTAATCTCCTTGATTTCTTCCCTATCCTCTTGTGCTTTTGCCACAGTTACATCCCTAGGAAGTTGGAAGAAAGGCTGACCATTATTTTGACTGTTATTGGAAGTACTAGCTGTGTAAGGAGTTATAGCCTGGATTGGAGTAGGATTATACACAGGTGTGTAAGAAGGAACCGGATTTATTAGTGGAGCATGCTGCACAGGGACTCCATTCCATGGGTGTGCCTGATTCTGCACCCCAAAGTTTCCTCCAAATGGACTGTAAGTTGTATGTCTCATTTCTTGGTTCACTGAGGCTGCCTCTTTATAGGCTTTGGATATTGAATCTATGTCAGGTTTCCTTTTGACAAACATGGTAGTTAAAGGATCCAAAGCAGCATAGTACATAGCCAACAAGGGAGCATCATCTATGGTATAAGGGGCTACCAGCCTAGAATAGGCCTTTTGAAATCTGTCATTGAAATTATCAATTAGCTCTCCCTCACCTCGTTTCATAGCAGCCAACTTATGATACAAAGCACAAGGGTCAATGGGTCCTCTAAATCTTGACAGAAATGCTTCTTCCATAAGTGCCCAGGAAGAAATGTAACCATTGGGTAAGTTTACGTACCAGCTAGAGGCCTGCTCATTAAAGGTGTAAGGAAACAACCTACACACAACATCCTCGTGCTCTAACATAGCCCTAAAACATGCTTCCTTAAATATTCTAATATGATCTTCTGGGTCTTGATGCAACTGGTATTTGGGACATATCTTTTCTGGATTTTTTGGCATGTCATGATAATCATTGAAGAATATGGGAGAATTGACATCGAAATAAGCCATTGCAGGTGTTTGAGCTTGACTTGAACTTGCAGAAATACCTGGATTGATTGGTGGATTAGGATTTAGAGGAGGATTGAGACCTCCAGGAGTGCCTGATCCAAGATTTAAAGATCTAAACAGTGATCTATCAGGACTTACAATACTACGGATGTTAAAAGGTGACCCAGGGGGCGTTCCAGATGAACTTCCTGCTTGCAATATCTTTGGATTCCAAATTAAAGGGCTTTTACTTCGCCTTGTATCAGGTAGTTGCACAAAGATGTCTCCTGAACTGGACCTAGACCTAGTCACTCTGTTACTGTCGTTAGCCAGTTTGAAATGAAACCTAACTCAGGAAGGCCCTCCTTCTAGTGCCAGAAAACTGTTGATGATTGTTTTGATGCAATCATAACAATAAGTTAAAATTCACATATAATGAACTGAAACTATACTTGAAAGACAAGAAGGAATCATTTGGTGATTCAACTAATCCCAAGTCTACAATGGTTCGGTTGGTCAAGTTCAGTTGGTCAATGTGAAGCTGTAATGTTCAAGGGGGCCTTACGTAGTTTAGGTTTATTTTGGTGGCTTACTGGACTAAGAATATGCAAAGAGGTCATAGATTTCAACGAGTATTCTGTTCATTTGCATAAAAGTGATACTGGGCTGCAAGTTTTAGAGGGTTTTCTTGGATTTTTTTTGCAGCTTTCTTCTTGATCTGTTTATGAAAATTGTCTACTTATAGCTCTGTTATCATGCTTCTTCAAATTTGAGACAATTTCCTCTGGATTTCTACGTTTTCAGCTAAATATTTCAGATGGGTTGGGAAAAGTTAGAAAGATCTAATCTATACCTCACTTAATCTACAGAAGGATCTAAGTGTTTTTGTTATGGACTATGTAAATACCACAGTAGTTTGATCAAATCCACAGTAAAAACCCTAAATGTAAGTTCTGAGCATTTTCACAAACATACATTTAAAATTACAAGCTCTCAAAGAAGATATTTCAAAACACAAAGAAGAGCAGGAGAACACTCAGAAGATAGATGCAAAACTCCAGATTCTATTGTATTAGAAACGAATAGCCATACATGATTTACAATGTAAGAATGACTCTTAGTTTCATTGATCATACTACAGAGAACTTACAAGCTTTACAGATACAGTAAGGCAGCCAGACATTCCACGCGCACCTTACTGCAGACAAACAGGCGACCTCCTTCTTCTACCTCTAAACTATGCTAAGCTAACTTGCTGTATGTTCCTAAAAAAGAAATTCTGTTGTAGCCACTATTGCTTTCCTAAAATCCCTGTTGTAAAGTATTACAGTGTAGAGAGGCACAATATAAAGACATTTTGATTGTCCTCACTACAGCAAAAACCTAACTAAACCCCTGGTTCAAACCCCTGGTTACAGCAATAAACACAGGTGAACCAGCTCTTCAAAATATCTCTGAGCAGTTGTCAAATCTGGGCGAAATATTGCCCCTTCTGAGAAGTTCCGGCAGCTGGGCAATAACTTCTGTTTGTCTGTTGTAGTAATACCTTCAGCTGCAACCTTTCTCCTCACTTGAATGGCTTTGACTTTTCACATTTCATCCTTATCTTCTTGCTCCTGAGATCAGATCTTCTGCCTCCATGAGGTCACTGTGTTGACCTTCCAGCTGCTTCCTCAACTGCAAGCCTGCAAGACAAGACAAGCAATAAGTTTCACATTTATCACAAAAAATAGCATGAAATTAAAATAAGCGTTTAAATCCAGGTGACAGCGCAAGATTGAGAAAATCGGATCAGAATGCACTCAAAAATGCGTCCAAAATGCGCTCAGACTGCCCAAACTTCATCGGGTCAACCATCGCTGACCGAAAAAATGCCAGAGGCGCCAAAAAAAACACTTTAAAACTCCACTGCTTCATTTCCTGCCCATTGGCATGACCATCGCTGTCGGTGCGTCAAAAAAAACATGTTGGCCGACATACTCCATCATCATGATATTTCGCTTCTGCATATTGGAGAAAAGAACAACATCATCATCATCATCATGTTGAAGAAGAATAGGAGGATATGAATATAATCATGCTGCCGAGGAAAGGAAGATGATGGTGACGTCATCATGATATTCGGGCTTCATTGAAATGCTAAGGATGACGTCATCGTCATATCCGGTTAAGATCAGGGGGATATTTGTGATATCGGGTCACCTAAGGAGCATGATCAGGATGATGAAGTGAATATGACCCTTTCGCGGCCAAGGTAACCCTCTCGAAAGATCAGGATGATGATGATCATCATCGAATTTGGGGCTTTTGTCGAACTTGGAATAAGACGTCATCATCATATTTCGTGAACCTGATCGTGTTTTGGAAAATATCCTGTTGACAGAAAAAATGATGATGATGATCATCAGGATATTAGCTTCTTCATTTATCAGATCGGGATGACGTCATCATCATGTTCGGGTCCTTTGTTAAACTTAAAACATGACGTCATCATGATATTTCGCCAACCAGATCATGTTTGGGAAAAATCCTGCCGAAGGGAAAATGCGATGATGATGATCATCAGGATATGTGCAAAAGGTTGTATTTCATCGGCAGGAGGACTTTGCGAAATATCAGGTGGACAAACAAGATCATGATGATCTTGACTACAAGACAGGATAAAACATATGATGATGATGACCCTCATCGATTTATCATGATGACGTCATCATCATAATATGTTTTCGGAGCACAAGGATGAGTTAAGGTCATCATGATATTTGCACTAGGGTGATATTGTAAAATATGATGATGCTGTTGAGAAATGCAATATCGACCCCCTCTGAATAGATAGGGTGATCATCATGATATTCGCTAACCGGAGATCAGGAGGATATGAAGATGATGATCCTCTTAATCGAATTATGATGATGATGCTTCCATCACTTAGCGAATTTCAGCAAATGACTCGTGAAAGATCAAGATGATATGGAGTCGTCATCATCATAATTCGAAGTTCAGCAAATATCATGATGATGACCTTGCGATAGGATTATAACACGCGCATGCAAATATGCCGAAGGTGGATTTTTCTAAGTCTGGGTGATCAGCATGATAATATAAGATCGGGTAATGTTGAATTATCATGATGATGCTTGCGATACAAAAGACCACTTCGACGGGGAACTTACCTTGACTTAAAGCCGATGTCATCATGATATTTGAACCTCAGGATATTGTCGGGGGGGTGCATTTCAAATATGATGATGATGTCCTCATACAGCAAAACCAAGTTTATAAAATATGACGCTCCTAAGAAAATCATGATGCTGCATAATGCGCACAAGGCCTTTTGACGGGTAAAAAGCACTACCACCTAAGATTGACGTCCGGATGTTGCGACTGCATGATTTTTATCGGGTGATAGACCAAGATCATGATGATCCTGACAATATGACTTAGGATATAAAAATATGATGATCCTCCTGCGAATATCAGGTTTGACCAAGACTTTGACCGTGCATAACTTTCACATATGGACAAATTTTCAAGTGAAGTAAAAGGCAAACCTGCATGGAATTTCAAGCTCTTTTAAAATATGAGGTCACAGAAACAAAATATGAACTTTGACAAACAGACCTCATGATGATGACCTACCTTATCATATATCATGATGATGATGCACCTGACCTTAATTTTTACCAGACCGCCAGGAAGCAGAAAAAACACAAGCAGAAGCAAAAAGCAAGACATCAGCAGGGGTCCCCATTTTGCTAAGGAGCATAATGGGGCGTGTTGTGAACATCACAACAGTGTGTTAGACACTATTGAAGCTATGGTAGAACTATATGAGCTTGGGAAAAAGTATGGTAACCATAGAACCCAATCCTCTGGAAAGTGCATCATGCCACTATTAAAGTATGTGTAGCATCTATTGGAAATAGATTAATGATTCATGTGTTATCATGAGAACTTGGGTTGTGAATTGGTGTATCACAAACCATAGTAATGTTTCCACAAGTAGTAGAAACCATGAGAATGATCTTGGTGTTACCTTAAAAACAAAAGTTGGTAGATCCTCTTAGATTAGTTTCCCCTCCTTGTGAAGGAAGTCATAATTGTGTGAAGTCTAGGATGTAGATGTTAAGCCTTGACTTTTATCTATTGCTCTATGAACCATTTGTCTTGTTGCGGTATGACCCATTTTAACTACTTATACATAGGAATAAAATATTTAAGTGTAAGCATGGTTCCCATAAATTGTTCTATCTTTGCCACTATATGTCATGCATTAATAAGAGGTGAATTTCCATAATCTAAGTATGCATAGCTATATAGCACTATCTTATTTGACTTAGTGCAACAATTGTTGATAAAGGAATTAGTTGAAGAATCATATATCTCTTACTATCCACTGATAAAACTATTATACAAGCATTTGTGTTATATATATAGTTGTGACTATCCATGTATGGATGTTTAAGGAGTATATTATAGACTTCGATTAGCATCACATCATAGAATAGCTCCTAAAAAAAAATGAATAGGAAATGAAAATTAGTACTTGAGAAGAATGTGTATACCTTGGGTGTTTTAGGCACTGAACCATCCAAATTTGTAAGGCTAGAATTTAGGCATTGTTGGAAAATTTAAACACTTATGTGTTTCAAAAGAAATCAAGTTCCTCATTCGATGATCATGAATCCTCAAGTCAAGTGGCTACCCTTGTACCCACACCTATGAGTGGAATAGTCACCTAGCTTTGGCTTTTAGTATTGTGACTTATGCAATGTTGACTTGGACATTGGGATCTATGCCAATGATTCCATCTAAGGTCTTGACATTGTCATCCCTTGTTTCGGTCTATGTAAGTAATCCTTTTGTTAATGGTACAAAATTGGAGTGATTACTACTTTTGTTTCTAGCAAACCATTTACTTGTCTTGAACAATTTACTCTTGTTCAAAGACGGTGTCTTTTGTGCAAAGGTTGTTTTCTAATTGCCCTTATGCTTGTGTAAACACCTAAAATCCACACTTACGTTTTAAATAATCTCAATTCCTCCAATGTTAATTAATTAAATCAATTATTTAATTAATTATGTTACCCTTCTCCATCAACTAATTAAATAACATTTATTTTTAAATAGTATATCCTAATGTTAGTTAATTAAATAAATCTGTTTATTTAATTAGCTAAGCTAATGTCCCTTATCCTCTTTATCATTTAAAATAACAATATATTTATCCTCCATCAAATCCAAAATCCACATCACAATTTCTCCTAATTTAAAATTCCCTCAATTCAAATACAAATTAGTTTTACATTTTGGCAATCCATTTAACCAACTTAATCCTAGCCATCTATTTCCAACTACCAATTCTCAAATAACAATTTTAATTTCCACTTCATCAAATCCAAAATGAAATTAATCTTCAATCCTATCCATCAACCTAACCAACCCAATCCTATCCATTCAATCTCCAACTAGCTTCAATCCAAACTGAAATCAAATGTCAATCCTAGCCATTCACCGCATCAAATCAATCTAAACCATGAATTAACTAACCACTAGCATTTATTGCCACCTCCCTCCTATTTTTAAATTTAAAAATCATCTCATAAATTCCTATCTCTCTATTTCAAACAAATCCTAGCCCTCTAGTTCTCTCCTCTCAATATATAAATTCATTCCACACCCAAGAGTTTGTACATGTGAAAATTTGTAGGTATATGCTATCATATTGGGGACTCAAAGAGCAACTCCAACATAGCATCAACATCACCACATTTCCACACCTCATTTTTGGTATTCATCATAACATACTTATATGTGGATTTAATATTTTTATTTTATTTTTTAATTGCACTATATTGGGACAAGTGATACTTTTTTATCTTGATAGAATAATTCATGATAAAGAAACTAATCTTTATCCATTTAATGTTTAATCAAATTGTGATTATAATTTATTTGTTTAATGGACTAAATACTATGTAGATGACTATGAGATAGATTTAGGAGCCCTTTCTTTAGCCACACTTGTCACCATGTATCATCTAGGAGAGGATGATAAATGGTGACAAGTTGACAGTGGAGCCAAAATATTTGATAACCACACACATAGTCACGCAAGTTGGTAATACGACTATATGTGATTCTTGCTAATCCTTTGGAAGCATGTTACACATTATTAAAAGAGTTGTAATTGCTTATTCTAGTTGATTTAATATTTTTAATTCATTTATTATTAATAGTATTAGTTCAATAGAAAAATATAGCTATAGTATATTTCTAGTGTAGATGCACATAAGTGTGTTATTAATATGGTTGATTTGATTATAAATATAATATCACCTTTTGAGCAGGATATTATTTTGAATTAATGTATGTTAATGACAAGCCCATGCTATTATTATTATTTCTATTTTATTCTAAGCCCCCTACATGTGGTAATCTCTATTGAAGGAGACCATGGGCCATTATGGTGCATATACAATAGTGGAGGCAAAATATAGTTAATGTATTGGGGAGAAATAAGTTTGAGAGTGTGGTGTTTAAGAATGGATTCTCTTCCTTCTTGGGAATGTTATCTTTAGTTTGCAGTAGAGAAAAATCTTAGAATGGCA
Organism: Cunninghamia lanceolata; assembly: GCA_027924645.1. NCBI lineage: Eukaryota > Viridiplantae > Streptophyta > Pinopsida > Cupressales > Cupressaceae > Cunninghamia > Cunninghamia lanceolata. The sequence continues at coordinate 1,967,665 of BSBN01000652.1, read as the reverse complement.
TAACACTGTATGTAGCTTTAGTAGTTTGTGAAGTAGGAGTGTGGGTTTTTGTTAGAGTTGCATGGCTAAGAGGAGGTTGAAGGTAGTGAGAGGAGCTAGCATCTTGTAGGAAGAAACCCAAGGGTTTGAACATTTGTTTATTCAATTATATAGTAATACTTTTCGATTATAAACTATTTTATTATAGTCATATAGTTGGTTGTAATGCCTCACTAATGGCTTCTTGTCTTTGACTATATAAGTAATGAAATCTTAGCTTATACATGGTATTATCTTCAATAATAACAATGTGGATTACATTAGAGTCCATATTATATAAAATGGTATCACTATAGGGCCACATAGCTCATGGTGATTCGTATGTATGTGTTTGGAATCTAATGGTAGGATTAGAAGCCATGGAGAGGATATTGTAATCCTTATCCATGTTGGTGTGTAAATATGTGATATGTTTAATGCCAACTGCGGTATGTAAAAGCCACACAAAACCAAATAGATCTTGGCTCATAATAGATGCTTGATGTTATCTATGTACCTTGAGTATTGTCACAACTTTTGTTACAGGTCCATTCTATCCACAACAACTATAATGTATCTATTGTTATGTGTTAATAAACTAAGGGACTATCACTATGTGGGTATCAGGCCATCACATCATCTTTATTGTTTATGTCTTAGACCACACTTCGGGGTTGTAAAATGGTTAGGAATACATGCATCTAAATTTAGTGATTCTATTTGGGTTTTTCCATAGATTCAAATACCTCTATTACTTGGTAAATTTGAATGTGAATTGCCTATATGCATGTGGTTGTAAGTGCAATCCAACATTTAAGTGATCATATGAGTCAAGTTTAGGATAGGATTGGCCTAATTTGGCTTCCACTAAAGTGTTTCATGAAATTTTAATGTTGTTTGGGAAACCTTCACTCTTCTAGGGTCCTCCACTTCATCATATTTGAAGTATTCCTCTATTTCAGTCAACCAATCTATTAATTTATCCAATTCAAAACTCCTGGAGAAGCTGGTAGCTCCATCCTCATTCCTTTCCCAATGTTATAGATAGCCCTTACCAACCTTCTTTCTCTTGCATCCGTATCTACATTTACATTTTCACCTTCTTTTCCTACCATATCTATTCCTTCATTCTCACTATTAGTATCTTCATGTGCCTTGCCTATTCTCATACCACCTTCTATTGCATCCATCCTTTCTTACACCCCCGTTAGGCCTCCACTACCTCATTTATCATTCTTGTAGTAGTTTCTATTACAAACTCTTCCATCCTTCTCCTTGGTGGCATCCTTCTACCCTAAATCTTTTTCCTATTAACTAATAATATAGAAAAGAGTACAAACAAGATTTCCAAATAGAAATAACTATCATTAAATCCAACAAAATTACAATCCAATGAAGTTTTATATAATTCCACCACTTCCAAGAAGCAAAGGAAGACATGAAACCATCAAAATGCACAATCCCAAGGAAGAACATTGAACAAGAATTATCAAGCCAAATGATTATTAAGGAGCTAAAGAATCTGTAAAGTTTGATTGAAATGTAGGGACTCCCATTTAGAGATATTCCAGCTATGATAAACATTAGAGGCCAATTTGGCCAAACAATTTGTGACAACATTCCATTCTTTAGGAATGTGAAAAGAAATGGAAGTTCAAAGTTACAAGAAAGGAAAAGAATCTACTCCACAAGAGATGGCAACCTCAAAGAAGACTCATAAAAAACTTCCATTATTTAGAAGTGAAACTACAATCATGGAATCTATTTCACAAATTTTATTTTTCCATCCCACCTCACAAGCTTTCTCTAGAGCCACAAGGATGGCTTAGACCTCCGTCTAATTATTACTAGCAAATCTTGTAGTAGAAGAGAAAAAGAACTGAATAGAACTAGCAACATCACACCTAACATAACTAATTCTAGTTGCACCTAGATTGCCTCAAGACCATCAACATTAACTTTGAAAAGGGCCAATGGGGAAGGAGACCATTTATCTACTCTATTCACTTTATTAGGATATTTGATCCTAAAGCTAGAATGAACAAAGCCAAAAAAATGACCCAAATCTAATTTCCTCAAAATAAAAAGATCAGAAGGTTCGATAACTTCATGCAAAGAGAACTTAGCCGCCAAAGTCACTTTTATCAATTCTAAAAAAAATTTCTAGACATACCCGATAAGACTCTTATAACCTTGGAAGATCCACTACTTTCTTTCCAATCTCCAACCAACTTTACTAGAGGTAATGATGAGACAAATGTCCTAGGCCCCCAAAAGGAAAAACATAGATGCTAGAGGTCATCCCAAACCAGCCCAAAAATCCAATAGAGAAATAGCATGAACAAGTGGTTTGTTCTAGATGTGCCACCACAATCTCTATAGATGTTCAGAAAAGGAGAACTAAAAGAATAGAGGAGCCACACATTACTTGATAGGGCCCCACAAAGAACACATTTGAAAGGCCCTTAAGGCTTCCTCTCTTTCTTATATTGTCCAAGGTTAAACATTTATTTTTACATAGGAACTAGAGAAGGAAATTACAATTACCAATGAACAATAACTATTCTAGATCTTTTTCCAGTAGGGAAAATCCCTCTAGCCACGCTTGTCGTGTTCTAAGATTTGGTATACATGAGAAACTAAAAAAACCCATTTAGGATCATATCCCTAAGAAAGAACATAGGACATCTTAAGAGAAAAACATGGTTGATCATCCAGAGTAGAAGGGTAGCTCAAGCATTTGAACCACCCCCCAAAGACCAATTACTCTAATCCTTCAAATGATAAATACTAGATGGCTACACTAAGCAAGAATATTTAAATTCAAAGACTTTAGACTAGCCAACATCTAAAAAGACGTTATTGAAATGGAGAAGATGGGGAAACGATGTGAGAATCAAGGGATGATCTCAAGAATCTATCCAAGAAAGAGCATTGTGGACAAAATTGACAATCTAAAAAAGGCCCTCTTAATAAGTGACACACCCTTCTTGATGGTATCCCAAACTATACAACCTTTCCCAACTAGTCCACTCATGGAACCTCTACAACACGAACATCACATAAATATATGTAGGTAAAAAGTTTGGCACAAGGTTGTTCTTGCTGCTTACACCATCTCCAGTAAAGTTTACCTAGGAGGGTTTTGTTATTAAACTTAGATTGCGTAAGACCAAGACCATCATTTTTCTTAGGTCTACAAACTTGGTCCAAAATCTTAAGACTTCATTTATTAGAAACCAAAAATCCCTACTGAAAGAAATTTCCTAGAAAGAGAATCAAACTTCTTGAGAAAACTTTTAGGAGTAGAAAGCACTAAAAATCTATAGACAAGAAGATATTACGACACTAATTTGAGAAGGGTAAGATGCCCTATAAATGATAACTATCAAAATAATCCAACCAACTAACCAACAATGGGATACCAAGATAATCCAATGGAAGATATCCAATTCTAAACCGCAAAATAAGAGTAATTCTCTATTAAATTGTTGAAAGAGTATTAATGAAAAAAAAATTGACTTATCCTCATTAATTTGTTGGCTAGATGCTGAAAAATACATATTCAAACTACTCCTAAAACTAACAAGCTCCAAAATTTTAACAACACCCATTAAAGTAGTATCATCCATAAATTGGAGGTGAGAAAGAGAATCAAATCCCTAGCAACCTTCCACCTAGGTATCCTACCATTAACTACTTAGCACTTATATCCTATAATGTTAGAATAGGGACTAATGATAACATTAACCTTTAGTAAGTATTAACGACTTATAGCACAAATAATAAAGCCATTTTCATTTCCAACTTGATTATAGAAAGAGAATCCCATGACTCTTAAATGCTTTCTTAAATTTAGTGAGTAGTATTAGATTTATCTTGAGCTAGCGAAACCAAAAACTACCAAAAAATTTGAACAGATGAATAATAAAATGATTTTTTTCTTTTCTTTTATTAAATAAAGTTTATTACAATAATATAAGTAGTCAAAAAGGTTACAAGGAGAAGAAGTTCAAAAAATGACTGTTTGAAAACCATGTAAAGATAATTAAATATATACAAAAGATCAAAGCTATAAGAATAAGACTTCAAAAACAGCAAACTAATTATAAAGACTGCATACAAATATAACTACAAATATAACTAGATAAACATCTTGCTGATTACAAAATTTGTAGCAACTACAACAGTATTCATGCAATATAACTTACCAACCCTTATGTTTGCAAAGACAATAGTATAATTATGTTATTGACTTGGAGTTAATTAATGTACATTTTAAGTTTCTGCAACTGATAGGCAACCTGTATAATAAAATCACTTATTTTATATTACTTCTCTTATATGTTGCGTGTCATTTCTTCTCTTTTTGAGACCAAATGTATAGATTAAGGAAAAAACCTACTGAGTAGTTTTCTAATGCATCTGTCAATGTTTATAATATTATGACTAACAAGCAATAGATACCTATATGGTTGTGATTTCATTCAATATATGTACAACCCAAGAAGGCCAACAAAGACAGTGCCCTAACTTTTTAAATTAACAATTTGTGATAATCTTATAATCTTCTCCTTAATGTCCAAATGCACTTCCTGGTGTTCTACAATGTATAACCCAAAAATCAAATCTGTATTCTCAAAAAAAATGCCAATATGAAGAAGAATCTTATGATGCCCATCTTTAGAATAGTTTAGACAAGAAGCGCAATGTAAAAAATATGTGTTCCTCAATTTACTTTCATTAGATGGTGTAACTCTTTGTGAAGCCAAATAACAGTCAATTTCGGTTATAAACTTCATAAAAATAAAAAAGGAATGCCAGGAGAATCTTGTATAGCAGTTTAATGCATGCATACATTTTATGAAAAGACACTAAGATGAATCTTTCTTTACAAGATCAGAAGAGAATAATGAAAAACAAGTGTCAGTGATGTTTTTCTAAGATCTTTATCCTTTTTATGTTCCATTGATGAAGTGAAGATATATCAGAGAAAGCCGTTTTTTGTTCCACCTCTCAGGTCTTCTAAAACCATTCTTCAAAGAAAAGATTTCATCCCTCTTCTAAGATTTAGGAAGCCTTTGACGGGAGTAGAAAATAACTCTCAGTGAAAAGCTGACACGGAAAACCATATAGAGTCTCGAACCAAAACCTGTAAAAACTTAAAGATATATATAATATCCTTTAAAATAGAGGAATGCATTTGAATTGTGTATCTTGTGGATTGTTTGAGCCAGTTTATAGAGATTTTGAAGAAAGAAGATAAAAGAATCCAAAACTGTTCAAAATATTCTGAAGAGATTGTTGGAGTATAATACCACTGAGAGGGGGCTGAATTAGTGGTATACAAATTTTAACAAGACTTAATGACCTTAAAATCTGTATTTCAAAACTTTGATACAAAAATAATTCCCATTGACTGTAGATGACATCATGAAAGATTTCAACAACTAAAACAGATTGATCAAAGTCAAGAATGCATCAACTCAATGTAGGGACTGAAAATAATGACTCATTATCATAAATCTTAACACATAAAGACTAATTGTGAAATATGATTTTCCATAAAGTGGACATGCAGAGTATCATTATTTCAGACAATGATATAAAACAAGTATGTGTTCATATAGACCAAAGTAAATTAAATGACTTTAAAACAAATGACACATGATAAGCAAATAAACATGAGAATCAAACTCATCAATGACAATCCATAACATAGATATTGTCCTGAGTGGAAAACCCTTTGGGGCATAAAAACCACTCAAAAAAGTGCCTCACTGGCTTAATAAAAGAATCTCACTGATTACAGGCCTCATTGGCTATTAATTCAAGCCTCACTGGCATAAAACATTTAGAAGCATCAACTTCAAGGAGCACCAACCCCCAACACAGCCTTGTAGGAGCACCCACTCTCTGCATATAGAAAGATAAATACAAATATAGAGGGTAACTCTATTTCTCTTTGTACAAGACTGATATAACATCAATAATGCATGTATACAGACTTACACATCCATCCATCATATTATATCAGGTTTTATACACAACATATTACATACTGTCCAATTCATTCTTTCTCTCTATAAAAAGTTAGAGAATCATAACTATAAACTAAAACTGATTGGTAGTTTTCAACTGACCATAAAGTTATGTTAAAGAATTTGTTTTAACTAGTTCCTTAAACATAATATAATATTCAAAATCTTTCTGTAAAGAAGCCCTTGTTAAATAATACCTGAGTATAACTGAACAGGTAACCAAAGTCAACAGATGTTTCAACTGATTATAACTATTTGTAACTGTTCGCACCAGAATTTCAAATGCCTGAGAAAAGAATATATCTTGTGCCTTTATCATTGTACATGTTATAAAAGAAAATGATCTCTTTGTCAGGGTTCCATCAAAATGTTATAGACCCACAAGAGAGCCTAAAAAAACTTTTGCCATTTCATCTTTTCAAACAATAAGTCCTCGAAATACTAACAAAGATGTTTGAAAGTTTTCTTCTTAACAAATAAACCACATACGGCCACATTCAAAGCCCATATTTAGAAGTTTCACCAGACAAGAATCTCCCTCTTTTCATTTTCAAACACAAAAAAAAAATATAGAGAGGAGAGAACGAAATCACCTGTCAGCCAAGAAAGAGAAGACAAACAAAAGTTTACCACAGTAGATCAGCTTTGTCACATCAACACTTCAAAGAATTTTGAAGATTCTTAGCCTCCCTCAATGATTACCAGTGGAGATACTCAACTAATAGATCCATGAAACCTCATGATTATTTTGCCATGTGAAACCCTATTCTCTACCACCAAAGACCAAACAACAAAGAATATGCAAAATGGTGCTTAACCCTAACTTTTTGCCTAAATGTGTCTGATTAACCGGTGCCCTCGATAAGTTTCAAAGATCCGGTGACTTGAGACAACCAAACAATCACTTTTACCTTCATTTAGTAGTCGGTGACCTAGATGGAAAGTAACCTCAATAACATGCCAAAGATAAATGCCAAAATTTGATTTGATTTTATTTTCTAGGAAATAGACCGTGGTCATCATTTAATGCCTCTTGAAAATTAAACACTTGAAAACCTTTATAACTTGTGAGATCCTCATGAGTGAATAACAAACAATGGAACCAAGTTGTGAATATGACCAAGATGCCAAATGCCACCTTAGGAACCAATCAAATGTGAAGCAAAATAATGAGTCAGAAAAACAACATTGCTTTACCTCATTTGACATGTAAGTATCAAACTGCCACACATCATGTGATTTATGCCATTATGAAAGGAGCTCACAACTGAGACAAGTGATGTCATCATGTGATCAACAAATCAATATCATGATAACCAAATTAAACTAATCATGCCAATCAACCATATGATCAAGGATGCCAATCAACGGTGCCAGATTAAACATGATCATCAAAGTGTGTATGACCACCAAAGATGTTCTGAACATGATCAATGCCAAACCATGTCAACATGATCAAGAGGGTTAATGCCAGATTACAAAAGGTGCCATACTGAACATGAACCCACATGAGGTGCCAAACTGAACATGCAATGTGAGATAGAACCAACTGAATTAAGCATGGGCCAACAACAATATACCAACAATATTAAAGTCATCTATGTCATCATGCAGCCATATTACCACATGACTGTCCTACCAAGTGTCATGAAACCAACCTAAGCAAACCACCATACCAAGTGTTAGTAATACCAAGTATCAGGAAACCAACATGAGCAGACCACAAACTGGAGAGTTTGTGTATTGACATCAAGGACAACAACTGAGAGGGAAACAAACTCCCCCTTTGTCATTGATGGAAAAACATAACTCTCTCTCCCCCTTTTTGCATTAAAGACAAAGGGAGGAAGAGTTGTGAGATTGCCTCCAAGATAGATCAGGAATCATAATTCAACATGCTATAGAAAATGATAAGAAAAAATAGAAAACGTAAATCATACCATGACTATCCCATGGAGCATAAACATCTAGAATGCTCTGAAATACAACTACACTATCAGTATCATAATGAGCACAAAGATGGACAAACAACTAAGGATACTGTTACAAATAATACCAATCATCAATCAGAAACCATGCTATCTGTCATAAGATACTAAAAACTATCAGGGATCATAAATATTGAAGAAACTCCCCTGAGTCCAACAACTGAAAATGTCACTGGATTGTGCACATGAACTGCCATGCCACTTGTAAAATGTCACTGATGAATGAAATATCCCTATAATACCAACTTGGCAATTATGATAGTAGATTTATCAAGTGTCAGTCCAAGACTGACTATACCTACTAATTGTGACTGAGATAACATTGGATCATTGTCAAAGCATCACCAACCTATCACTGAAGCAAAGTATCACTCTTATTAGAGTATTTATAAAAACAAGGACAACAACTAAATGTTCCAACCATGAGAAACAACGAAAATATGTTACCATTGTTAGCTCCCCCTAACTAGATATTGTCAAAATAAAATCGAATCATGACTATAAGATCACAGTCATCTAGAACAATATTACCACTGTGCCATATCACTTTAGTGTTGCCAAACACTATGAAATAACTTGTCAAAGCAACCACTGAACACTGTGCTAAGAAAGAACCATTTGTCATCTTTACTCAATCAATCATCACTATTCAGAGACTGAAGCACTATCAAAAACTAGGTAATATCACTGCTTGAAATAGTAGAGCAGTATTAGTAGTATAAAGATTATACTAGCAGTAGTATCAGTAAAATAAAAAAAAAATTTAAAACACATTGATTTCATATACTGACTGTCATCAAAAAGACAAATCTATACTACCATAAAATAGGGTTATACTGTCTTCAACATTACAGCTTGACAAAGGGATTAAAAACTGTCATTATCATATACAACCTTTTAGAGGTTTTTATGAACTATACTTTGAAACCAAATTCTCACTCTTGTTGTCTTGCAACAAAAAGCTTACTCTATATGTATTATAAGCATGAAACAAGAAGGTAAAGAAAGTAAAGAAACCAAACTTCACTACTCTCATTGTTCACTTCTCCAACCATTGCCCAATATGGCACTTCAACCACTATCTCTGTCAAAGCATGTATGATTGACATGAAACCTTGACTGCTAATTATTGACTATCAAGCTTATCATAACACAATTCAATGCAACTCCTCTTCACTAGTATGAGCAATATTACTAGGTACATAGGCTTAGCACATCATATATTCACCCTAACATTGTCTATCACATGTCACTAGAGATTTCATATTACTATCAAAACTGTTAAAAATAAAACTGAGTACTGTCAGTCATGTACCAAATGATAACAAAGAATGCTGTCACATGCAATCCTTGCACATTGGAAACACTTGTACTTGTTTGTGAAATCACTACCAATTGTCTTGATATAGTAACAGGTAATCTTTGACTGACAAGATGAACATTGAAAACAATCTGAGATTCATGAGACTCCTGAAGATGACAGTCTAACGAATTAAGATGTAAATTTTACTAAGAGCAAACCATGGAAGATAGAACAACTGATACAACCATAACCTTTATAACCTTCTTGGTTGATTTCTATGGGGTTTAAAAGATAAAACCATAAACATTCCCCGTATCTTTATGCTTCTGTTGTTAAGTTGTTATGCATGTTTCTTGTGCATCATGTACAAGATTAGATTCTTTCTATTTTTGTTCAGATTTCCTTTTCCACACCTTCCTAGGTTCCTTCTTTCGCTTAATTAGGTCAACTATTTCCTTATTGTTACCAGATGATTTCTTCAACTTACTTCTACAATATTGTGCCTTATGTCCTAACTTATGACATCTATAGCATATCATATTGTTAGAGAAATAATGATATTTGTTCCTTGAATTTCTATAATCATATCTTTTATGCATCCAACAGTCTCTTCTTATATATCCAATATTATTGCAGTTATAGCAAACAACATTGTAATTTTGTTTTGACAAACCATAATAACTACAATTCCTAGCTCTATGACTGTACTTATGATAGACATAGCAATAACCATGAAACTGAGAATAGTTATACTTGACCGAATGATATTACTTGATAGATGAAGTTCTTGAAAAATTGTTGGTTCTTCTTCTCCCAATATCAGCAAATTTATCCTTTGCTCTCTTCTTGTCATCATCAGAAATAGTAGAATGATAATTCAGATCTATCTTTTGCCTAGGAGTCTGCCTAACCTTGAAACTCTTCCTATCTGCTGTTGCAAAAACTATTTCCCTTTTAACTTCATCTTTAACACCAGAGCTTTCCCCTTTTTCATATCCTAAGACAAAATGATCCTTGTAGTTTTTCTAACTACTCAATATTTCATCTAAAGTATTTGTGCCTTTCACAAACTTCTGTATTTTGACAACATCCAGACTATTCGTTAGATTGACAACTTCACTTTCAAGTCTCAGACATTTAATTGCTTCCTCAATTTCAGTTTTTAGACTAATAATAAATTTATCAGATTCATTAACATGTCTCTTTAATTCTGCAATCTGATTTCTGGCATTTTCAAATTCTGAAGACACTTTTTCAAAATCTGAACATACCTTGTCCTTGGATTCTTTTTCTTGTTGAAGCTGGTCTTTTAGTCTTCTATTTTCCTCATTAAGTTGTTTGATTGTATCTAGGGCACACATAAGTCCTCCTTCAATATCAACTCCACAATCTTCTTCATCCTCAAAGAAATCTCTTTCTTCATCTGATTCATTCATATTTACCACAAATTCATCTAGTTCAGTATTACACATCTCTTCTTCTACAGGATTGTTCTTTTGCTTAACACTGGTGTTTTTCTTTTGACTTCTATTTCTTTTACACTTACCCATGATGAGTACTCCATGACCAGGAATCCCCTAGCTTGGTTAAACTTATAAACAAGGGTTTGGGTCTGATACCACTTGTTAGAGTACAATACCACTGAGAGGGGGGATGAATCAGCGGTATACAAATTTTAACAAGACTTAGTGACCTTAAAATCTGTATTTCAAAACTTTGATACAAAAATAATTCCCATTGACTATAGATGACATCATGAAAGATTTGGACAACTAAAATAGATTGATCAAAGTCTAGAATGCATCAACTCAATGTAGGGACTGAAAATAATGACTCATTATCATAAATCTTAACACATAGAGACTAACTATGGAATATGATTGTTCATAAAGTGGATATGCACAGTATCATTGTTTCAGACAATGATATAAGACAAGTGTGTGTTCATATAGAACAAAGTAAATTAAATGACTTTAAAACAAATGACACATGATAAGAAAATAAACATGAGAATCAAACTCATCAATGACAATCCATAACACAAATATTGTCTTGAGTGGAAAACCCTCTAGGGTATAAAAACCACTTGAAAAAGTGCCTCACTGGCTTGATAAAAGAATCTCACTGATTACAGGCCTCACTAGCTATTAATTCAAGCCTCACTAGCTACAATTGCCTCACTGGCATACAACATTTAGAAGCATCAACTTCAAGGAGCACCAACCCCTAACACAGCATTGTAGGAGCACCCACTCTCTGCATAAAAAAAGATAAATACAAATATAGAGGGTTACTCTATTTCTCTTTGTACCAGACTGATATAACATTAATAATGCATGTATACACACTTACACATCCATCATTCATATTATATCAGGTTTTATACACAACATATTACATTATGTCCAAGTCATTCTTTCTATCTACAGATAGTTAGAGAATCATAATTGTAGACTGAAAATGATTGGTAGTTCTCAACTGACCAGAAAGTTATGTTAAAGAACTTCTTTTAACTACTTCCTTAAACATAATATATTATTCAAAATCTTTCTGTAAAGAAGCCCTTGTTAAACAATACCTGAGTATAACTGAACATGTAACCAAAGTCAACAGATGTTTCAACTATTTAGAACTATTTGTAACTGTTTGCACCAAATATTCAAATGCCTGAGAAAAGAATATATCTTGTGCCTTTATCATTCCACATGTTATAAAAGAAAATGATCTCTTTGTTAGGGTTCCATCAAGATGTTATAGACCCACAAGAGAGCCTGAAACAACTTTTGCCATTTCATCTTTTCAAACAATAAGTCCTCTAAATACTAACGAAGATGTTTCAAAGTTTTCTTCTTAACAAATAAACCACATATGGCCACATTCAAAGCCCATATTTAGAAGTTTCACCAAACAAGAATCTCTTTCTTTTCATTTTCAAACACTAAAAAAATTGTAGAGAGGAGAGAACAAAGTCACCTGTCAGCTGAGAAAGAGAAGACAAACACAAGTTTACCACAATAGATCAACTTTGTCACATCAACACTTCAAAGACTTTTGAAGATTCTTAGCCTCCCTCAATGATTACCAATGGAGATACTCAACTAATAGATCCATGAAACCGCATGATTATTTTTCCATGTGAAACCCTATTCCCCATCGCCGAAGACCAAACAACAAAGAATATGCAAAATGGTGCTTAACCCTAACTTTTTGCCCGAATATGTCTGATTAACCAGTGCCCACGATAAGTTTCAAAGATTTGGTGATGTGAGACAACCAAACAATCACTTTTACCTTCATTCATCAGTCGGTGACCCAGTTGCCAAGTAACCTCAATAATGTGCCAAAGATAAATGCCAAAATTTGATTTTATTTTATTTGCTAGGAAATAGACCATGGTCATCACTTAATGCCTCTTGAAAACTAAACATTTGAAAACCTTTATAACTTGTGAGATCCTCATGAGTGAGTAAAAAATAATGGAACCAAGTTGCGAATATGACCAAGATGCCAAATGCCACCTTAGGAACCAATCAAATGTGAAGCCAAAATAATGAGTCAGAAAAACAACATTGCTTTACCTCATTTGACATGTAAGTATCAAACTACCACACATCATGTGATTTATGCCATTATGAAAGGAGCTCACAACTAAGACAAGTAATGTCATCATGTGATCAACAAACCAATATCATGATAATCAAACTGAACTAATCATGCCAATCAACCATATGATCAAGGATGCCAATCAAAGGTTCTAGACTGAACATGATCATCAAAGTGTGTATGACCATCAAAGATGGTCTAAACATGATCAATGCCAAACCATGTCAACATGATCAAGAGAGCCAATGCCAGATTAACAAAGGTTCCATACTGAACATGAACCCACATGAGGTTCCAAACTCAACATGCAATGTGAAAGAGAACCGACTGAATTAAGCATGGGCCAACAACAATATACCAACAATATGAAAGTCATCGATGTCATCATGCAGCCATATTACCACATGACTATCATACCAAGTGTCATGAAACCAACCTAAGAAAACCACCATACCAAGTGTCAAGAATACCAAGTATCAGGAAACCAACATGAGCAAACCACAAACTAGAGAGTTTGTGTATTGACATCAAGGACAACAACTGAGAGGGCAACAAAGATAACATGTTATCCACAATTCATAGGTACACCATTCTTGTCTTCACATTGGAAAACATGAGTGGCTTCTTTGGAAAACAAAGATTTCATTCTTGGTAAAGGATAAGCATTACAAATTGTGGGAGAATTCTAACGATTGTTCATTATTGTGCAGTCAATCTATCGTTAGCTTGACTAACAATAAAACTTGACTTTGCATAAAGCTTCTATCGCACAGATGATTTTAGAATATTATACTCGTAGATGAATAAGGAAGAATAAAGTGCCAATGATATTCCTCACCTTCCAATTTCATTGACCTTTAACCACGCTTACCTATGGCATGACATGTATGTTCTGCTTATAAATTTTTGGAATATTAAAAATATTTTAAATTCTTTATCTCCATACAAATATTTCAAGCTTATTTTATAGACTTGACATATGATGAATGAGATACTCTAGCCACAAAACCACGTGTAAAGTTGTGAGGAGAATGGAGAGAAATGGTGATGGAAAGGAGAATATATAATATTTTAAAGTAGCTTAAAAATAACCTATTTGAAAAGTGAAAAATACACTCTATCTAAAATCGAGGATAATTATTTAAAGTAGTTAATTTAAATTAATTTTGTGAGTTAATGAAATGGTGTAGATTGACTATGAGATAGAAAGTACAATCGTGTTATACATATAAATGAATAATGAAAGATATTGTTTAGCTATATAATTGAAGAATGATTGTCATTATTGAAGATTGTGATATTTAAGTGCCTCTAAATCTATAGATGCCCTAGTGATCCAAGGCTCAAATTGAATCTTGTTGGATAGCTCTCTAGATGATAATGTAGAAAAAGTTATGTAACCATGTCGAAGCTTTCCAAGAAAGTAGTATAAAATTAAGAGAGCGATAGAAATGAAACAATAAATGTATTTTAAAAAATTAGAACCAGTTGACAATTATAAAAAAATTATGCTTGTAAAAATAATTCAAACTCTTAAATGAAAAAGGTAGATGGGATACACATTGAGTTTAATGATTTGGTCTTTGTTTCTATAGAAAGTAACTTAAATTAACATTTGGTGAGTGAAATTATGATTTTTTTAAATGTCAAATTTACTTAAAATTTTAAAAGATGATCCTTGTGGGGCTACAAATTCTCCTAACACAATTTAACCTTTACACTTATGAATTGATATTTATGATTTTGTTCTCATTAAACTATCCTTATCTTTTTCAATGTGTTCCAAGAATACTACATTCACTATCTAATAACATTACTAAAACTAGCCCCTTTTAATGGGGTGGGGGAGATAAGTCCCATCAGATGCATATGGAAGATAAATGGCTTCTCCCTGAGGTGGGTTGGTTTAAATTGAATTTTGATGGTGCCTCAAAGGACAACCTAGGTCCTTCATGGGCAAGATGTATAGTGAAGGATTGGGAGGAAAAGGTGATATATAAAGTGTTGAAGATATTGAGTAATGGATCAACAACATGGCTAAGTTTTAGGCCTTAATCCTGGGTCTCCAAGTAGGCATAAGTCTCAGTATTTAGAAATTGGAAATAGAAGGAGACTCCTGTATTGTTATAAACACTGTCAGGACAACAAAAAGTTTCTTGTTGGAAGTTTCATTCATTTCTTGATGAAATCTTGGAATTGTTGGGTAACTTTGAGGATCACACTTTAAACCATATGTTTAGAGAATGTAACTTAGAGGCAGATGAGTTAGCTAACACAATAATTAATAGGAAAGAGGAGATCATAGATGATATGACTTTGGGCAGCTAATTCTATGCAAACATGACTTTGGGATGATTATGGAATTTATTGTAAAAGATGGTTCAGATCACTTGACTCCTAAAACAATGATGTAGGGTGGCAAAAGAATAATGGTGGAATTGATGTATTGGTCCTTTGTCAATGCATCACATAATTGGTGGTGGATCTATTCAGACAGATGTAAATCTTGTTCATTTCAAATGTTATAATTATTGTTTCAGTTATTTGTGTATGACAGAGAAGAATGGACACTTCGATAAGGCTCACTTACCCTTAGCAACAAATGGCCTTCCTCAGATTCATGTCGGAGAAAAGGCTTCAAGGCATTTTTAAAACAAAGAATGGAATCTTTTTGTTGGCATTTTAGTGGATTTTAGGTGATGAGTTTTGAATGAAAGATCATAGATACAAGGTAAACACAGATGTCTCCTCTATGTTTGTAGTGACACTTCTAGATTTTGATGAATTAAAGTAGGATATAGTTGTTGTATTGAAGGCCTTCATCAAGAAGACTTTCTTGGGGGGTTGGATGAGGTTTTAGCTACAACAAGATATAGCAATGGAGCCCCACTCCCAAAGGACTTTCACAAGTTAAATCACAATGGAGACATGGTTTTGTGGCACTTGTTTGTCATCTCAAACATGAAGAGAGCATTCCTAGCCAGGAGGCAGAAGGTTGATAAAGCGGTGGGGTTTTTGAAATGGGTTCTTGGATTACAGGATGAGGACATTGGAGATTTGGTCCAAAGCTTTGTGAACATGGATGCAGAGGTAGATAAAGGTGATTGGGTGCCAATATAAGGGGTTTACAACATGATATTTTTAGTTTTTTATTTATAATATTTCTATGGACATAGGAGATAGATATGTTAATTTTTTAATAGATAGTAGTTGAGATTATATTCTAGGGTTTACAATATACCTGGTTTACTCCTGAGATGGTGATGTTGTAATGAAATAGACACTATTACTTTTTTGGTTAAATTTCAATATAGGGAGCATCCCCATGGATGTATTTAATCAGTAAAAAAAAAAACATTACTTAAACTATATAATTTGTTTTAAGATATACTTCAAAATTTCTACTCTATATTAGGCATGATCATTTTAGTTTTGATCTTGTAACATGTTTTTGTTTACTTTAGAACAAATAAAGTTGACCCTTGTGGTGTTTTTCATTTTTAATAGCTACCATTTATAACAACTTAAATAAGTTATTTGGAAGGTCTTATTATAATTGATCATAACTATACTTTATTATAATTGAAAACAAATATCTTAAGGAACTCTTTATAATTATCTTTAAATTAAATATAATTAGATTTCTATAAATTTTTGGTGATAAACATTTGAAATTTCTACTCTTTGATTCTAGATTTTTAGTTATTACTCCCTTGAATTTTTTTGAAAGCTTATTCCTTTATTGTTCTAGCTTTCTATATAACCTCTTCAATAGCTTAAATTGTTAAGTATTCTTTATTGCCCTCATAATTACACATTTATGAACTGTAGCTTCTAAAATCCATTCTGAAGCATCTCTTTGATATCTTCATGATATCACAACATTTGTCTTTGCATTAAACTATTACATAGTTACATAGAATACTAAAAAAACCTAAAGTACTTGAAGTCTCTAAAGTTTTATTTTACCAACACAGTCTACACTTAGGCCAACACAAACCCAATATTTTCCATAGACTACAAGTGGATGTTAAAAATACCAAACAAGTGATCTAGAATGAGGTACACTCTTAAGTAGTCCAAATAATTTTACATATCCAGCCAATAAATTTTAGGCTCATTTTTTCTACAGGTACATCGTATTAAGAAGATCTACAAGCATAGTGACAATTGATAGGAAGATAAGAAAAAGAGCTATGATAATATGATTTAGTATAAAATTTCATCCATAATTACACTATGATATAGTTGTTACCATGGTCATATGATCTCCATTAAATATTTACTAGATTGTCCACCAAAAATATCTATAGCTTGTTCTAGAATGAAATTCTTACATTTCTACACATTATACTTTTTGGGTACTAGTTTGCTACCACATTTGGTAAATCCACGACCTTTCTATGGTCTCTAGTACATGGTTTATGTAATTTTAGTTTGGTTTTGAGTTTTAATTTTATACAACCAATAAATTTAGCCTTCTCCAACATCAAACATGATGAATTAGGGATGGCTTTTCTACCTCTATACTTGTATTTCAAACTTATTAATATCATTTCTAAATTCTTAGTTTCATTTTACTCATGTATATAATTGAATTTATACTCAAGTATTTAGATGTTACCTATATTAGTATGTATATAATATGTTCTTTATTTTGTGTAGTGAACATGGATGAGCTTTTTGCACATACCGATAGGGAAAATATTAGATTGTGAGTCATTTTAGATGACCCACAAATGATAAGGGTCTATAGATCAAACTACAATATTATATTACAGAGTTTGATTCACATTAAAAATTATTTGAAGGGTTTTAGTTCTTATTATGGTAATACTTAAGCAGTGGTTCTTGCCTAAATGTAGGAAAGTATGTCCAGTGATGTTTCTCTGAGAACTATCCAACTTGATGTTCTGAAATAAATTATTAAAAGAGATTGTTTTCCATAGTATTCCCCTAGATCTAGTTCTAGGGGATATTAGGTGATTAGGTTCTTGGCGCCCTCATTTGGAACCATTGATGTACCCTAGATTTATTGCTACACATGGTTGTTATCCTAATAACAACCAAATTCTATTATGCTTTACAAAGAAATTATATTTTGAGATTCACTTAAGCCTTAAGGTCAACTACTTATATTTACCTCCACATTTGGGACAAGGGCATGGTAAGGTATGTGATAAGGATGCATACCATTGCAAAAATAAAGAACATCCAACTTATAGGAGATTGGTTTGTTAGAGGATGCCTACAATCTCTCCATCATTGGTAAGCATGTGGTTATTTCTTCCAAGAGAGAAGTAATTGATAGTATTTATGAGATTACTATGCAGACTCAAATGATATCTTTAAATTGGGTGGGACATTACTAGATAAGGCATCTAGGCAGATCATCTAAATAATGTGGACTATCATCTCACTTAGTTCCCTATCATGTTGCTAGCATTCCATCTCTAGAGGATCTTTATGATATTATAGATGATGATGAGATTCATAGATTGCCATGTTTTTTATTTGAGGACTTGATGAGGGCATCTTGGATGATAAAATCACAACTAGGCATCCCTTTGTCAAATGTTGGTTCATATATGGATTGTATCCTTATAGATTCTAAGAGCCAAATAGTTGAACTACAATGTTCTGATGCAGATCCTAGAGGTAGATCCTCTAGTGGGTAGGAGTCACAAGCGTAGTGCCGTCTACTAATCATTCTGTTGGTACTCAACACTCTGTGGCACTTGATTCATTTGAGTAGTAGCTTGCAAGGGGTATGGGATTCATAGCTTCTCTCTTCAAGATCTATTCCATCCTACATACATAGTCCATTACACACATCATTGTTGTAGTTATTGGATAAGATATATTTAGTAAAGGTAGATGCTAATGTGTAGACTATAGACACTTATGTAGATTTGGTTTGAGATGTTGTTTGTCCTAGTACAATGACATAATTATATAAGTTTTAAGTTTGTAAACTTTAAATCTATACTGTAAAATTTAAATAATATGCTTGAAGTCCTAGATATAATTAAATTATATGTAAAATTAATATTTCTTTCTTACATGCATGTATAGCTTAGGAAAGTAGGTGATATTCCTAGTTCAAGGGTAGGGCATGTACACATGTGTACTTAACTTGATAGTAGTGGCTACGTGAGATAATTTCTGTAGATTTATTCTAAATTTACAATTAAATTGAAGTTCATATATGAATATATCATGTTTCGATGTATTTAAAAAACATGTAGTTATGTTCTAGTTTAAAATTGTCTGTGTACTCTTTTTTAGGGCTCTATTAATCTATCAAAGCAAGATTGTCACTTTGAGGGTCCCTTGCCTAGGAGTCAAGTTGAGGATAAAACCAAATAGTTTATATTACACATGACATGTGTTTATTTTATGTTTATATTTGACACATGTGGACATTTATATATTAGATATTTAACATTTAATGTATGTGTTTATCTTTGATATTTTACATCATGGACATTTATACTTGATATTTTACCTCAACATGTATGTTTGAGATATTTGACATTGGCATTTAGATATTTGGTCTATTTTATATTACATGATGTTTATATTTGACATGAATGTTGATGTTTTTTGATAAATTTGATTATTGATATTTATGATGGATATTTGATATTTACATGTATTAAGACATTCTCTCAAAATGGAGAGACTTTCATAAACATTAAAAATGATTACTTGATCAGAAAAACATTTCAAACTTACAAATTTACAAACTTTCATAGTTAAATCAAATAAATCCTTTAAGTTATAAAATAATAACAAACTTCTCACTTACTTTTAAGTTCAATGTAATTAATGAGAACTCAATGTAGGATATTATTTTAATATATACAATTTAATAATACAACTTATAAATTATAAAAAATAATAATAATCAACCCATCCATGAACTTGTACATGTACAAATAATTAACCCATGTACTAATTGTATCTATACTACTAAATCTAATTATGGTGTTCAACTTTACAAAAGCTAATTAATATAAATATAACCCTTCAAACTTATCAAGTGTCCATACAAACAATAATACAATTAATGTATATGACATGGATTTATACAAATCAACCATGAAAAGATGTGATAAATTCAATTCCAAGACAACTAATTTCATATTAAAAACTTAGTACATAAATACAACTATAGTTAACTATAAATCTAATGATAACAAACTCACATGAGCACTAGGAAACTTTACTAGTTCTTCATAACTTATGTCTACAGAAAAAGAGCTTCCCTTAGCTTCAAGAATATTTATTCTATACTACTAAGGCTAACAACTTGAAGGTGGAAGATCATGTGGCCTCAACTAAGACCTAAGACACTTGAGACATGCCCAAGACACCTATTCTAGTACACCTAAGACACTTAAGAAACTTATTCTAGATACCTTATTCTAGTATAGACTTAGTATAGGTGTAAGACACCTATTCTATACCTTCTTCTCTAAGTGTCTACCTACGACATCCTTAAGACACATATTCTATATTTCTTAGTGTTGAAGCAGCCAAGATTAGCAAGAACAAATTGAATAACCTTCTACAAGTAAAAAATGGGGCACAATAACATATCTATCATATACAATGAAAGTGTGTAAAATACAATGAGAAGCCTTGCATAAATAGGTAAGGAGAAGGAGGTAGAATGGTAGGACTGAACTACTGACTACTCCTACATGCATGCAACACTTGTCTAACTCACATGACATGTGTGAGGGAAAGTGGCATGTAAAAAGGAAATAGGTGTCTCACATGTGTGAGTACACATGTCAAAATGAGAGAAACTCCTAAAAGATTAAGTAAAATTTAGCCTATGTGTGAATAGGTCAAACCCTCAAGGAGGTGATATCTAAAGTAGTTATATAATGAAACTATTTACACTAACAACCCCCTTAAGTGCAAGTTAGGGAGAATAAAATGATGGGTACTAGATACTAGGCCATATTAGGTACCCATGTAGAAATGGATTTCTCATAAAGTGGAGAAAGAAAGAAAACTTAGTGAGAGATAACTTTCCTCCAAAAGAGAAATGATACAAATAGAATTGTACAAGTGAATAAGAAAGATAGAAGGAAGACTATACATGACGCCCCAAGGACTACTTGTAACACTAATGTACAATAAATGTCCCCCCCATAGGAAAGAAAAGATGAGAACGTCTATGGGACCCCCTAAAAAGGTGAAGTAAAGAACTCCATTAGAAGAGATGGATCCTCCCAAAACTAATATGAGAAGACTAATATTGAACACAAGGAATACTAAGAGGAGGGGGTGAATCAGTATTCTATAAAATAATTTCATTCCATGCTCTTTAATTGATTTATGTAATTCAATGACATGAAAGCAAAATACACATAGAAACAACAACCATAAAGACATAACACATAGACACCAAGATTTTTAGTTAGAAAACACAAAGAGGGAAAAACCATGGTGAGTGTTAGCTCACAATATATTATAATAACAATACCAAATTACAAAAGCCTCACTGCCTAAGGACTCACTGTCCAAAGAAGTGCTCACTGCAGGTGGACTCATTGTCCCATAGAAAGATAGAAGAGAGAAGGAGATTGGTTCACTACCAGTAGTGAACTATTACAAATGCATCTACCATATGCTAGAGTACAATTCCATTTAAAGCTTAATACACAGATTCAAAGGTCTTCATTATTTCAGCACTACTTTTCTACTTTGCTACATATACTCTATTTTTTGCCCTTATTTTTTTTTTTTCTACAAACTAATTTTAATAATGCACACATCAAATTTGTGCTCCCTCCACATATATTCATACATCCAACACCAAAATCTATTGAGTATATATATTTGCAACAAGATTTATCTCACAATCAGGTTGGCAAGCCAAACATGAAACGTGTATACAAATGTTATACCTTGTCAGCTTGATCTTGTGCACAAACAACAATGCAGACCCAAACAAACATACAGTAGTCTTCATATAGGTTGAAACTAATCATTCAATCAATTGGATTGATTGTTCAAACAATATATATTCACTGCATATAGATCTAAGATGTCTATCGGCTTATCCCTTAAGTACATACTTGACAAGTTTATCTGTCACAACATAACTCCCACTGTGGACCATATGAGACTTTAAAATTTATATCCAACATTCATTATTGACCTCTTAACATGCCTTCAGAGCCATAATACAAAATATGTAACAACGAAGGAATGTAGACCCTTTTACTTTGGTACTGTGTACTGTTCCTGTCTTAACTCTGTTCACCCGGACTTAGACATTTCATAGTATGACTTCCGAAGGAAGTTAGGACTTGAACATTGGAGAATATAATCATCAAATATCTATGATTAATATATCTAAACTACATATAATGATCTTTAATTACGGAGGTATACTGACCCAGTCTCTGACACTTACTCTGTATATTGCCCATACTTCATCATTTTAGGTTTTTAGACTAGAATCCTTTTATGCCTTGTTGTCAAACCAAATTGATCTCTCGGAGTGAAGTCTCTTTGCCTTGTTACTAGAATCTATTTTCCTTTTTTCCATCAATGAAAACACTCAATCATTCATAAGAACAGTGTCTCTTGCCAACAATCTCCCCCTTTGGCATTGATGGCAACACTTAGTGAAAAATGCTTATCTTCTCCCCCTTTCTATATACACTTTGTTTTTCTTCTCCCCCTTTGTTGTTTGCCCATTTTTCATGAGTTATCTTCTCCCCCTTTGACATCAATGGAAAAAGTGTATGTACAAGAGTCAAAAAATTTTCAAGACAATAGAACTACAAAAACTGTCATACTCTGCTGCATATGTACAAATACAATTTTCAACTTAATTTGATGTGGGTTGTAGGATGTCATTGAAGATGTTCTTGATTTGAACAAACTCTCCATCTTGACTATTCTTTGCATTTTCCAAACTTGAATATGGCCATTTATTAGGAAGACTAATTTCTCTACCTTCCATATATCAGAGTGTGTGTCAATTAGTGCACTTACCTACAGTGCTTCTGCTGCAAGATTTGACATTGAGTCTAGCTTAGGACTTATTAGTCCTCTCAATTGACACATTCTATTTTTCATTTGATCCCTCTTATTCATCATATTACTTAAGTCATTATGAATATTGATAACTTGTATCTCTTTGCTGCTTACTGACTCAACTGCCAGATCAAATGACTTAGAAATATTTGTCAACTACAGTTTCAGATCCTTGATCTTTTCTTCTAACTCCTTTGTGGCTTCTGGCCATGATAAACAAAATTTGTACAACTCACAAGCTTCTTTAATGGCACTCTGTATACCTTTTATTCCATCATCTAATAAAGTTTTATCATTGATCAACATGATTTTCAGCTTAGTTAATCTCTTTTC
This sequence comes from Cunninghamia lanceolata, assembly GCA_027924645.1. NCBI lineage: Eukaryota > Viridiplantae > Streptophyta > Pinopsida > Cupressales > Cupressaceae > Cunninghamia > Cunninghamia lanceolata. The sequence goes on along the minus strand of BSBN01000652.1, from coordinate 1,944,311 downwards.
ATCAAACTCTTTCCTTACTTTCATTTCTGTAGACTTTTCAAAAGATTCAAAATGCACACTTACTGAGTTTATGAGTCCCTTGAGTTCATTTATTGAAGACATTGATGTATCCTTTTGATATGATGGCATCAACTTCTCCAAAATGTTGGATGCCACACTAATGAGTTCAATGTCCTCTATATGTTACTTCAATATTTCTTCATGTGCCTTTGCTTGCACAATTGATACCAATTTAAATTTCTACATAGGGGACATTGAGTCCAAGTTTATTGGGCCTTGCAAATACTCAGGCTCATCCAAGACTTGTTTTTCTTTCTCTAAAAATTCCTTGATAAACTCAACAATGTCTCTTTCTATACTAGAGACTTCTTCTCTATCTTGCTTCAGAGGATCCAGATCCATAGCCTCAGTCACATCAACATTTTGCTCTAGTGTAGGGCTCTTCTCATCTTGTTCTTCTTCTTGATTGTTAGCTTTGTTCTATTCATCAGTTTGTTGATGCAGAGGAAGACTTGTCTCAGTTTGATCCCTATTAGTTGTATTCAGACCATTAGTAGTAGGGGCCTGGCCTTCTTTCTCCTTTAACTCTTCATCATTTTTATCTAACCCTTGACTTCCAGAATAGCTACATGACATCTCCAACACATGTTTCTTCATTATCATATATTGTTGGAAGATGAAATTCTTTCAACACTTTCAAAGTGATTTCCTTAGTCTCCTTGACTACCTCCTCAAGATCATCTGACATGAGAGTGTTCATCTTCCTCTTTGTTCTAAATCCTTTATATGGCACTTTAGAGACTTTTTTTTTCTTCTGATGTGATCTCCGGACATAACTTTATCAGTGTATGCTCTCTAAGTTCAACATCCTTAGCCATAGCAGCTTCCTTTCTTCCAGACATTATACTTCCCAAACTATCTAGGAGATCACTAATTATCTCAATGAGAGCTTTATTATATATATCCAAGCATTTTACAACAACATTCTCAATGATCCTTTTATCTACATCATTATAATCATCATACAATTGGGCAATAGGCTTTAGATTACCATCAATTGTAATGGCCTTCAAGACTTCCTCTAGACTTATTGTAGCCTGCACTTTCACAGGCTCTTCAGTCTTTGCTTTCTTTCTCCCTTTACCCTTACCAGAGGTCTTCTCCTTTGTGGCATCGAAGGGTTTTGCTTGATGAGAACTAGAAGATGGTGCATTCTGTGCCTTCATCTTCTTCATCTCTTCATCAATCTCAGTATCCTCATCATCAACTATACCAACAATGACATACACTCATTGATCTTTAGTCTTCTTTTTGCCTGTTTGCATTTCTGTAGTTGTTGTGGAGGGAACACCAGAACCTGTATCTCTTGTTCTTCCTTTTGGTGTAGTAGGTGCCTCTTGTTGCACCTCATGAACTTCCAGAGATTTATTAGCTTCCTTCAATTTTTTAGTTGTTCTTGCCCTTGTTTTAGCAACTTCTTCTTTTGCAATCCTTATGCTCTAGGCATATTCCTCCACTAATTTCCTCATATTTTTTTAGGTTTCTGGTTCCCTTAGTTCAACATGAACTTTTACAGATAATTTTTCATGAGTGCCAAATCTTGGGTCAGAGGTATCCCTAGGTTTGCTTAACATCAACTTGGCATAACCATCTAACACATCTGCATCTACTTCATACCCCATTGGCATAATCCAAACTGTTCTAGGCTCAACAGCATCCATCATACATTCATCTTTGTTGACAATGAAACATATATCATTTTTATATCTCTCAACAATTGATTCATGTATCCTTTGTCTAGAATGCATAGTTTTTTTAAAATTCTTAAAATAGCCCCACAGAGCTACATTCTGTGCATCTTTGTTTCCTATACCACTTAGGTGATTTCTAATTTGAATTGCATTTGGGTGACTGCTAGACCAGATCAACTTCATTGCTGGTAATTCTTGCATAAAATAGAAGAATAAGCACATGATCAATGTATCAAATTTGAAGGGATACTTGCTTTCTTTTGTCTTCTTTAGATTCTCCATTAGTTGTTACCAGAGCAATTCATAAAGATCATAGTCTTTATTTTTCTTAATCATCTCATAGGCTAGGTATATAGCAGTACTTGAGATAGAGTTCTCCTGGTTTGAGAAGTAGATTTTGTAGCCGATTACCATAGATGTAAACCTTACTGCATGGTCTTCAATGTCATTGAATACTAAAGCCCTTTTGTCAAATTTGGCTTTGGTGGCCATCACCACTGTGTCATTTTTCACCGCTTTTAGCATAGGAACTATTCTGGTAGAATTAAATCTAGTTACAACCCTTATCACATCCTTTGTGATCATAAATGGTCTTTCTAGCCACATTAATTCATCATGTATCCTACTTAAAACATACCGGACCCATTCATCTTCTGCAAATGCTAGGAATTCTATGTACTGAATGAATTTCTTCTCACTTCACGCCATATATTCTTCCTTCAGATCAAAATTGCCATGGCTTAGATTTTTAGATAGAGATCGTCAAACCTACTATCACCAAATTCTTCTATGGCAACATGAATGTATGTCCTAACATCTTCTGCAATCATTACACAAAACAGAATTTCCAAGAATGCAACATTTGGATTGACTTCTATTGATTTGAATGGATGTTTCTTGAACTTTGGTTGTGGTCTCTTAGTGATATCAAGTACTTGAGGAGATGCCATTTCTATAAGGATTTAAACAAATTTACACTAGGGTTTCAACTATAAATACCTTTTTATGCTGAACTAGGGTTTTCTTCACTTGAATCACTCTGAGTTGCTTTGAATCTTTGGAGATCATTAAAATTGCTTGGAGTTCACCTTTAGTTTCTCTTAGACACTTGATAACTTGAATGCAAAGTGAATTGTATGTCGAATGAACTCCTTTTTAACCCTTGTTATAATAACCTAGTCATCATAATTGTAGTCCTTCAAAAAACTATCAAACACTTCTCTATTAAGCTCAATCAATCTAGATTGCTCTGCAATTCTCCGCATTCGATCCTTTTCTACTAGAATTTATTTCAACAAATCTGTCATATGAATCTTTTCATCATATCTTCGTGCTGAATCCCAACATTGAATATCTAGCTAGGGGATTTTGATTTTCAATATAGCTCCCCCTAAGCCAGAGCTCCCAATTTACTTCCCAGAGGAAGTATCTGCACTAGAGACTGGTGTGGATCCATCCATGAGATTACTGACATCCTTCTTAATCCAGACCATGCTTATTTCCTTCTTGATTTGCCCTGGATCAATTTTGTTCTTACCTTTATCTTCTCTCTACTATGTTTTCCTCTTCTTTGTAGGATAGTCTCTTTTCTCATTCTTCGATCTGTAGAATCTTGCAATATGTCCAAACTTATTGCAATTGTAGCATACCACATTTCTCTATCCTTGATTCCTTCTATTGATTGAATTCATTCTAGTTTTGTATTGGTTAGCCATATGCCCAAATCTATTACATGCAAAGCACTTTCCATTGAATGATTGAGTATACCTTGCATTGTTAAAACCATTCCTAACCAGACTTCTACATTCATTTGATCTATGACCAATTTTCTTGCAATTGAAACATTGACCAAAGAATGATGGAACTTTTTGATTTATTCTTCTCCTACACTAAGTAGCCTTGTGACCAAACTTATTACAATTAAAACAATAGACATTGAAAGATGAGTACCTTTAAGCATTTGGTTGCCTGACCGGAGGTCTTCTGGATCTTCTTCTCTGATTCGTAAACTGGTTGCCTTTGTTTTTCCGCATCTCATGGTTTTCTTGTTTTGAATTACAACTTTCTCCTATTTCAAATCCCAAACCTTTCTTTTCATCTGGATTTTTCTGACTGTCAAGAAACTCATCAAGATTTGTAGAGCTTATTTTGAACTTTTGTTTGTAACTATTTGTCACCTCTAATTCAAACTTCAGAAGTATAATGTTCTTTGCCAGCTTTTTACATTGTTTAGATTTGTCTTTCATTATTTGATTCAAATGTTCCTAATCTTTTTCTTTCTCTTCAACCAGCCTTGATAAATTATTTAGGGTTTCATTTGATTCAATCAACTATTCACGTAGCTCTCTATTATTTTCTTTTGATCTGTTCACTTGCTCTCATAGCTTCAGGATGCATTCATCTGTTTCTCTAACATTTTCCTTCAAATCTTGGATATCAGCTTCATACTTATCAAGATCTTCAAGTGCTATTTTTTAATTCTTGATCAATTGTGATACTACCTAGAGTAGGATACCTTTTGGCTACCATGAGTACTCTTTCTTAGATTTTCCTTAAGCTGATAAACTTCTTCCAATGAACCTTGCTCTGATACCAATTGTTGAACACAAGGACTACTGAGAGGGGGGGTGAATAAGTATTCTATATAATAATTTCTTTGCATGCTCTTTAATCCATTTACCTAATTCAATGACATGAAAGTAGAATAAACATAGAAACAACAACCATAATGACATAACACATAGACACCAGGATTTTATGTGGAAAACTCAAAGAGGGAAAAACCATGGTGAGTGTTAGCTCACAATATATTATGATAACAATACTGAATTACAAAAGGCTCACTACCATGGGGATCACTACCAAAGGACTCACTGTCCAAAGAAGTGCTCACTACAGGTGGACTCACTGTCCAATAGAAATATAGAAGAGAGAAGGAGATTGGCTCACTACCAATAGTGAACTATTACAAATGCATCTACCATATGTCAGAGTATATTTGCATTGAAATCTTAATACACAGATTCAAATGTCTTCATTATTTCAACCCTGCTTTTCTGCTCTGCTACATATACTTTGTTTTATACCCTTATTTTTCTTTTCTGTTCTACAAACTAATTTTAATCATGCACAGATCAAATTCATAGTCCGTCCACATATATCCATACATCCAACACAAAAATCCATCGAGTATATATATTCACAACAAGATTTATCTCACAATCAGGTCGGCAAGGCAAACATGAAACGTGTATACAAATGTTATACCTTGTCAGCTTGATCTTGTGCACAAACACCAATGTGAACCCAAACCAACATACAATAGTCTTCATATAGGTCAGCACCAATCATTCAATCACTTACATTGATTGTTCAAACAATATATCTTCACCACATATAGATCTAACATGTCTGTCAGCTTATCCCTTAAGTACATACTTGACCAATTTATCTATCACAACATAACTCCCACTGCAGACCATATGAGACTTTAAAATTTATATCCAACATTCATTATTGATCTCTTAACATGCCTTCAAAGCTTTAAGACAAAATATGTAAGAGTAGAGGAATGCAAACTCTTTTACTTTGGTACTATGGAGTGTTCCTGTCTTAACTATGTTCACCCAGAGTTAGACATATCATAGTATGACTTCTGGAGGAAGTCATGACTTGAACATTGGAGCATATCATCACCGAATAGCTATGATTAACATATCTAAACCACATGTAATAATCTTCAATTGTGGAGGCATACTAACCCCATCTCTGAGACTTACTCTGTATACTACCTATACTTAGTCATTTTAGGTTTTCGGACTAGAATCCTTTTATGCCTTGTTGTCAAACTAAATTGATCTATTGGAGTGAAGTCTCTTTGCCTTGTTAGTGGAATCTCTTTGCCTTGTTTCCATCAATGACAACATTTAATCATTTATCAGAGCAGTGCCACCACTTTAGGCATGGCCACCGCTTTGCCCGAGGATGTGTGCACAAGATAGTACACCTTCACAGAGTCTAGGAGACGGTGTAAAGAAGGATTCAACATGCTAGCAGAATTTGAAGTAGACTATTGGCATTTGTGAGACTTTGACCTTAATCAAGAAATGACTACATCATGAAACAAATTTCATGTGTGGAGGCCAACATGGAATTTCTATTGTGGATAGTTCGTGGCTGTCAAAGAAATAGAAGCTGAGTAAACAATGCAAGAGCTGGAAATAACCGCAAGCCGTAAATAGATGGTGTGTTGTAAATGACTAACTGTATGGATTTTCTAACAAGTCCTGTAGTCAACTAAACATAATTGATTTTAAGATGTTCCATATAGTCAACGACCCACCAGTTGCTTACAACACACTGGCTAGTTAAGACATTCTGAAATAATAGAGGTTGATTTCGTGAAAGACCAAAAGGAGAATATAGCCTCTGCAAATAGTAAACAAACAACGACATGAATCTTTCAAAATTATGGGTGATGAAATCAAAGGCCGCTAATGGTTGTATAGTCATCTCATAATGAGCAGCTCCATCATAGACTGACGACCCTGATAGTGTCTTGCATCCTTTGATGGAGACCTCAAATTGCTAGTAAAAGCTAGAACTAACCACAATAAACTCTATTTTTGAGATGAAGTCGATTCTACAAAAGAGATTCATGATCTACAAATCTAATGGCGTGAGCCTGGGTAGAATAGGGCCAGAGTCGTCTGAGCAGTGGAAGATCTCAGATAGCTAGATAGATGAGAAGGGCCAAAATGGGTGCAGTAGAGGTGAAAACAACAAGCAAATTGTTGGAGAAAGCCACCAATGCAAGAAAAAAAACTCAATAAAACTTTGAAGATACAGAAAACTGCGAGTAGATTGATAGTCGATGGCTTGAAAAAAGAGCAGGTCATAAGTTGTGCAGGGTTGCTTTGTCGATGGAGGGTTACTTGGCCATTGTTGAGAGTCCAAATGTCAAAGAGGAACCTCAGTGGCAGATAGATGTAGATTCTTGGTGGCCTGAGCAAGCAAAAATCACAACCCCAAAATGCAAATCGTGACCAGAGCATGGAAAGGGTGGTGTGCAAGATTGAAATTACAAGCCAAACCTTGAACACAATGCTAGGGGATTCATCGTTGACCTTGGACATAGACTTCACCCTATAAATAACATCTACTAGAATGAAACCACCAATGAATGCGTGAAAGCCTACACAAAAGACTGCAATCGATCCAATACAACAAAGTGGAGGAGGCAAAATGTGCCTTCGAAAGACGTCATTTGAAGGGTCACATTGACTATCTCAGGCCTTCTGAACTCAATGACGTAGTCCATTTTGCTTCATGATCTGATGATAGAGCTAAGTGTTGTAGTCATCGATTCAGGAAGGAATGTGCAAGCATGGCTCTGATACCATGTTGGAGCAGCCAAGATCAACAAGCACAAATTGAATAACCTACCACAAGTGAAAAATGGAGCACAAAAACATATCTATCATATAAAATGAGAGTGTGTAAAATACAATGAGAAGCCTTGCATAAATAGGCAAGGAGAAGGAGGTACAAAAAGGTAGGACTGAACTACTGACTACTCCTACATGCATGCAACACTTGTCTAACTCACATGACATGTGTGAGGGAAAGTGGCAAGTCAAAAGGAAATAGGTGTCTCACATGTGTGAGTACACATGTCAAAATGAGACATACTCCTAAAAGACTAAGTAAACTTAAGCCTATGTGTGAATAGGTCAAACTTTCAAAGAGGTGACATCTAAACTAGTTAGATAATGAAGGGCACAAGCTTATTCTAACAACTACATATTACTTCACTAGATGGTCAAAAGCTATTCCAGTGAAATAAGCATATGAATCTATAGTCATTAAGTTTTTGAAAAATCTTATAAGTAGGTATGACATCCTAGAGACAATTATTACAAATAATGACAAGGTATTTACTCAAATGGGTATAACTCAATTTGCACTAAAGTATGGAATATATCTGAAAGCATCATCAAAGTACTATCTACAATGAAATGGACTTACTAAATCAACAAATATATATATTTTAGATTCATTGGAAGAATTGGTGCAAACTAGAAGAGATAGTGGCATGAACATTTAAAAGGGGCTCCATGGACTGACAAAATCACACCCAAATAGGCCATTGGGATGTCTCTATATACTTTTATATATATGGAAAAGAAGCAAGAATTTCCTCTAGTATTGGGCTTCCAACCCTTGAAATTTTATAGTAGATGGAAATTGACAAAAATGGACCTTTGACCAATAGACTTGTTGAGTTGGTATAACTAGAGGAGAAAAGAAGATTTACATATGACCAAATAGGAAAACATCAATAAAATTTTAAAACATTGTTACACAAAGGAGCTATAGCACAAAGTTTTAAAGTAGGTGGTCATGTTATAAAATGGGATGAGAACAAAACAAAGATGATTAAGTATGCAAAGTTTGATCCATTAAGGAGTGGTCCATCTCTCATCACTTCTTGTAAGCAGCAAATTCATTTGATCTTGCAACAATGTATGGGAATGTCTTGCCAATTCCAATAAATGGAATCCACCTGAAATTGAGCACATAAAAGGCCAAAGTACAATGCTGCTTGTAAATATTTCTATTTTAAAAAAATGGTTTTAGTTTAGTAATTATGGTTTCAAGAAAAAATTTGGTGTGCACTTTGAGAAAGGTTTTGAAAGGATAGAAAGATTTAAGGAAGGAATCTTCCATGTTCCAAAGGAAAATGCATGTCACATGGGTCAAAGATCACACGTATCAACAAGGACTTATGAAATGGAAAGCTACCACCTTCTAATCAAACATGTAAGCTCTTGAGGGTGGTAGTTAATCATTGCATGCATTCAATCAATGAAGCATGTCTTCAACTAATACTGACAAAGTAGTACAATGCAATCTTTCAAGTTGCTACAAATCATAATATGTAGTATCATAATAAAAGCACATCAAGATATAAGAAAAACTGAAAAGATAGCTAATCAAACACAATCATTAAATGGAAAGCATTTAGAGAAGAAGCATTCTAGATATTCATAAGGAATGGGAAATAAAAGTAATCTTCAAACAAGGACAAATTGGTGGTGAGAAAGGAGAGACCAAAGCACCAAGAGAACATAGATCTAGAACAATGATAGTAATGTCACAAGAAATGGGAACTAAAATAATGCAAGGATATGGTTTGATAGAGCCACCACCAACTAGTGGAAGGCTAGACATGAAGGCACTAGATTTGTCATATTCTTCATTCATAGAAACACACCATGATCATCTAATAATAAAATCTTCCTCTCCTCATCCCTTTTCACATACTATAGATGATAAAATACAAGATGATGTAGATTTCATGTATGATACCCATTTATTAAAAAACCCTAGCCAACTAAAAGAAGCAACATTCTAAAGAAGGAAAAATAGCATTGATGAGTTTGATGTACAAGAAATAGATAAATTTGTAGATAGAGTATGGACCTCTTATCTTCCAAGACACCTAGTTCCCATTATACATCCTTTCTATAAAATTGTTGTTGCGTGTGCAGAGCAGTATGACCCATCATCAGGGTCAACTAAAAAAAAAATATTGCCTTTACCTATGTTATATTTACCAAGAATATAAAGAAAATGTTAGGTATTCCTCCAGGAACCCGGTATGCTTCTCTAGATAGTTTGGTACATCATTGGGAGCATGTTCATAATCATGATAAATTTTTAGGGAGATTATATGTGGCAATACCTAGTAGGAAAGTTCAATGAAACCAAACAATTTAGAAAAGAGATTAAGAAGCAAGTGTGTAGTATAGTTTCATGGTTGTTGGGGTAGAATGATGATTCTATAGTTAGTCTTGAGCACTTGTACTACTAGAAATATTAAGGAATGTACCAGAAAGAACCCCTCTAAGATTTGACTTTATTCCGTTCTTAAAGGAGCAAATCCATTCACAGCTAGTAAACTTCTCAACAATGAAGATAGTCATACATGTCTCTTTTAATTTAGATGATACTACATCAATGTTACCATTTACATCCACATCTGAAGCCCAAAATATGTCATGAACAATATGGCTATGACCTAATAACATAATGGATTCCATAACTACATAAGACATCTTGTTTTCATTTTTTATAGAGCGATTCCCACAACCTACTATTATTTTAATCATTGTAGTTCCCCTCCTAAGATTTTTTATGTATAGGATAATTTTAAGTGAAATTTGAAAGGAAATTGGTTTTTTACTTAGGATAGCATAGCTATTAGGCTATATGGATTCATAGGTAAGGTGTACAAGCTCCCAAAGTATGTCACTCCTAGGGTTTTTGCACTTGAATATTTTAGGTAGTTTGATGTGATTGACATAGTCTACGGAAATGGAAGACAAAGAACAATCTTATTATTCACATCCCCTTGGCTATGAATGTATAGTCTTGAAAAGGCTAATAGTGGCAGGGGTACTTAATCAAAAACTAAAAAATTGCAACTAGACAAGATAGAAGACCAATGGTTCTTTGACCCAGAACATGCATTCACTAGTTTCTTGCAAAGAGCAAAGAGTATGGATAATAGAAGATTTGTGCACGTTCACTGTCTCATAGTAGAAAGTAAGATAAGTATTGAGGATAGTGATCATTCAAAGTACTTAGATGATTGGTCTTTCTTACAGCCTCCAACTGAAAAAGCCACTGCAACATCAATAATTACAACCTTATGAAACCTTCTATGAGAAGAAGGTAGAGAGAAAACCTAACTCAAGTATTGAACTCAAGAGTATGTTTCCTAGATTGGGATGGAAAAAGGAAAAAATGTCAGCATGGTGAAAATTTTGACAGGAAATTGGAAACATGAGCATTAAGCCAGGCGATCATCCAATTGATGAACATTGGGAGATTCTATATGATAAATCACATATAGAAATCCATTATTTATCATTTTCTATAGAAGAATATCAAGGTAGGGAGAAGGAACAAGAAGAGATTTAGTTGCAGAGGGTCTAGGTTCAAGCAAAAGCATAGCCACTAGAAAAACTACTAGTTATTGAGAAACCTAGACAAACCCATGCTCACATACCATAGAATCCTATTAAGACAAGCATAAATGAAAGACCTTCCCAATCTAAAATACCTAGCAACTCTACATCAGAATTATAATCTGGTCATAGTGATCAACAAGTGGATACTCCCATTCACCAAGAGGAAATACAAGGAAAAGAAAGAACCTTACAAGGTGCTACAGGAGGTAGAGATCCCCCTAAGGGTGATAAAGGAAAAGGGCTATAAAAAGTAGACGAGGAGCCTAATAAAATAACAAGAAAAAAGAAGGACCAAGGGTAGGAGCAATTAGCATAGGAGCGACATACACTGCATCTCATCATCATGGAGATGGATCCCACTATAAGTATGTTCTCTTCTCCTCCTGGTTTTAAACCCCAAAGATACACTTTGCAATACCCTACACCTGCCAAACAACAACCTCATTTTTTTTGAAATGTGGGAGGTTATGTGATGTTGCCTTTTCCAATTCCCTCCATACAACATCAACATGTTTAAGAACTCACCCATTCTTGACATGTGGTAACACAGAGATCTGATGAAGGGGCTCAAACCCCAATAGAAAAGGTTTTTTCCTCAACTAGACCATTAACCTTGGTACTTGTTCCTTATTTTCCCTATAAAGGCCAAATCCCCAGCTAGGAATTGTTATGGTAACTGATCCTACATTTTATGAGAAATAGATGTAAATTATATAGATGACAATGCAAAAAAGGAAAAATAAATAAATAAATAAGATGTAGCCTTAGCTACAAAAAGAATCAGGACAAGGTATAATCAAACTGAGGACTCCATTCATTTTTCTCATTTGACTCCCCTTCTTAACAAGACACAAGGACAAAGTCCTCTACAAACTACTAGGTAGCAATGATCATAATCAGTTCAAGGACACTCAGGTTGACAATAGAGTAGAATTCATGTAGGAAAGTATGAGGGTAGTTAGAATCTCACTAATTACTTCTGAGAGAAAACTCAAGAAAAAAACTAGTGAGTTGGAACATGTAAAACAAAATTTGAGGGATGTTTAATCAAGCCAAAGAAATATCTATTGCAAAGGAGGTTCATGAGGCTAGACTAATATAGTTAAACAACATCAAATAAAGACTTGCACAAAATGAGGATTCCTTAAGGAAGGATAAGACTGAGGTGGTTGATCCGAGAAATAAATTAGAGCAAGAGAAAGCGAAAGGTAAACAATTAGCTGAGAGATTGGAAAAGAAAGAAGTTGAATTTCTCAATGAGGTATCTCAAAATTGTACACATATAGTAGAGATGACCTCATTAAAGGAAAAAGTGGTTAAACATGAATATGGCCTTTAGAGATGTTATACTCAACTAGAGACTAATGAATAGAGCATTAAAGGTTTGATTGGCATATAGGCCAATTTAGAGAATCAGCTACAAAAGGAAAGGTAGAAAACTCTGACTTTGGATAATCATAAAAATGAGCTAGAGAAACTACCATAGGGATGGGAATTAATAAGAGCCTTGAGGAAGATGTTTTGGTTATCCATTTAGTCAAGCTTGGAGTCACTTTTTCCCACCCTCTAGTACATAGAAGCAGCTGTAGCAATAAGCGATGAGGTAGAAGGGAGGATAGAGGCCACATAAGAAATTATTTCCCCCATTGAGGACAAAGAAACAACATATCTTGGTATCCTATATGAGATCCCCTCCTCTAGACTGATGACAACAAGAATCCAAGATAGAAATGAGGTAACCTAGAAGCTTAATGATGTACTAGAGATGAAACAAGTTATTAGTTTATGCAAGGAACAATTCAAGGTTGTGACAAAGAAAGCATATGTGCTAACAAAAAATGAATACCTCCCCTTGGGAGGAAAAGTAAAGACTCACTGATGTTGGAAATTACAAGGAGTAGCTACAAGAAGCAGCACAAAATAATTATAGTGTCCCTGAAATAGTGTTAGTGCAAGAGGGGTTGGAAATTGGGCTATCTTGGAGTCTCAAGTAAGACTCAACATAGAGTAGTTGTAAAACATTTCATAGCACCCAAATTTGGAGCTAGAGAGGTGTTTCAAATTGCTAAGGTGAATTAATCGTCCAACCATGGAAGAGCTTAAGATTTTATTTTCTTGTCTGCAAAAGTTGTAATCTTTTATAAAAAGGAGACTCTTGTTTTGATCAACCTTAAGGCATTTTCATATTTTGTTACTAAAATTTTGAATGTTACTTTGATGCCCAATGGATGCATTGTTTCAAAAATATGGGATATATGCTCTTTTAAGAAAGAGCCCCCATGCATTACAAAAATTGTAGTGGATTTTCAACTACAAGTGCCTAAAATTTTTTCAACCTTTCTTTACTTTCTTTAGAAAAATATTACAAGTTTCTAATCATATATGCATTCTATCTCCATTCTTTACCTCTTGTTATTTTGGTTCTTCTCTCATATACAAGGACCTTTATTTTGATAGATGACTTTCAAGTGATTGGCTGCATATTCATTGTGTTATCATGTCATTTGATCAACCAACTTAAGAGATCATCTGATGGTTCATGGGATAGTGGCTCACAAAGTGTGAAAAATAACTCAAGGAATCATGTTATTGGCCCAACCTGGTATTGGAGCATCTGACATCATCATAAAAGTGAAGGACTTCTGAGGTGGGACCTGTGCGACAACAACAACAAAATATAGTGGCTACATGGCATTGCCACGAGCATTCATGATGGGAATTTGGAGTTTGTCTCTCAAAATTCCCACCATCCATTAGATTCACCAAATCACCTCCCTCATCCAATAGCCTGTGGGAACTAGTGAAAATAAATCCATACTTCTAAAGATTAAAAGCAAACATAATGCTCCCATGGATAATTGAAGAAATATTATAATACCTATTGATATCGATATTTAAGTCAAGTAGGTTAATCATCTTACCTACTAAAGTAATGGCCATTACTTCCTACAGATGGGCAACTCTCATGGTGTCCCAAATCTCTAAGGAAATCATTCGCACAAGGGAATTGATGAAAAACAAATATCTCCATGTATTTTGTGCACTTCCATTGATTTATCTTAAATGGTGACAACCACTAATTTAAAGGTGATATATGTTTCCTTTCCCCCTCCTCTATCAAGAGGAGAGATATAGCAATTTAGAAGAGATAATTTTACCTTGTAGCTAAGATAAATCCCATCCTGATGTCAGAAAAAATTCTTCCCTTGTATATTGCGAGATAAGTGACCTTCAAAGCTATATTCAGATCATATGTTTTTTTTATTTTCAATCAAAAGTAATATCATGATCTTCAACAATGAAGCTATTATTTTTTAAGTTATGAATCATTGATGTTGCTTGTGAAATATTGATTTCTATTTAGTTTAAATTATGATAATCCTTATTGACTATGTTATCATTAGTCAGTTCCTTATTCTTTGAATATGCAACAACTTCTCTGTGGCTTATGGTCATCTACAATTTAGTTATTTAGTTCCTTTTTTCATTGTCCTTACTCTTCTCCTTTTTCTCAAGAAGTTGTCGTAAGCCTCAAAGTTAGGGAACCATCCTTTATCCAGAGATTGACCAGCTAAGGTGGTTCTTCTACTTTAACTCTTACTTCTATTGTTGATAGTTTTAAGTAGTGTACATGCAAGGTGTAAGCCCTTGAGCATAAAAGACTGTTAATAGTTACTAGAATCTAGCTTAATCTGACTTTCATTTTGTGACTCAAATATACCAACAATAATTAGTAATTGATAGCCTAGTGCATATGTCTAGCACATTCTAAATAGTTTATCCCAATATAACCTCCTAGGCCTTTGAGGAGATTTTTCTTATCTATTTCTCCTAGAAAACTCAAAGCTAAAGTAAACTTGGTTTTGATTAAAAATGGGGAATATTTGATTCTTCCATTGAAGGAAAAATGTCTACTTATGATTGGCCTTGATTTATCAATGACCTAGGGTTTATAAAAAATAGATCAAAGTACATGGATTTCTCCTAGGCTTTATTACTAGCTTCTTATAAGAGAACTAAATTCAAGTTTTATGATATGGATGGGAACCTGTGTCAAGCCTAACTTAATAGATTTAATTCTCACAATGGGATTTCAAAGAGTTATTAGGGTAAATCAAATAGTAGCATCTTGGGAATGAATTATTCATATGCTATAAGTAACGAAAGGTTCTCAATCACTGCTAAATCTATAGAAAATATAGGAGTATAAGACATTAAGGGGTTTTATTTACGAGACTACACATAATGTCTCTATCCTACATAATCCACTAAGACCTAAAGGATTTCCTCATGAAGAGTCCGCAACACTTCAATAACTAAAATATTAATATAGTTTCTTGCATTTGCTAACTCATTATGCTAGGTTATAGACTTGAGAGACTTTTGAATTACAAGTCACATAGGCATCAAATTCTCTGGTCTACAAAATGAAGGTGAATTCAACAAATAATGTTGTTAATTCATTTAGTAAGACACTAGAAATACTTGCATACACTTATGTGTTTATGTTAGAACAAGAATGCTATATGAATACATGATTCAAATTTATCCCTTTGGAAAGATTATAATTCCTTAGACAATGTAGAATTTTTTCTTTCTAGTATAATTTAATTTGTCATAAATGTTATAACAAATACACCTTTAGACTTAACTACCCTTCCTTATGACAATATAGATTATCTTAGGATTTACTCAATTAAACATATATAGATAATGAAAACACATGAATTCATTATAGATTATGAGGTTAATAATTCACAAATAGTTGCTCTTAGAAAACCATCTCAATTCCTTGAAGCACCTTGTGTGACTCTTTCCTAGTTTTTTTAAACAATAATATGAAGATGACGCATCCCTCTTTTGGAAATATTTCATCCTAATATATCTTCCCAATGAATCTAGAATAATCTCAAGGTTCATCTATATTTTATGCCTATGGACATATCAAGATAAGGAGAATCCAAACATTTTTGCAAAAACCTAGTCCTACCTACTACAAGCTTAATTGCAGTTTAAGAACAAATTAATATCATGGATGTAACTAGTCCTAGGTACATACTTGCACACACATATACATGTGTGTTTACATTCACATAGGTATATATAGATATGTGTATACATACATAAAAATATAAACAAATTATGACTAAGAGAATGGGATTAGTTATTACCAATTTTGCATCTGCAAAATGCAATTGTTTACTCGAACACCAAGCCAAGTATCAAGCCTACTTTTCCAATTGGAAACTCTCGTAGTGGGGTATTTAGCTTCACAAGGGTTAATGGTGAGGTGAATAACCATTCAAATGTCTCCACTAATATGGTCAATGTAGGGCTTTAGCAATTTGAGAAATTTTGTGTCAATCTTTTCTTAGTCCTTTCCCTACTCTATTTCTCATAGAATTGTGCATTATTCATAGATAAGACTCAATCATTTTAAGAAAAGGACACACTTCCATAATAAGCATACACATCCTTATAGGAGTTTACATCAAAACATAAATAAACTTATTTATATTAGCTAGGAGAGCCACAATCACTCCATTAGGTCCAAGCACAAGTGAACAAGTGAGAAGGCAACACTATCCTCATACTAATTAAGATAGGTGCCATCCTATGTCCATTAAAATTACCATCATCTACCTATTGGTACCACTAAGATGGCCATTATCCATAATAGGGATGACCATAGAGTTTTGTTCTCTAGACAAGGGTAGCTATACAGATCCACCAAGGCCCTTAATGTTGATCATTTTTTAATTATTTCTCCTACCACATATGACCTGGAGTACTTAATTAATGGACTCATCCTTATCACTAGCTCACATGCATACTTCACTTACACAAATTATATCAAAACATATGTGGACTTATATAATAGACTTGACATCACAAGATATAATATTACATTAATGCAGAACATTATTTTGACTATTTAACAACACTAGGCTTCAACCCAACCACACACTTTTTCAAGAACTTCTTCAACTCCTTTATTCTGTAATACACTTCAGTTCTCTATTTTCTTGACAATATTTCATATGAATTCCACAACTTCATAAAATTGACAACCATAAAAGTTTGATCTCTATTGATGTATATAGTTCTATGAGCTTCCTCTCAGGATTTTACTAGTTAGTTTCAATGGTAGATTATATATTAGAATAATCATACATAATTCCTAATTTATGAATTATTTCATTCCTTGGGTCTCCTTATTCCATCAAAAAATTTAGCTCTAGTTGATTTCTATTATGATTAGGTGGGTGATTCACCTTTTCCTAGGCATGTGAGATTTTTATTAAATCTAAGCTTATTCACTTTGAGGGCAGTATCCGTGGGGTCTATTTGGTTGATTACATCTTACAATTGGAATCCTCTTACTATAACTCTTAGCTCACACCTAGCCTCTCTATTCCTTATAATTTATCTTGTTAATTAATCATCACTAGAAACCAATGAATTCTCATGAAATTATATACCCCTCTTCTACTTGGTTTGGTCCATGTCAACATTTGAATTGCACACAATAATTTTTTTAAAGCATTAAATATCTTGATATAATATACAAAATTAGAAAATAAGAAAACCTATGAATCCAATTCAAATCCAAGTAGTCATTTAAATGCCAATTAAATGACAAAACATTGATTAGCCCAACATCACTTTAAATAACAATTAAGTACTTCTCATCAGCTTGAATAAAAATAAATCTAATTTCTTTTCATTTGAATACATTTATCAAATGAAAAACATGTCATTCAGGTCTATTACATGGAAAACACAAAATCAAGACAATAATTCCTTATTTACCATGACCATAATTTAATTTAACACTCATGAAACATTGGACCATCAGTCTTCATCAAAAGATATGTATTAAACATCAAGACCACTAATGGCTTATTAGTTTAAAAGGAAATTTTAATATCATCCATGACATTGATTTTTAAATTCATTAGGATTTTATCCAATTATAGTTCCTTAAAAAGTTAGGAAACAACAAGGTATTACAAATATACAATAAACTATCTATAATACTTAAATTTGGTGTAGGAGATTGACATTGTTTATGATAAAATAAGAATGGATTTTTGATAGGGCCCAAACCCTATTAAAAAAGAATAGAACATTTCTAGTGAAGCTACCAAACAAGAAACACAACAAGAACCAAGTTGCTCAAAATAAAAAAGGACCTAAGAATCTAGCCTAAACAATGTCAGACCCTGACCTATTCATCATCACACCCTTAACCCTAGTGTGTGAATGGTAGAAGAACATGGGAAGACCTTTGTTCCACCTTTGAACAACAGACCAAGGAATGTTATGTTTCAATTCCTTAAACCTAGGAGAACGATGTAGGGATGCCCCATAGAAAGCCCAACCATGGGCTCTACACAAACAGAGGAACATCTAGCAAGAGATGCTAACCAACAAACAATTGTATCAAGAATAGACAACTACTGCACCAAAATAGAGGGAAGAATAGGAGTAGTGGTGGGTAGCTAAGCAACCAAATCTTGAGTAGAGTGGGACTCACCAGCCTTTGTAGGAATCTCACTAGGTCCAAAAGGAACAAGTACTAGAGAGGGGGAAGGTGACAATGACTCCCTTGAATCAACTGCCAAGCTATCCATATACATAGTA
This sequence comes from Cunninghamia lanceolata, assembly GCA_027924645.1. NCBI lineage: Eukaryota > Viridiplantae > Streptophyta > Pinopsida > Cupressales > Cupressaceae > Cunninghamia > Cunninghamia lanceolata. Next base: position 1,925,875 of record BSBN01000652.1, on the reverse strand, counting down.
AGATGGTGGGGAAGGGCATTATGCCACCACGTAGAGGAGGATGACTTGCAGATAGCATAGGGAAAATCCAAAGTTAAATTCCTAGTGGTGAAGTAATGCTGGCATTGAAATGAGATGCCCTTGTAATTGATAGATTCAGACCAAGGATGACCATTCACATATAAAATAACCTCACAAAGTAGAGCCTTTGAAAATAGTTTTGACATTGTTGTGGCACTTGAGATTTGGTTATTTAAGAATTAGTGGGCTAGAATTGTTGTCCAAGAAGCACATGGTTAAAGAATTGTCAATGGTAGATCAACCACAACAAATTTGTTAAAGAATTCACTTGCAATTCTAGTAGGCAAATTATAGAGAGCAAGGGAACCTCTCAAATTGGTGCATTCAAATTTGTGTGGACACATGCAAAACCTCTAAATTAGAAAAAATAGGTATTGCATAAACTTAATTGATCATTTTAGAAAAAAAAAAACATCGATGCTCCTTTTAAAACAAAAGTTTGGAGAATTTGGTCTTTTTCAACAATTTAAATCCTTAGTGGAGAAACATTGTGACTATTTATAATTAAGGTATTGAGAATGGATATAGGATGATAATTTGTATCAATAGCATATCATGATTACTAAAATATGAATCGAACCAAAATATAATTTTCAATGAGATATATAGTACAAAAAAATGGGGTAGTGGAGTAGAAGAACATAACAATAGATGAAATGGCAAGAAGTATGGTCAAAGAAAAAGAGCTTACAAATATTTTTTGGGTTGAATTTGTAGCTTGGTCAATCTACTTATTAAATAGATGAATAATTTTTTTGAGGATTTGATTCCATAAGATATATGGAGAAAAAAAAAAGTGGTAGTCATTTAAGAGTTGGTAGATGCATTATATATGTGGATGTATTTGAGGATGAAAAAACAAGTTGGATAATAAAGGAGAAAAATACATATTTCTTGATTATTGTGAGTAACCAAATCCTTGTACAAGTTTTATAGTTGAATTACCAAAGAAATTATAATAAGTAGAGATGTTATTTTCTATGAAGATGAATCTTAGAAATGGACAAGAAAAGGAGAATAACAAAAATCAATAGTCATTCAAATAGAAAATTTAAATGAAAAAGTCACAAATAAACCATCTATACCTAACAATGTTTGATTCTTCTATAAATAACAACCCTATTTAATCTTAAAATTCATCATCTTGTGCAAGGAAAAGGTGTAGCCTAGCTAATGAAAGACATTGAAGATAAGGAGCTTGAGATATATGAGGTAACTGGAAATGAAAATGAATATGATAAGTTTGCTAACTTTTCTTTATTTTCTAAATTTTGACACAATTTATTTCAAAGATGAAATTAAGAATAGTAAATGGGTAAAAGATATAGGTGAAGAAATTGATTCCATATAGAAAAGATAAATATGGGAATTCATAGATCTTCCAACAAGGAAGAAAAATATTGATATGAAATGAGTGTCCAAGAAAAAGTTTAATGTGAGTGGTGACATTAAAAATTATAAAGAAAAATTAGTCACAAAAAGGTATTCACAAAATATTATTATTGATTAGAATGAAAGTTATTCAACTATAGCAAGGGTTAACACAATAAGAATTCTTCTAGCATTAGTAGGTCAACAAAAATGGGAAGTCTATAAATGGATGTTAATTTTGCATTTCTAAATGGAGAGCAGGAAGAAGAGGATTACATTGATCAACCACTAGGTTATGAATCTAAAGGAAAGAAAGGAAAATTCTATAAATTGAATAAAATGTTATATGGACTCAAGAAAGTACCTAGGGTTCAGTATAACTACATTGATTTTTATGTTTTGAAGAATGGATTTTCCATGTAATAAAGTGAGCTTACTCTTTATATCAGAGTATGTAAATAAGGACAAATATTGATAGTATGTTTGTAGTTAATATGATTTATATTAGGAATGATGATAATGAAACTACTATAACAATGTAAAGAGAATTATAAGAAAGTCTAATCGTTATGCCAAAGTTGTAATAGCCTACCATAGCATAATGCTAGCCCATGAGAGAGGTTATAAGAAAGTCTGGATCGAGGGGGATTCCCTCAATATAGTTGAATGTCTTAAGGAAATCCAACCCCCAAGCTAGATCATTGATATTATTATAAAGGATTCTATTAATATGATCAAATCCTTTGAGAATGTTTAAATTTCCCATATTTTTTGGGAAGGAAATGGGTTGGATGACGTGATTGCCAATGAGGGGGTGACTTCCCATGACATTATAAGGTATGAAAAGCTCTCAAAAATGCCAAGCAAGGTGAATTTTTTTGCAATTAATGAAGGTAATCATAATAATTATAGCATTGTATCCAAGAATTGATCTCATTAAAACTTTTTAGTTCACCACACGCTTTCTGGGTAGGAAAAATAACATGTTGGTTAGGAAAGGGAAAGTGTTCTGTCTTAAGTAAACATTGGAGTCTTCTGAGAGAGAAGTTAGGAAAGAGATGGATATGGGAGGAGACAGAAATAGGATCGAGCCTTGTTCCGATGATGGCGTCTACAAGTGGCTCTATTTGTGGAAAATCATGCAGGAAGGGGGACTTGCCCCCCTCATGGAGAAGTTGCATGGCTCAGATCCTGTAGCTACTAATATGTTTGCTAAAGTGTGGAAGGGAAGAAAAGTGAGAGTGTATGGAATTGAGACTGAAATCTCTAAAGAGTTTATAGTTGAGATAACAAGCCTATCTATGGAGGGAAGGAAGTTCTTTAGGGATAGAAAAGTGGGAGAAGAAGGGATGAAAGCTTTCTTCAAAGGCAATGAGAGGAATGTGCTAGTTGAATTCAACACTGGCAGTTATGAGAGAAAATCTATCAAACCCATTTGGGGGGAAGTTGTTGAGATTCACATGTATTATGTGACCCTGGAAGGTAGGTTCACTACTGTTTAAAATTATCACTTCATACTTCTAAACCATTTCAGGCATCGTTTACTTGTTTCTTTTCTATTATACATGTTATCTTCCATGGAATTTTCTATAAAAGAACATTAGAAAAACCCTAGGATACCTGTTATGCATGAGGGTTTATTTTTTCTCATCATGGAGCATATTAAAGCCATGGTACCTATGGTAAAGGTGAAGAGAAGTGCTGAGAAAAAGGCAAAATCCCCATTGTTGATTATTCTACATCCACGGAAGATGAGACTGTAGGAGATGACATAGACCCTGATTGGGCTGGGGAGGAGGACTCTATGGAGGTGCTCTCCACTCCACATTCCTCTAAAGCGGAGGAGAAGGGTAACATTGAAAAATGTAAGAGGACCTATGAGAAGAAAACTCCAACCCAATAGGGCAAAGCAAGAGAAAACTCTTGGTCTACTGATTATACCAGGGAGGGAGCTGGAGATGAAGGGTTAACAGAGAAGAAGGGGGGAAATCAAAACAAGGGTAAATTTAGAAGAAGTGCAAGCAAAGCTAGGATGATATGGAGAACCTTGAGAAGAACACTGGTGAGAGAGGCAAGAAAATTCACAAACTAAAGTTGAAAATGGGGAGGGCTGAGAAACCTAAATGTGATCAAGTCAAGGGTTTGGTTATGGAGGATCCTGGGATTTTTGTCCCTTTTCCTCCTATTCTAGATCCTTGTAGTAAGCTCCCCAAGAACTTCCAGTTCCTTGTGTCTTCTACCTCAAATAGGGAAGAGCTATCTGATGCTATGGATATGGTGAAGGAGACTATTAATGACCATCACGAGTTAACGAAATGGTTTTCTATCAAGATAAATAGGATTAATATCAATTTAACTGTAATTCAGGAAAGGATGGGGAGGGGAGTTTGTTGGATCTAGGGCACACAACTGAGAGGGGGGGGGGTGAATCAGTTGTATAAAACTTCTTGTCTTTCAAACACTTAATTCTCTGATGTTAGTTAGCAGTATATCAAACAGTCATCCATGGAAGCATAATGCATAAACACAAGAGCAGATAAGCATCAACACATTGAACACCAAGATTTTGACGTGGAAAACCCGGTTAAGGGAAAAACCACGGGGTGATTAACCCAAGAATTATTCTCTGTTAGAAGAATAAAGAAAAATGAATGGCACATGCCAATAAGGGCTCACTGCCCGAGCACACTGCTCACAAAGAGGCCCACTGCCTACAAGGAGACACACTGTCTACAAAGTGATGAAAATCACAGTCTTGAACTGGAGAATGACATCTCTACCATGTCCGGATCAGTTCCAATTAAGCCCAACAATCTCTGCTCTGCCTTTCGCACGTTTCTTCGCTATACCATACTCATCCTCATGCCACACCTTGAAATGAACTCACAAACCGTTATTTATACAAGACATCAACTTAGGAACAAACATCTAAGTCGGCAAACAACCATAGGAGTATCCGCAAGATGAATAACACATCCGGTCGGCCATCACAAGAACATTCGCAGGATGAACAACTCATCCGGTCGGCTAAACAAAGCAAGAACTTCATCCGGAAGAATAACTTCAATTTCGGGCCCTACCATCAATGCGGACCAACAACACAACCTAAACATGATCCAAGAACCTTCACAAGCCTGTCTGAATGTCCGGATACATCCGCACTTTCTCTGCTTACTGGGATCTCTTGTCTTTCTCATCCAGAACTTCAAGAACACAGTCTGTCGCCACTGTCATAATGCAAGAGGTACTTCCGGACCTCCAAATCATACACAAATCAGAATGACACATCACAAGGACATCCCAAACACTCCTTCCAATCCGCAGATTAGGATGATACAATTCCAGACCTCACCGGACCCTTTTGTGATCCTCTGTCACCTCTGGATACTTGCCGGACCCGGTTCTATACCGGCAGCCATAACTCCTTCAGATCTTCATGCGGACCTCTGAAATCTTAACTGTAGCATCTCAAGACTCATATCTACTAACCCTTTAATCCGCATCCTCCTGTTCTCATTCTATACAGTACATTTACCTTCTTCTCATCACTGTTCTTCACTATTCCTGACTGAGGCTAATTTTCTCAATATCCTCAGCACACAGCTCATCAAATCCTTCTTGTTAATGCAATATGAGTATGTTGACATCAATGACAACACTGGATAACCTCATACTTGCAACAATCTCCCCCTTTGTCATTGATGGCAACATATGATGTGAAAAACCATTTAGACAAGAACTTCAACTTTTCATATGTCTTCTCTTCCTTTACTGCTCCCCCTTTGATCATCAACCACTTATTTTTCACATGTCTTCTCTCCCCCTTTGACATCAATGGCAAAGGGCTCATACTTGCAATTCTCATGCATCAGAATCATACCAGCTGCTCCCCCTTAGTTGCAGCTCCCCATTAGTCCGGATCACAAGATATGACTGTGATAGCCACCGGACTGATGCACATCAGTGCATCTTAGTTCATCACCGGAGGGGCCATGACCCCTAACTTCTCCCGGAGATATTCAAAAGAGTCCTTGGGAAGAGGTTTTGTAAAGATATCTGCAATCTGATCCTTGGAGGGAACATACTCCAATCTGACTTCTTCCTTGTTTACTTGTTCTCTCAAAAAGTGAAATTTGATAGATATGTGCTTAGTCTTAGAATGCAATACCGGATTCTTGGAAATATTAATTGCACTTGAATTATCACAGAAAATTGTGATAGGCTCCTCATATTCAACTTTGATGTCTCTTAGCATCTGCTTCATCCATAAGATTTGAGTGCAGCTACCTGCTGCTGCAATGTATTCTGCTTCAGTTGTAGACAGAGATATTGCATCTTGTTTCTTACTTAGCCAAGAAACCAATCTCTTCCCCAAAAAGAATGCTCCACCATTAGTGCTCTTCCGGTCATCCACATCTCCTGCCCAATCTGCATCTGTGTAAGCATGAAGAGAGAAATCCGGATAACCTCATACTTGCAACAATCTCCCCCTTTGTCATTGATGGCAACATATGATGTGAAAAACCATTTAGACAAGAACTTCAACTTTTCATATGTCTTCTCTTCCTTTAGACATCAATGACAACACTGGATAACTTCATACTTGCAACAATCTCCCCCTTTGTCATTGATGGCAACATATGATGTGAAAAACCATTTAGACAAGAACTTCAACTTTTCATATGTCTTCTCTTCCTTTACTGCTCCCCCTTTGATCATCAACCACTTGTTTTTCACATGTCTTCTCTCCCCCTTTGACATCAATGGCAAAGGGCTCATACTTGCAATTCTCATGCATCAGAATCATACCAGCTGCTCCCCCTTAGTTGCAGCTCCCCATTAGTCCGGATCACAAGATATGACTGTGATAGCCACCGGACTGATGCACATCAGTGCATCTTAGTTCATCACCGGAGGGGCCATGACCCCTAACTTCTCCCGGAGATATTCAAAAGAGTCCTTGGGAAGAGGTTTTGTAAAGATATCTGCAATCTGATCCTTGGAGGGAACATACTCCAATCTGACTTCTTCCTTGTTTACTTGTTCTCTCAAAAAGTGAAATTTGATAGATATGTGCTTAGTCTTAGAATGCAATACCGGATTCTTGGAAATATTAATTGCACTTGAATTATCACAGAAAATTGTGATAGGCTCCTCATATTCAACTTTGATGTCTCTTAGCATCTGCTTCATCCATAAGATTTGAGTGCAGCTACCTGCTGCTGCAATGTATTCTGCTTCAGTTGCAGACAGAGATATTGCATCTTGTTTCTTACTTAGCCAAGAAACCAATCTCTTCCCCAAAAAGAATGCTCCACCACTAGTGCTCTTCCGGTCATCCACATCTCCTGCCCAATCTGCATCTGTGTAAGCATGAAGAGAGAAATCCGGATCTCTAGGATACCATAGACCATACTCAACTGTTCCTTTCAAGTATCTAAAAATTCTTTTGATTGCCATAACATGAGATTCTCTAGGATCAGCCTGGAATCTTGCCACAAGACCAACAGCCTGCATTATATCTGGTCTAGTTTGAGTGAGATACAACAATCCACCAATCATTGATCTATACTTTGTCTGATCTGCCTTTGGAGAATCATCATCTTTGCTTAACTTACATCCAGTTGCCATAGGAGTGTTCATAGGCTTTGAGTCTTCCATACCAAATTTCTTTAACAATTCTTTCACATATTTGGTCTGAGAAATGAAGATCCCTTCTTTTGTTTGAGTAATTTGCAGACCCAAGAAGAAATTCATTTCACCAAGCATAGACATTTCAAACTCACTTTTCATCTGATTTGCAAAAGTTTTGCACATACTATCTCTTCCTCCAAAAATGATATCATCCACAAACACTTCAACAATCAGAATGTTTTCATGATCAATTTTGAAATATAAGTTACTGTCAGCAGTACCTTTGTTGAATCCAATCTGCACAAGATGCTTATCCAACCTTTCATACCATGCTCTAGGGGCTTGCTTCAATCCATACAAAGCTTTCTTCAACTTGCAGACCATATCATTATTATCAGACAATTGAAATCCATCCAGTTGTTCAATGTAGACTTCTTCTTCCAGATCACCATTTAGGAAGGCAGACTTGACATCCATCTGATATACCTTGAAGTCTTTGAAGGCAGCAAATGCAAGAAGTAATCTGACTGCTTCAATTCTTGCTACCGGAGCAAAAGTCTCTTCAAAGTCAATTCCTTCTATTTGAGAGTAGCCTTTGCAGACCAATCTAGCTTTGTTTCTGATTACTTCACCAGCTTCATTTAGTTTGTTCCGGAAGACCCACTTGGTTCCAATTACATTCCTGTCTCTAGGTCTGGGAACAAGATCCCAAGTATGATTTTTCTCAATTTGCATCAATTCATCTTTCATTGCTTTGGTCCAGTTTTCATCATTGCAGGCTTCATTTATTGTTTTAGGTTCAATCTTTGAAATCAGACAACATTCATTCTGATTTTGAGCAATATTCCTTCTAGTTTGTACACCTTTGCTTCTATCACCTATGATCTGATCTTCAGAGTGATTCAGTCTTACATACCTTGGAATTTTGGGAGTATCCAGCACTGCTGTTTCTTGATCAGGCTCATTCAAACCTATCTCTTCTTCCTGATTTACCGGATCAGGCTGACTCTGTCTCACCGGAGAGGATTGAGGTCCTTGAACACTGTCTTGGTCATCTTCATCAAACTCATAAAATCTTGAAGGCTTCTCAATTCCTTCATCAACCTTTACATTGGTGCTTTCTATCATCTTCCTCAATCTCTTATTGTAACACTGGTATGCTTTGCTTTGAGTGGAGTAGCCCAAGAAAATTCCTTCATCACTTCTAGCATCAAACTTTCCTAGATCTTCATCTCTTTTAATATAGCACTTGCTACCAAATACTCTGAAATATTTCACAGTAGGAGTGATGCCAAACCAGAGTTCATAGGGGGTCTTACCGGTGTTGTTTCTGATTTGAACTCGATTGAGAGTGTAGACTGCAGTGCTGATAGCTTCTTTCCAAAACATTTGAGGAACATTTGCTTCCAACATCATTGTCCTAGCAGCTTCCTAGATGGTCCGGTTCTTTCTCTCAACTACTCCATTCTGCTGTGGAGTCTTAGGAGTAGACAACTGTCTCCTTATACCCTGTTTCTCACAAAAATCAATGAATTCACCAGATGTAAATTCACCACCTCTATCAGACCTTAGACACTTTAGTTTCAATCCGGTTTGATTCTCCACCATAGCTTTGAAGATTTTGAATTTCTCAAAAGCTTCTGATTTTTCTTTTAGAAAGGTAACCCACATCATCCGGGAATGATCATCAATTAACAACATGAAATATCAATCACCTTGCAGACTCTTGATTCTTGTCGGACCACATAGATCAGTATGTACTAATTCCAACAATCCGGTAGAAGACTGATCTTTGCTTTTAAAAGAGACTCTGCTTTGTTTACCTAACTGACATTCTTTACACACACTATTTGTAGGTTTCATCAACTTTGGAAGATCTCTCACAGCCTGAGTATTGCTTATTTTGATGATGTTATCAAAATTTACATGACACATTCTTCTATGCCATAACCAACTCTGATCAATTTGAACAAACAAACAACTTTTATTTGAACCAACCAGATGAAAGATGTTACCTCTTGTCTGAGTACCGGATGCAATTTTAGTTCCGGAGCTTGTAAAGATTCTGCATTTTCCATTCTTGAACCGGAGATCATAGCCTTTGTCCACTAACTGACCAACACTGAGAAGATTGTGCTTCAATCCTTCAACATACAGTACATTTCCTGTTTTGCTCTTACCATCAAAGGAAATAGTTCCCCTACCTCTGATTCTGCCAGCAGAATTGTCACCAAACTTTACCATTCCTCCTTCATATCTTTCCAAGTCTAAGAACTTATTCTTGTCACCAGTCATATGGTGAGAACATCCACTGTCAATAACCCAATCATCCTTTTCTTCCACTTGAGCAGCCAAGGCTTTTTCAACAACTTTGTGATTGACAGATTCAGAGAGCATGGAATCTTCTTCCTTGATGGCTATAAACACCCACTCATTTCCGGATTTGTTTCCTGGTTCTGATTCATCATCTGTTACTCCTTCATTGTCATCTTCTTCATGAACATAATAGCAATTCTTTTGAAACCTTTGTCTGTGAGTATTAGATCTTGCAGATCTCTCCGGACATCTTGAGGCAAAATGACCAATCTTATTGCAGTTGAAACACTTAAAGGGTAGTTTTCCTTCATACTTACCGGATCCTCTTGGCAGTCTTTTTGCAATGAGGGCTTCAAGTTGAGCTGTTTCTGCTTCTTCTTCTTCCATGTCTCTTCTTGCTTGATCATACCATGACATTTTCCTTGATGAGTTTTCACCCGGATCAAATCTCTGTTTGCCTTTCACATAGGCACTGGCTTTGAAAGCAGATTCAGTCTTGGGTGGATCATCTCCAAACTCGGTCATTTCAAATGCAGCTAGTTTGCCAGCCAGTTGTTCTCTTGTGACAGTTGTGTGGGCTCTGAATTCATCAATGGCAGCAACTTTGATTTTGTAGGCAGCAGGAAGGGATCTTAGGATTTTGCAGACAATCTCATTTTCATCTAAAGTTCCACCAGCATTTCTGATTCCACATACTAGCTCATTTACTCTTGGCATAAAGGTAGTGATGTTTTCATCATCTCTCATTTTCAATCTTTCAAATTTCCCTTTCAGACTTTGCAACCTTGCACTTTTGACAAACTCATCTCCTTCATACAGAAGTTCCAATTTAGTTAGGATCTCATATGCAGTGGGTAGGTCAGTGACATTCGAGAGATCTGAGTCATTCAATGCACTTAGAAGAGCTTCCTTGGTCCGCAGATTGTTTTCAGCTTCTGTGATTTCATTCAGAGTTGTCGGACCACCTTGTGGAGGTACATATGGTTTTGAAATCATACCCAGGTATGCTTTTCCCATGCATTCCAAGTGACACTTCATGCGACCTTTCCAAAGAGTGAAGTTGGTTCCATCGAACTTCAGACTATCCTTCTTGTATGACGACATCCTGGATCTCCTCAAGCGGTTAAGCTCTTGTCAGAGGAACTTGGCTCTGATACCAATTGTTGGATCTAGGGCACACAACTGAGAGGGGGGGGGGTGAATCAGTTGTATAAAACTTCTTGTCTTTCAAACACTTAATTCTCTGATGTTAGTTAGCAGTATATCAAACAGTCATCCATGGAAGCATAATGCATAAACACAAGAGCAGATAAGCATCAACACATTGAACACCAAGATTTTGACGTGGAAAACCCGGTTAAGGGAAAAACCATGGGGTGATTAACCCAAGAATTATTCTCTATTAGAAGAATAAAGAAAAATGAATGGCACATGCCAATAAGGGCTCACTGCCCGAGCACACTGCTCACAAAGAGGCCCACTGCCTACAAGGAGACACACTGTCTACAAAGTAATGAAAATCACAGTCTTGAACTGGAGAATGACATCTCTACCATGTCCGGATCAGTTCCAATTAAGCCCAACAATCTCTGCTCTGCCTTTCGCACGTTTCTTTGCTATACCATACTCATCCTCATGCCACACCTTGAAATGAACTCACAAACCGTTATTTATACAAGACATCAACTTAGGAACAAACATCTAAGTTGGCAAACAACCATAGGAGTATCCGCAAGATGAATAACACATCCGGTCGGCCATCACAAGAACATTCGCAGGATGAACAACTCATCCGGTCGGCTAAACAAAGCAAGAACTTCATCCGGAAGAATAACTTCAATTCCGGGCCCTACCATCAATGCGGACCAACAACACAACCTAAACATGATCCAAGAACCTTCACAAGCCTGTCTGAATGTCCGGATACATCCGCACTTTCTCTGCTTACTGGGATCTCTTGTCTTTCTCATCCGGAACTTCAAGAACACAGTCTGTCGCCACTGTCATAATGCAAGAGGTACTTCCGAACCTCCAAATCATACACAAATCAGAATGACACATCACAAGGACATCCCAAACACTCCTTCCAATCCGCAGATTAGGATGATACAATTCCGGACCTCACCGGACCCTTTTGTGATCCTCTGTCACCTCTGGATACTTGCCGGACCTGGTTCTATACCGGTAGCCATAACTCCTTCAGATCTTCATGCGGACCTCTGAAATCTTAACTGTAGCATCTCAAGACTCATATCTACTAACCCTTTAATCCGCATCCTCCGGTTCTCATTCTATACAGTACATTTACCTTCTTCTCATCACTGTTCTTCACTGTTCCTGACTGAGGCTAATTTTCTCAATATCCTCAGCACACAGCTCATCAAATCCTTCTTGTTAATGCAATATGAGTATGTTGACATCAATGACAACACTGGATAACCTCATACTTGCAACAGAGTTGAGATAGATGATAAAATGGATAAGGAAATTAAGATATCTTGGGAGGCCATTTTGAAGTTCAATCAACTAGAGAAGGATATGGTGTCTCATAGCTAGGATCATGATACCCGCTTGAGAAAGGTGGAAACTAAAATGAAAGAAGTTAAGAAAAAACTAGAAAGAATGCTAGAAATTAGTAAGTGCACCATACAAAATAGCATGGAAGACATTCAGATTCTTATAGAGAAGCTTAAGGAGCTAAAGGAGGAACACGTGTTTGATAAGGAGGAAGAAACAAATGCTGAAGGTAAGCAACATAATACTGGTAACAAAGGAAAATAGGGAAAGAGCACTGAGTAGAGGAGCTCAAGTTTTAGAACCAGAGGCAATAAAAAGAAGTCTTTCCAAGAGGAAAAGGCTGAGCTACTTAGCTTTGCTAAACTTCACGGAGAATTCTAGAAGTAGGAGTTGGCTTCCGCAGAAACTCTTAAGAGTATGTGATCATGTTGATGGGTATTGGGTGGATTGGTGGATGGTGGGCTATAGTATGTTTGCTATTAGTATAGTTCATTACTATATCTAGGCTCTTTTTCTTTCTTCTTTGTTTTTTGATCTTTGGCTACTATCCTACCATGTATAGTCTTTGGGACAGCTTTTAGTTGTAGGGTTTCAGGGTCCCTTCAAAACCCATTTTACCCCTTTAATAGAAAACAATGGAAAGAGAATTTGAGATGATTGACTTAGGGATGATGAAATACTTTCTAGAAATTGAAGTTTGTCAAATGAATGATGGAATATTTATTTCACAAAGTAAATACATAAACGATAGTTTAGAGAGATTTAGAGTAGAGAACAAAAACTAACTTGCACACATGTTACCATAGGACAAAAATTACTGAAGGATGAGAACAAAAAAATTGGATGAACTCAGAACAAATGATTTGTTGGAATTTAGATTTACCTAATGTCCACTGGGCGAGACATAATGTATGTGATTAGTTTAATTTTATGATTTATGGAGACAACAAAGGACACTCACTTGCAAGTAGGAAGAATAATTATGAGATATGTAAATGGAACTAATGATCATCATGTTTTTCTAAGCAATGATTATTAATCTTGGACTTGTTGGAAATATTGATAGTGATTGGGCTAAAAATATTGATGATAGAAAAAGTATATATATATATATATATATATATATATATATATATATATATATATCTTGGATCAAGTGTAGTCTTTTGGTATTCTAGAAAATCATTTATTTTTTCACTTTCAACTATTGAAGAATATATTGTACCTACATCAACCACTTATCAAGTAGTATGATTTAAAAAGGTTTTGTATGAATTGAATCTACTACATGAAGATATAAAACAAAATATTTTGTGATAATAATGCAACCATAGGATTATCAAAGAATCTAATTTTCATGGAAGAAGTAAACACATTGATTTCAATTTCATTTCATCTAAGAGTTTATTGGTTAAAGAGAACTTAAATTTTAGTTTTTGATGTCAAAGGAACAAGTTACAAAAATATTTATAATTTTTTTGACACAAGAGGATTTGAGCAACTAAAAAGAAATCTCAGAGCAATCAATTTCAAACTATATGCATAGGAATGATCAAATCAAGACTAAGGGTGGGTGTTACAAATATTATCTTTCCCTTTACATCTTCTTTTGTATAGTTGTATTAGTGAATAGACACCTAATCCACAAGAGCATTTTATAATATAGAATAGTCTAGAAATATATGCATCTTGTTGTAGAAGCTATCAAGGTATTACTTAAAATTGTCTAAATATAAGACAAGTTCTTGAAGTCATTGGAAATGTATGTATTTTGTATAAAATTATAATTAATACTAGATGTAATAGATTAGATGAAGAAAAAATAAAAAGCAACAACATTAATTTATAGAACTAATATTTTGCTAATAACAAATTAAATTTTCCATGTATACCTTATTTTGTGTTTTTACATTCTAAACAACAACCTATTTTTTATGATTTTTTTAATAAAATAAGAGATTCTTCCAAAACAAAAGCATTAGTATGAAATAGACCATACTTGATTTCAACATTCATATCATTAGATGTTCTAACTATTCTATAGTGAACTAACGGTCAATAGTAATTTAAAACTTTATAAAAATAGGAAAAAAATGCCATAAAAATCTTAAGAAATAAGTTGATAGGTATTACTAAAAGATACTAAGATGAATATTTCATTACAAGATCTAAAGAAAATAGTGGAAAATAAATGCCATAAAAATCTTAAGAAATTAGTTGATAGGTATTACTAAAAGATACTAAGATGAATATTTCATTACAAGATCTAAAGAAAATAATGGAAAACAAATGTCATGATAGTGTTTTAGATCTTTACCCTTTGAGAATGTAAGAGAATAATATTTTATCTAGGATTAGGTCTAATCTCATGGTCTTCTAAGAAACAATTTGTTGTTTCCCTTTCAACTATTGAAGTAGAAAATGTTGTAACTAAATCAACCACTTGTCAAGTAGTGTGGTTTTAAAAAGTTTTGGATGAGCTCAAACAAATATATGAATCTGCAACAAAAATATTTTATGATAATAATGCAACCATATCATTGTCAAAGACTTCAGTTTATCATAGAAGAAGTAAACACATTGATATTAGATCTCATTTCATCTAAATGCTTATTGGTAATGGGGGAATTAAATTAGAATTTTTCAAGTCAAAGAAAAGTGTTGCAAACATATTTATAAAAGTTTTGGGAAAAGAAGATTTTGAGTGACTACGAAGAAATCTTGGAGCAATCAATTTCAGATCAAATGCATAGTAATATTCGAATCAAGAATAAAGAAGGGTGTTAGAAATATTATCTTGCCCCTCACATCATCTTTTGTATAGTTGCATTAGTGAACATATATCTAATCCACAAGAACATTTTACATTTAGAATCATCTAGAGTATATTTATTTTGTTGTAGAAGCTATTTGTAGTGAAAAACAAGTCCAATAAACCTATACAATAGAAGTAGTGCATACACAGTCTAAAAAAGAAAAAAAAAATAATGGAAAAGAAAACACAATACACAATATTTTTACTTGAGAAAACCCTCTAGGTAAAATACCCAAAACAATAAAAAATTTCACTATTGTAAAAATTTAACTATTGTCCAATATAATAATGAATCTCTTTGGCTTCTCCCTTAAGAATGTGACAATATAAATAGACAGATCCAAAGAAGTTCCATATATTGCATGAAAACATGCAAAAGATAAAACATGAGTACTTTAAAACATGGGCAAAAATAGGAAAAAAACCCAAAATAACATCCAATTTTGATCCCACCCTGATTATTAAAGATAGAAGGTATGCAACACTTATCCAACACTATCAAAGTATTATTTAAAATTATCTAGATATAAGAAAAATTCTACAAGTCACTAGAAATATATGCATTTTGTACAAAAGTATAATTAACAGCTGATGTAACAGATTCAATAAGGAAAAATAAGTAGCAACAACATTCTCTAAAACAATTATTTTGCTAATATAAAATTAAGTTTTTATATAACTTATTTTATATTTTTACTTTTTAAAGAACCTATTTTCAGTATTTTTTTAAATAAAATAGAAGTTTGGTCCAAAACAGAGCATTATTCTAAAGAGAGTACATCCAATTTCAACAATACTTTCATGAAATGGTCTGTCCATTCTGTAATGTCAAATAACCGTCAATTCTTGTTTAAAACTTTATAAAAATAGAAACAGAATGCCAGAAAAAACTTTAAGAACTTGGATGTAAGGTATTATTAAGAAACAATAAGATGAATATTTCTTTAATAAATTAGAAGAGAAAACTGAGAAACAAATGCCATGATATTATCTTAGATCTTTACCGTTTTAAAGACCATTGATGAAGTGAAGATAAATCAGAGAAACTAGTTTTCTATTCCACCTCTCAGGTCCTCCGAAACCATGAGAAAAGTAAAGATTTGACTACTCTTCTAAGATTTAGGAAGCCTTTGAGGGGAGTAGAAAACAACTCCCTTTGACCGTTTGACACGACAAACCATGTAGAGAGTTGAACCAAAACCTATGAAAACCTAAAGATATATATAATATCATATAAAATAAAGGAATACATTTGAATTGTGTATTTTGAGAATCATTCTGGCCAATTTATAGAGATTTTGAAGAAAGAAAATAAAATAATCCAGAACCGTTCAAAATATTCTCAAGCGATCACATGTTATCTACAATTTATAGCTACACCATTCCTTTCTTGACGCTGGCAAACATGAATGATCTCTTTGGAAAAAGACATTCTATTCTTCCTAAAGGATAAGCATTGCCAATTGGAGAATTCTAACGATTGTTCATTTTTGTGCGGTCAGTCTATCGTAAGATCGTCTAAATATTTAAGTGTAGATTGAAGTGTCGACAAATAGTAAAACTTGACCTTCAATAAAGCTTACGTTGCACAGATGATTTTAGAATATTTTACTCATGGATGAATAAAGTGCCAATGTTATTCTTCAATCCTCACCAAGAAAAAGTATTCATATCTTTGACTTGTAACCCCATAATGTTTACATAAAACATACATACATATACATACATTAGGACTAAGAGAATGGGATTAGATATTACAAATTTTGCATCTGCAAAATGCAATTGTTCACTTAGAGACCAAGGCAAGTATCAAGCTTACTTTTCCAATTGACAACTCTCATAATGGGGTATTTATCTTAACAAGGGTTATGGTGAGGTGAATAACCATCCAAACGTCTTAACTAATATGGTCAATGAATGGCTTTAACAGTTTGAGGAATTTTATGTCAATCTTCTCTGAGTCCTTTCCCTACTCTATTTCTGATGGACTTGCACATTATTAACAAATAAGATTTAATCATTTTAAAAAAAGACTCACTGGTTTCATAGGCATACACCTCCTTATAGGAGTTGACATCAAAACATACGTAAACTTATTTATATTAGGAGAGCCTTAATCACTCCATTAGGTCCAAGCACAAGTGAACAAGTGAGAAGGCAACACTATCCACATACTAACTAAGATAGATGTCATCCTCTGTCCATCAAAATTGCCATCATTTACCTTTTGATACCACTGAGATGGCCATTGTCCATAATAAGGATGACCATAGAGTTTTATTCTCTAGACAAGGGTAGCTATATACAGATCCACCAAGTCCTCAATGTTGATCATTTTTCTTATTTCTCCAACCACATATGACTTGGAGTACTTAATTCATAGATTGATCCTTATCATTAGCTCACATGCATACTTCACTTACACAAAATATATCCAAACATACATGGACTAATATAATAAACTTGACATCACAAGACTTAATTTTACATTCATGTAGAAAATTATTTTGACTATTGATCAACACTAGGCTTCAACCCAAAGCATACACTTTATCAAGAACTTATTCAAATCCTTTATTCTTTAATATACTCCACTTCTCTATGTGCTTGACAATATGTCATATGAATGTCCACAGCTTCATAAAATTGACAACCTTCAATGTTCAATCTCTATTGGTATATATAGTTCTCTGAGCTTCCTCTCAAGATTTTACTAGTTAGTTTCAATGGTTCTAATTCTTTCTTAGAATAAGCATACATCATTTCCTAATGTAGGAATTATTTCATTTCTTGGATCTCCTTATTCCATCCAAAATATTAGCTGTAGTTGATTGCTATTATGATTAGTGGGTGATTCTCCTTTTCCTAGGCATGTGAGATTTTTCTTAAATCTAAGCTTATTCACTTTGAGTGTCATCTCCTTGGGGTCTATTTGGTTGCTTACATCTTACAATTGGAATCATCTTGCTATAACTCTTAGCTCACACCTAGGCTCTCTATTCCTTATAAGGTATCTTGCTGATGAATCATCACTAGAAACCAATGAATTCTCATGAAATTGTATACCCTCTTCTACTTTGGTTTGTTCCATGTCAACATTTGACTTGCACACAATAATTTTGTCAAAGCATTAAATTTTTTGAGATAATATAGAAAATTAGGAAATAAGCAAATCTATGAATCCAATACCAGCCCAAGTAATCATTTGAATGCCAATTAAACTACAAAACATTGATTAGCCCAACATCATTTTAAATAACCATTAATTATTATCAACTTGAATAAAAATAAATCTAATTTCTTTTTCATTTGAATACCTTTATCAAGTGAAAAACATGTCATTCAGGTCTATTACATGGAAAACACAAAATCAAGACTATAATTCCTTATTTATCATGACCGTAATTTAATTTAACACTCATGAAACATTGAACCACCACTCTTCATCAAAAGATATATATTAAATATCAAGATCAACAATGGCTTGTTAGTTTACAAGGCAATTTTAATATCATCCATGACATTCGTTTCTAAATTCCTTAGGATTTTACCCAATTACGATTCCTCAAAAAGTTAGGAAACAACAAGGTATTACAAATATATAATGAACTATCTATAATAGTTAAATTTGGTGTACAAGATTGACATTGTTTATAATAAAATAAGAATGGATTTTTGATAGGGCCCAAACCCATTTACAAAATAATAAAAAATTTGTAGCGAAGCTACCAAACAAGAAACACAGCAAGAACCAAGTTCCTAAAAATAAAAAAGAACCTAAGGATCAAGCATAAACAATGTCAAACCCTGATCTATTCATCCTCATACCCTTAACCTTGGTGTATGAATGGTAAACAAACTTGGAAAGACCTTTCTTCCAGCTTTGAACAACTGACAAAGAAATGTTATCTTCTAAGTCTTCATATCTAGGAGAAGGGGGTGGGCATGTCCCCACAGATAGCCCAACCATAGGCTCTACACAATCAGAGATGTATCTAGCAGGAGATACTGACCGACGAATAACTGTATGAGGAGTAGACAGGTGCTGCACCAAAATAGAGGGAAGAACAGGAGTAGTGGTGGGTAGCTGAGCAACTAAATCCTAAGCAAAGTGTGACTCACCAGCCATTGTAGGAGTCTCACTAGGTCTAGAAGGAACAACTACTAGAGTGGGGGAAGGTGGCAACGACTCCCCTGAATCAGCTTCCAAGCTTTCCAGATGCACAGTAAGATTGTGGGGAAGGGCATTCTGCCACCACGTAGAGGAGGCTGACTTGTGGATAGCACAGGGAGAATCCAAAGCTAAATGGCTAGTGGTGAAGCAATGCTAGCATCGAAATGGGATGCTCTAATAATTGACAGATTCAGACCAAGGCTGCCCATTCACCTATAAAATAACCTCACCAAGTAGAGCCTTTGGCAACAAGATTGACATTGTTGTGGCACTTGAGATTGGGTTATTTAAGAATTAGTGGGCTAGCATTGTTGTCCAAAAAGCGCATGGTTAAGGAATTGTCAATGATAGAACAACCAAAATAAATTTATGAAGGATGTATTTTAGGCAAACAACATAGAGATGCAATTCAAGTAGGCAAATTATAGAGTAAGGGCACCTCTCAAGTTGGTGCATTCAAATTTGTACACATGCAAAACCCCTAAATTAGAAAAAGTATAGGTATTACATGAACTTCATCGACTATTTTATAAAAAAAAAAGGATTCTCTTCCTAAAACAATTTTTTTGGGGATAATTTCGTATTTATCAACAATTTAAATCCTTAGTGGAGAAACATAGTGGATATTATATTAAGGTATTGAGAATGGGTATAGGAGGATAACTTGTATCAATAGCATATCATGATTATTAAAATATGAATGGAACCAAAAGATAATTTACAATGATATATATAGAGCAACAAAATGGAGTGCTGACTACTGAGTAGAAGAACATAACAATAGCTGAAATGGCAAGAAATATGGTCAAAGAAAAAGTGCTTTCAAATAGTTTTTAGGTTGAATTTGTAGCTTGGTCAATCTACTTATTAAATAGATGAATAAAAAATATTTTTGACACTAGTAGAGTTTGGGCAAATAAATGATCACGTGACTAAAACTTTTAGTCATGTGACTGGAACATTTAGTCATTCTACTAATTTTTTGCAACACAACTATAAATGACTAAATAAATGACTAATTTGATCGTTGGATAAAAAACATAACTAAATAATTAATCACACAAATAATAATGACTAAATAATTGGTCACACATTATTTTAGATAATAGATTGCTTTTTTAAAAATAATATATATTACTATTTTTCCACATCTTTTAAATATAATATATTTAAAAAATACATATTAATTTAACTAAACTATAACATCTAAAAGTAATAAAAAAACACTTCCCAATATAATTTTATAATAATTACATCCCACATATTATTTAATATAGCAACTCTCAAAAGGGGCAAGTGCAGTCATTTTATTTTGCTTTATTATAGACTCAAAGAATGACCGGCTATTTAAAACAATAATTTAACCTTAATTATATTATTATTATATAATTATTATTTATATATATATATATTTTAAAAAACAAAGGGGTAAAAACTTTATTAGAAATCAGAAAAGAGCATTACAATAATAACCAAGGGACCCAGCCCCAGACAACAAGGCAAAAAGCCCACAGCATAAAACAACATCAACTATCCCCATGTATCCTCCTATCCTCCTCGAAGAACCGGTCTAAATCCAGATGTAGCTCAGGGTTAACCTGATCCCAATCCTCAACCTTCCAACCACTATCATGCTCAGAGGCCCATTTGGCCAAGTAGTCGGTAGCATGATTCCACTCCCTCAGGATGTGAACAAAGGATGCTTCCTCCATCTGAGAACTAACCTGAAGAATCTGCTGAACCACCGAAGCCAACTGCCAATTAATATCAGACATCTTTCACTCATTCAAGAGATTAATCAAAATCTGTGAATCAACTTCACATATAACTTTTCTCCATCCCAAAGCAAGGGCCCTCTCAATAGCATATAGAATTGCCAAACCCTCCATGAAGTTAACAGTCTTCACCCCCTCATGAATAGAGAATAGAAAAATCACTGACCCAACTGAGTCCCTGCCAACTCCACCAATTCCAACAGGCCCAGGATTTCCCCTAGAAGAACCATTAGTATTGATCTTTAAAAATCCATTGGGAGGAGGTAACCACCTGCCAACCTGTTGAACCCTCTTTTTCCCATGCCTACAGTTCCTAGAACTGACAAAAGAAGAATGAATTTCTTGAAGACCCAGTCTGGCCACCAAATCATCATCACCTCTCTCCAAGGGGAAAACCACGTCACATTTAGCTGAAACTGACTCCTGCACTATTCCTAGCATACACATCCAAACTTGCCAACCCACCAACTTCTAATCACGAAAAATTTGGCGGTTCCACTCCAGCCAAATCTGCCAAAGTAGAAAGGTAGGACCCATGAACCAAAATTCTTGCAAAAAGGAAGCCATAGAAGGAGGTCTTCCCATACTATCACAGAATTCAACCAAGGAGCATCCATGAATACAAGGAAGCTTCCACACCTCCCACCACCAATGCCAAAGCTGCACAACAAAGGGGCACCGGAAGAACAAATGTGAAGAATCCTCTTCTGCTCCCCCACACAAAACATAAATTGAAGGTCCTTGAAATCCCCATTTACGAATGTTATCCTAGGTTAAGCACCTATTCCAAGCCAAAGTCCAAACAAAGCAGTTGCATTTAGGCCACAAGAGTTTATTCCACACCCTTTTCCACCAATGAACCTCTACCTCCGTTAGCTTCTAAGCCAATAACACCTGATAACTAGAAGCAATAGAGTAAACCCCCTTAGGATTATGGGTCCAAGAAAGAATATCCTCTTCCAGAAGAGAACTACAACTCCTACTATGAAGAATCTTGTGAAGCTCAGCACTATCTTCTACCAGTCCCAAATCTGGCCACACTGCGGGATCCTTCCAATGAGCTACCTCCAACTGACCCAAAGAAGCAACAGACTTGAAGTCACTCACCCTAGCCCAGCTAGCCTCGAGAAATCTTTGGCACAAAGGAAGAAGGTTGGGGAACTGAAAAGTAAGTGGAGGGAATCCATCCCAAGAATCTGACCAAAAGAGAGCTTCAGTTCCCCATCTACAAATCCAAAATAAACCTTCCTTGATAAGCTTTGCACCCTTCTGAAGAGTATTCAAAATCACTGAACCTTTCCCCTCAAGAGGGTAACGAGGGAGATCCTACCGAGGAATCCCCGAGAAATGCTTATGAGATAATATCCTAGCCCACGGCTGATCCTGTTCCACACACCATCTCCAAAATAGCTTAGCAGCCACAGCCACTCCAGACAATGCAGACTGTCGAAGACCAAGAACACCAAATTGCTTTGGGCTGCACACAACATCCCACCTGACTAGGCTCCACTTGGAGCAAGACAAACTTCCCGCCCATAAGAACTGCCTTGCAAGAGAATCCAACTCCATCAGAAATTCCATCAGAGCCACCTGAAACATACATCTGTAGGTAGGAAGAGCCTACACCACCGACTTGAGAAGCTGAACCCACCCCGCAAAAGATAACCATCTATGGGTCCAATGATTAAGTTTTACACGGAGCTTATCAATAATATTCTGCCAAGAACCCTTGGGAAGATGGCGAATAGAAATTGGGAAACCCAGATACGTCAAAGGGAGAACCCCTATCTAAAACCTCAAGATATTAGCAATTCTTCTTTGAATGGGGGTCGACGTATTGAAGAAGAATATGGATGACTTCTCCTCATTAATCAATTGTCCTGAAGCAACAAGATATATGTCCAAAACCTGCCTCAAGTTAGTAGCTTCCCTAACAGTAGCCATCCCCATCAAGGCAGTATCATCAACAAACTGTAAATGAGATTGTGGAGGCAAGTCTCCACCCCATCACCAACCCTGAATGGTGCCAAGCTCCACCCTTCTTTTCAACAAACGTCCAAGGCCTTCCATAAGAAGTAGAAAAAGATACAGAGAAAGAGGATCCCATTGGCACAAACCCCTTGAGGCACCAAAAAGTTTAGAATGATCTCCATTTATCAAAACTGAGAAGGAAACAAACGTGACACAGCTCATGACCCATTGGATCCACTCCACACCAAAACCAAAAGAAACAAGGATCTTCTACAAAAAAGACCATCTAACCTTGTCATAAGCCTTAGCCATATCTAGCTTAATGAACATAGCCTTCTCGTGGGAGTTGTCCATGGTGTGGATGGTCTCCGTAGCAATGACAACCCCATCAAGAATCTGTCGACCTGCCACAAATCCACTCTGTTCCTCCGAAATCAGCACTTTAAGCCACTTCTTCAATCTCTCAGCCATTAACTTAGAAATAATTTTGTAAGCCACATTACAAAGAGAGATAGGCCGAAACTGAGATAACCTATCAGCCCCTTCACACTTGGGTATGAGAGCAAGGAAGGTGGAATTTAGACATGAAGCATCTGCTTATTCCTCTGGGACTCAAGGACAACTGCCAGAAGATCCAACTTTATGATATCCCAGAATTCTTGAAAAAATTCAATCGGAAAACCATCAGGACCAGGAGATTTACCCTTCTTCATCTGAAACACAATCCCCTCCAGCTCATCAAGAGAGACATCTTTCATCAGAGACTCATTCACCTCCCTAGAGACCAACTGAGAAATACAAGAAAGAACCTATGCTTCCTCAACAGAGCCCCCTCGAGAATCCTCCCTAAATAAAGTAGCAAAATACTAAGATGCCTCAGCAGAGATTTCCTGAAACCAGGCAAGACATTCACCCCTATCATTCACCAGAAAAGGAATGGAATTACCATGCCTCCTGTCCTTCACAGAATTGAAGAAGAAGGCAGTGTTTTTATCACCTTCCTCTAACCATTCAACCCGAGCCTTTTGCTTCCAATAGATTTCTTCCCACAATTCAAATTCCTCAACCACTTTCATAGTCTTAGCCTCCTCCCTTAGAAGATCCTCAGAGGCCCCATTCTCATGAATCAACCGTGTAATATTATTCAACTCCTCCTAGGCAGCAACCTTAGCATGAAAGATATTACAAAAACATCACCGATTCCACCTTTTAAGCTGATATTTGACAAACTAAAGAAGCTTGGAGAATGTGTACATTGCCATACCAAAAGTTAGTCTACCAATCCACCACCACTCAGCCACATGTTCATGAAGAGTAGGATCCCGTAACCACATAATCTGGAACTTGAATGAGGGAGAACGAGGCCCCCGAGTAGAGATAATACTAAGCTTAATAGGCCAATGATCAGAACCTCTCCAATCAAGAATTTCAAATTGAGTGGACCATAAGTCTCCAACCCAATAACAGGAAACCAAGAATCGATCAAGCCTCTTAGCAACACAACTCTCACCAATTCTCCTATTATTCCAAGTGAAGTGACCATTACTTGGCAGAACATCAATAAGATTTAATTCAAAAATGCTATCTCTAAATAATAAAGCAGAAGGCTCCAACCTAGGAATACCACCTCTTTTCTCAGACAACTCCACAATAGCATTAAAATTGCCAGCCATAACCCACAGATGGTAAGGAGGTAAGCTACGAACAAAATGAAGATGGGACCATAGAAGTTGTTTACCTAGAAACTCAACAGGAGCATACACATTAGAGAGGAGAATACACTCACCAGTCTCATACCAAGAGGCGACTAGAGATATAGAGGATCTAGAGGACATCCACCAGAGAGGGAAAAACTTTCGAGGGTTCCAAAAACAAGCCACCCCTCCAAAAGCACCAAGAGCCCCCATACACTGGCATTCACCATATTTCCACAACTTAGGAGCCATGGCCAACATATTATCTACAGATAATTTAGTCTCCTAAAGAAAAAGAACATCCGGAGAATGATTCCTAACCAAATCACGAACAACATTTTGTCGAGGGCCACTATTCAAGCCCCTTACATTCCATGAGAGAACAATCATTTCTGGGGGCATGAAAAATGTGAATCCAGAGTCTTGACTGACCCTGACTCCACCAAAGTTTCCCCAGTTAATTTAATCTTCTCCATATCCTTTTTCCTTCCCAGCTTGGAAGTCCTGTCACCAACCCCTTTCTTTAGTTCAATTTGCTGTATACCCAAATGAGAGGAGGCCAAAGAGCTCCTCCCCACATTCTTGCCTCCTTTTAGGGGCAATGGGGAACCACCTCTACCACTCTTCAAAGCTCCAATAGAAGATTCTTGTTCAGTCTGGACAATCAATTGTTGATCCGTATCCATCTGCCCAACCCCAATCTCTTACACAACCTGCATGGCCTCCAATGGTGGCCCATCCCGTCCTGTACCCAAAGTTACCTAATCCAAGTTCAGCAACCCTAGATTCATTTCCCCCTGGCTGAGATCATCCAGCACCTCAAACCTATTAAAAGTTTCATCAACCTGCCTCTCCCTCAAGGTCTGCTTCTGGCCCCGATTCCTATTACGAGCCTTGACAGGGACATAGCCATCATCTCTATTACCATCACCCAGAATAGGCTCCTTACCATTATCAGCCCTAGGTGGATTACGAGGAGGTTGAGAAGGTTGGGGCACCACAGGCTTAGCCCTAGGGCACCTACGCTGCAAGTGACCATATTCATGACAGACGACACCGAAAAGGTAGGGTTTCATAATCTAGCTGTTGCACCCAAGTATATGATCCAACACTCACTTCAATATAATCTGACAGTGGCTTGCTTAAATCAATTTCTACACAGATACGAGAAAAAGTCATTACCTTTTTATACTATGTCTATTGTGAAGACCCAACAGGTTTACCGAGCACTGAAGCCACCAAATGCAACACGTCATCCCACCAACACTCAACTAGAAACCATGACAACCGAACCCAAACTGGGATCTAACTCAGTAATGCCTCAGTCAGGTTGAAGCCAACATGCCATGGCTTGATAAACAAACCCACCTAGTTATAAAAATAGGGGCCACCCTCGAAGACCTTATTCTGATCTGCCATGCAATCAAAAGAGACAATAAAAAAGTTATTCGCAAGGAGCCTAATCTCCATCTCCCCCTCTGGCATCCAAGTCCGCTAAGCCCAGGATTCCAAAAATTGTAGCGAGACTCTCAAACCCATGAACTTGCAATAAAAAGAGTGCCTTGAGTAGTATTCAATATCATCTGCAAGCATTTCCATTAGAATAATCAACTTCGGTCACTCTTTGCATCTTTCCAAACACCCATTAATCTTCGTTATTCAGGAACCACTAACCGATCCTAGATCATTCATCTCCATCTTTGAAGAAAATAGCATATTATCAAAAACATTCACTCCATGTGCCAAAGGCTTCAAACCAACTGCTAATCGAAAATCCAAATTGGGGCTAGCCCCAGATGTTTCCCCACCCTGCATAGCAAAAAACAAGATCCCCAGCAGGCATGCAAACCCCCAGGACACGTTTGTAAGAAATGGAAAAGGACAAGACCCCAAGGGAAGGACTAAAACCCTTCCACCCACGAGCCACCCAAACAGCAGCAAGAAGGCCTCCAGAAAAGAAAAAACCCACCAACACCACCCTGAAAGCTTCAAAAAACCCCCCCCACAATGTAGAAGCAAGCAACACACAGAGAACGAGCTAGGGCACGGTCGCCCTAGCTCGGCTTGCAGAGCACACGACTGCCATCCTACATCTGATGGCTCTTAGATCATTATATAATTATTATATTATTCTTACTATTATATTAAATTTATTACTAATTATTATATTTCAATATTATATATAATTATATTAAATTATCTTATATTATATCTATATCTATATTCTATTATTATTGTTGATATTTTAATATATCACCATTTATTTTCTTTCCTCAAAACGTCATTTAGGGAATTTTTTATGATTTAAAAATTTGAATGCTAAAGGTGGACTTAGGTGCCAAATGGTTAAGAGGGAAAAGAGTGAGAGAAAGAAAAAAAGAGCATGAATTTCAGTTTTGTTAACCCACGTAGCATGGAGGAGCATTTAGGGTTTTCAGTCTATCTTTATTGCCTTGTTACAGTTACTTTGCATGGTATGGGATGAAGGGGAGATGGCATGGATCGAGTCTTCCACTATTGTCTGCATGAAGGAGGCACCTAGTTGTTGGTTTTTGACACATATTGGACATGTTGTAGGGAATGAAGATGTTTTTTTCAGCATGTTGTTGTTGTTGTTGGAAGAGTCTCAGGAGTTTGAAACAAGTCATACCCACATGTTCAGAGGTTTTCAAGGGTAGCTATAGTGTAATTTCATGCATATCTCCAGGTTTGATATCCGTTGGGTTTTTCTTTTTCCAAATAAGCAACGTTGGGTGTTCATAGTTGAGATATAGTGTCTTTCATTTGTAAAGTCCAATGAGATGTGTAAAAAAAGGGGTAATATTAATACCCTGTGATAGTTATTTTAAGGGTTTAGTGTCAATTTTTAAATGCATCTATAGAAGCTTCATGAAGTTTGCAAGGCAAAATGGGGCAATATGAATACTCTGTGATAACCATTTTAGGAACTGAGAGATAATCTAAATAGGGATTAATGTGATAATCCATTCTTAATAGTCCTAGAAAACAATAGAGAAGACTATTATATGAAGACTTTTATATGCATGATCATCAAATATGAAGGACATGATATGCATTCCTATAGAATATAGTCATCATTCAATCAAACATGAGGACAACCCTTTCAATACAAGACCACAACTTGGGTGAAATGACAGTGACTTCATGAAATATGAAGGGAGAGATTTCATGAGTGAAGTCATAGGCCTAACCACGTAAGACCATTCACAAGCCTCTAAATTTGTGCACTAACAAATATGATTCCAAATAGAAGACAATGGTCATAAAAGAAATCTTTCAATATAGTCCATAAAGAACATTGCAAAGAATAGTCCTATGTTCAAAAGGACAAATAGATGACTTTTATAGGAGGTAGATTATGCACTAAAAAGGATAGCCTTTACCTATGTCTCAACATTCTAGATAGAACAATGTCTCTAGGGGGTTTATATGACAGTGAGCAGGGTACAATGATAGTAAAAGGGGTAATGAAAGTGTAACATTATTTTAGGTATCCCATTGTGTGGCTCATCACACCATTTCACAGTCCTTAGGGAGGGTACCAAGGTTATACTAAGTCATTTCACAATCCACATCAAATGACATTATGAGCATTTTCAATGATATTGAGCCAGGGACAATCATATAATAGTCCTAACTAAGTCTTTTAAACCATTTTCTTATCCACATTAAAAGGGGACTATATGGAACAATGGTTACTATTGCTTTCTGAATTAAAAAATAGTGATACTAATGAAACTAGTTAGGATTATGTAGATATATAGTTTCATGGTGGCATGGTGGAAGTTAGACTTTTAACCTATTTGATAATGAATACAATTGAACTTGAAATGGTTTTTGTTACTGGTTATGAGTCTTAACTCTTAAGTGATAATTAGCATTGACTGATTAAATTTTTTTTACTGCTAGAAGGGATCCTATTATTTCTACAAGTGGCATTGACTAATTAAAAGCTCCCAAACTATTTCCTGGACGCTTGGAATTGTTGCCACTGCTCCATAATTGCCATAAACTTCCTAAAAACTGCCCCAACATGAAAATAGGACATGTGTTTCATGAGGTTTGAAGTGTAAATTAATTCCTTAAGGTGTAGAATGAGGTTTTGAATATTTCATACAATACTAACTTTACCTTTACATCTACAAATCATCTTGTTTGTCTCTTGATGGTATTCTTCAAAGGTGATTGTTGTTTAATTTTTGCTTGGTCCTTTACTCAAGAAGTTACCGTCCTCCATTATTTCACTGCACTATCTCTTCTCTTTGCTCATTGTCAATGAAACCTCCAAGGACACTATCCTATCTTGATCCTTAGGACATTGGTGAAGACTATCCTTTTGACCAATTAAGGTGACTGCATTGTGGATTGTGCCCTCTTTAACTTTGTCATGTCTTTCCTTTGAAGACTTATCACCTATCATGAGTACTAACCTCTTCATGACTTTGTGTATTCTGGGAGGCAACTATAGGAATGAAAGTCTCTTTCCCAGTAGGATGTGAGGCCAAATTCAATTCTTCATCTTGTGCGTGTACAAAAGTCAATCCATGGCCAAAGACATAGAGGTTGCCCAGTGAAAACAGGCCTCTACGTCCTCCTGGCGCATTCAAGAAAAAGTTAGAGCTTTCGATGAAAGATGGACACATTTTTCTCATGGAGTATGTTTTCATTGTTGTTTTTGCCATAGTTAGAAGTTATTTCTATTTTTAGAATGTTCAAATTATGGATAGGGTAAAAACATAAATTACTAATTTTTTTATTTTTTATTTTTGTGCCTCATAAACTTTTTTCACATGACCAGTGATGCTAGCACGACATGCCCTCTAGTACCACGGGGATGGGGGAAGACTGGACCTCGTGACCATCTTTACCACAATGGAATTACTTAGCCAATCGAGCCAAGGCCCCCACACCAACATAAATTACTCATTGAAGGCCTTTATTATTATTCTTTTTTTTTAAATGCCAACTTTAATAAAATTCTAAAATGGTCAAGGCCGAAAGAAAATTGTTTGGAGTTCTAATTATGGGTTTTTAGACTTGCTTTTATGTTGTTTTCCCTCTCTAACATTAAACATCATAGCCTTAAATGCCTCTATGAAATTCCAAAATATAGTGATCATAAGCAAAGTTATCTCTCAAATTATATAGCATTCAAATCATGTATAGGGTAAGAACATAAATTGTTGATTGAAGGTCTTTATTATGTAATTCCTCTTTGCAAAACACTAATTTTAACAAAAGGTATAAATTGAGAATAAGTTGTTTGCAGTTCTACTTATGGGTTTTTTGGACTTGATTTTAAGTTGCTTTTCATCACTAAACATTCAACATCACTAACTTATATGCCTTAATGAAACTCCTAAACTAGTTGTTCATAAGTAGAGTTATCTTGCATCTTGCTTGGATGGAATTTAAAATGTACAATGTAAAACTTTGAAGGACATAGTATTCTTAGCAGTATAAAATAAATGACCATATCCTTCCATCTCTACACTTTCCAAATCTACATCCTTTCAATTGCTAATTTGATGATAGTCATCTGAAAATGAACAAAATTTTCAAATTTAGATGAAGTTTTACTATTTTAGTAAAAGATGTCAGAGAACCTCATCCACCTAGCAAAGATAATTCTCCCCTATAGAATGGATCTTGTCAATTCCTAGGCTTAAAATTGCAAGTTCAATAGGCAAATTCAACTTAAAATGCTCTACTTTTTTCTAGAATATGAGGTGAGTGTTTGTATGCACATAGTAGATCATTTTCCCTAGAAGATAACAACTAATTCTTACTAAATGAAAGTCGTATGCTCTGATTTTTCTTTGTTTACTAAAGAATATATTATTTGGAAAAGAATATGAATGATAATGAGTTGCAACTTGTGTTTTGGAACCATAACCAGGTCACTTTTTAGGGCTCAACAATAAACAACAATAAATAAATCTGATCGCAGAGTACTCGCATGCATAGACATACATGAAAATGTGGAAGCATAGACAAGGTAACCGAACTATTTTAAAAAATGCCTTGAAGAAATGTGATATCGTGGAAGGCACTTTCTCTCTCACAAACTCTTCAAGTCATGCCACTGGTGATGCGGGAAAGCCTTCCCTTCAATGATATCACATTTCTTTGAGGCATTCTTTGAAATAGTTTGCTTGCATTGTCTATGCTTCAATATTTTCATGTATGTCTAGCAGGGAACTTGTAACTACAACGTATGACAAAAAAATCTCTGTTGTTATGTTTTGATGGATGTCCCTTCATTATTACTAGATATCTGATGTAGTGTACATTATTATAGTGCAAGCCTATTTTTAGATTGTGTCATTTAGCATCACCAATATTCTTATTAGAATATGGTAGGACAAAATGCAAATAGTTACACCATTATTGCACAACAAAATATAAAACATAGAATAATATATTATTGTCTTCAGATGATTTTCACATTGCATTATATTGGCTTTATAGAAGCATCTTCCCTTTAACTATTTGATAACTACCTACATAACCTCCATACAGGAATGTAACTCCCACAAACTAGCTATTGTTTTATTTACTAACATTTATTTAATATGCATAAACTAACCTATAAATGCAAATTTAACAATGTAATACCATTTTTACTATGACTATTATGCCAACAATTCTCTATAAGAACATTGTCCCTCTTTAAAATGATGGAAATGGTTCACATCTCTTAGAACAATTTCTCTTGGAACAATATTGGAGATGAATATAGATGCAGTGTGAAAATCAGAACATACTCGAAGGTTCTTAACAACTCTAATACTTGTACCAAGGGCCATGTTTAAAAAACCAAATGCAATTGCTAACTTTTCACTATGGTGGTTGATAAATGATTCTTTTTTCTTCTATTCTACAACATTAAGTAAAAGTCTTGAATCTAGAAATACCCTATTGCCTTCATTTGCCAAGCCAGTTTCTCCAATTTTGCATAGCTCTCCCATGTTTGTGGATGTGATATGTCTCCTACACAAAAAAAACATGTACCATTTTATGCCCTTCAATCCAACTACATGCAGGTATCTTTTTAATTCCTCTATCGTTCATCAATCTCCTTACTATTTGAACTTCACCACACATGCCCGCTTCTACACATATGTTTTAGAGAAGAAACATAAGTTGTAAAATTTTTAGGATCTAACTAAAAAAGCAGTGTTGCTAGAATACTCAACCTATATTCATATATGATCCATAGGCACCAAAGGTTTAACTGGCATCTTAGTAATAACGTTTAGGGTATCCTCAAGATAGCCAACATGGGAATGAAGGTCAACCATGCACACATATTGATCAACTATATATGTAATGCAATAAGGGTTACTGATGTGTGAATTATGTACATCCCTCATCCCATAAACCTGCATGATTGCATGCATCTAGAACACAAAACTTACAATGTTAGTGTTCCAGAGTGCTTCATTAATTCAAATATTTTGAGAGCTTACTTGCAAAATCCATTTTGTGCACATTCTGCAATCATATCATTTCATCCCAAAATTTTTGGTGGCCTTACAGTCACTAATGTGTTATGCCAGTGGTTATACAATGTTTGACAAAGGCTACTTTATGGTGCACAGTGCAAGTGACATGGTTTCTTTACTAATTTGGTTTCATTTCTTCCTTTGATGCATAGTTTTCTTGGTTTCATTAATTTTGTAATAACAATAACCATTGAAATATTGGAACATCAATTGAAGAAAAGAAGATTCTTTCATAGGCATGGAAAACAGTTACTAACCGTAGACAAAGATTCTTTTCAGTCACATACAGGTTTTTGGGTAACCATGTTGGAGCAAGGGTTTAATGAAATTGATCAGAGTTTTGATCATTATATAAGTGTGGCTTGAGCATGCGGTAGAGGTTCAGAAAAAATGACTCAATGACTCTGCAATTCACAGTGAGGATTCAGGGAAAAACAATGGTACCATACCTTTGTCAAGAAAATTCATGGTGAGGGTTTAGAAGACAGTGTTCTAATACTCTTGCCAAGTGTATACATTAAGAGAGATATTCAAATGATAGAGGAGAAGGTTATATAATGGTTCTATTTTTGCATTATTCATGGTTTCCTTGCAATGACTGAATATGTTTAGGTGACAGAAGTTTGTCTGAGTGTGAATGTATTGTGTAAACCCCTATAATAATGTTCAAGTTATGCAAATGTTCATGTGAATGGATTTTAGTAATGTCAAGGGTCTATGATTATCATAAGTGTGAAGATCATTGTGCTATGTTTACTTGTGCACGGAGAAGAGAATTGAATTACAGTACTACATAATGCCATTGTATTATTGTGTTCTTGGTGTGTGTTTTTCTTTGGACATTAGTATGCTCTAACTACGATCATTGACACTTGAAGGTTGAGTGAATTTATCAATATTCATGTGACAGAGGTCTTGTGGTGTCTTCGATTGATTTATGATTCTTAGGATATCTATCTATGTTTAGTCAATGTTTTGATTACAAAAAAAAACATAATATCTTGTTGCATTTATCACAGAAAAGAAGGCCTCTCTGATTATAATAGAGGATGTAGAGAGTGAAGCATTGGCTAGTTTTATCTTGAATAAGCTTCGTGCAGGGGTGAAGGTTGGTGGATTTTTCTATTTAAATCTTATTTACTTTTTAAATTATTTTGTAATTTTAAATTCTAAATCCTTAGAATTTTAAATATATATTTGTGTCTGAATCAAGTTTGTGCTATTAAGGCCCCTAGTTTTGGTGAAAATAGGAAAAATAACTTGCAGGAGCTTGCTGCACTCACTGGTGGACATGTTAGGTTTATGTTTATATGTATCTACTCTCTTTTTTGGCTTTGAAGTTTCATGATTGTTATGCAAGTTTGGGTTCTTCATGTGACACCTATTGAACCAAATTTGTTTCTTAATTGAGTTAGTTTGCATGTATTTTTCCATTTTGTTTTCTCCACTTCTCAAGGAAATGTATTTATGGCTTGTAGTTATCTTCAGGTCATATCAAAGGATCTTGGTATGAAGCTTGACAAAGTAGAATTTGGCATGCTTGGAACACCTAAGAAGGTAGGTAAACATAGTACTATCCTTGTATATAGGCGTATAATGTTGCTGTCATCCATGGACAAGGTCTTTGTTGTGTTGTTACTCAAATAATTTTTGTTTTTAACAGTTTTTTGTATGATAAGATTAGTTGTTCTTTAATCTAGGTGACTATCTCTAAGGATGATACTATACATCTTGGTGGAGGTGGTGACAAAAAAGCAATTGAAGAGAAATGTGAGCAGGTGAGTTTCATTAGAGTGAAGTGTGATAATATTTTTGCAAGACTATAATGCTTGGTGGCAATAGAGATGACAAGAGATTTGTGTTGGTATACTTGGCATGGATGACAAAATATTTGGTCATAGATCTATACTAATATTGAAGAAAGCACATTTGATTATTAAAAAGAAAAGCTCCAAGAGAGGTCGGCAAAGCTATCAGGAGGAGTTGTTGTTCTCAAGGTTTAACTTATAATCAAACTGTGATTAGTTGTCTAAAGATAATTTTCAATATTTCCAAATTAGGATGATACATTGTATCTAGATATTTTATGGTCTTTTTTATTTAATTTAGATTGGAGGAGCTAGTAAGCTTTAAGTTGGAGAGAGAAAAAAGATAGAGTCACTGACGCATTGAATACAATGAAGGAAGTAGTAGAGAAGGGCATTTTAGCAGGTAAACAAATTTCTAAATTTCATTAAAGCATTAGAGATGGTAATATTTTTGTTAGGAAGGTTATAGCTCTGTGCTTACTAGAAGATACATTCCAGGTGGTGGTGTTGCAATTGTCTATGCAACAAAAGACCTTGATACAATTCCTAGAGCTAACTTTGACCAAAAGATTGGAGTTTAGATAATTCAGAATACAGTGAAGGTATAAATTACTAACCTAGTCTTTCTTTTGTTTATGTCTAGAAATAGGCTTTATCTCAGTGTTTAATCATTCATTTTTTTAATTTTCTGAAGTCTCCTGTACATATAATTGCTTCTAATGCTGGTGTCAAGCATGCTGTTGTAGTGGGAATACTACTAGAACAAGAGAATCTTGATTATGGCTATGATGCTGCTAAAGGTGCACTTAGAATATGAGCATATTATGTTCTTAGTACTTAACATTATAAAGTTTGATGATCTTTGAAATTGATGATTTATTTACTAAATTGATAATGCTCCTTTAGTTGTTGGTCAGTTGCTTGATGATGATTGTCCTAAGGACTTAATCAAAGGTCTTATTCTTTCTATTTGTTCTCTCCTTCCTGTTAAACCACTTGTTGAAGAATGCAAGAAAAGGGTAATGTATAAAATCTCCAAATCTATTTTTCAATTTCCATAAGGTTTATATTAAGCTAATAGTTCTTGTTTTGTCTTTGTTTATTCTAGGAACTGGCTTCGATTATTGACATAATTTTTAGAGCATCTTGTGAGTGAAGGAAGTCAGGATGTACATAGGACCCTTAGGATTCATGTATGGGATGAGATATAGAACCCTTAGGCTTCATTTTTCAATTAGTTCTTTCATCTTTTGTAGTTGTATAAGAAAAATATAGAGCATTATAACTCAGTTTTCTCACTCACAACACTGAGAAACACACTTTGTAGCACATTTTTCAATGCAAAGAAACATATTTAAGTCTTGTATCTGTTGTAAGAACACCTTTTCTCAATAAAATTTTATTATTTTTCCTTCTTAATAGTTGTTTCATTATGTGTAAATGAATGATTGATTATATTTTTATGTGTTATGTTTAAACCTCAAAAGCATTGTCTCATTTCCAACACTTTTGGGAAGAAATTTGTGAACAAAAACAATTAAATAAACTACCAATTGACTAAATATACTACCGATTGACAGAGAAATGAATTAATATGACTAAATATAATGATTATGCAATTAATAAACAATGTATCAATATACTACCAGTTGATAGAAATCAGTGAACAAAAATAATTAAATAAACTACCAAATTGATCAAAATGATTAAAATTAATGACTAAATACACTACCAATGGACATAAATCAGTGAATAAAAATGACTAAATGAGTGACCAATTAATAACAATCAATGACTAAATTAATGACTAAATATATCAGTGAATAAAAAATAACTAAATAAGTGACCAGTTTACAACAATCAATGACTAAATGAACAACTAAAATATTCTACCAAATTGATCAATCAAAACAACCAATAAATGACTAAAAATGGTTTAGTCATCAATTGGGTCACATTATAAATGACTAGCAATAAACTAATAATGGTCACGTGACCATGCTTATTCATTTATAAGCAATTTTAATATTTTTTAAATCATATATTGATGTTTCTATACTAGTGTGAGGATTTGAGTCCATATGATGTATGGAGAGAAAGAAAACCAAGTGTTAGTCATTTAAGAGTTGCTAGATGCATTATATATGTGCATGTACTAGAGGACAAAAAAACAAAATGGATGATAAAACAAGTGTGCAATTAAATTCTTGTACATGTTTTACAATCCTATTACCAAAGAAATTAGATTAAGTAGAGATGTTATTTTCTATGAAGATGAATTTTGGAAATTGATAAGAAAAGGAGAACAAAAAAAATTAGTATTCATTCAAATGGAAAATTCAAATGAAAAAGTCATAAATAAACCATCTATACCTAACAATGTTTGATTCTGCTATAACTAAGAACCCTATTTCATCTTCAAATTCATCCCCTTGTGCAAGGAAAAGGTGTAGCCTAGATTATCAAAGACATTGAAGATAATGAGCTTAAAGGAGATGTATGAGGTAGGTAGAAATGAAAATAAATATGATAAGTTTGCTAACTTGCCTTTATTTTCTAAATTATGACACAATTTATTTCAAAGATGAAATTATGGATAGTAATGGATAAAATCTATAGATGAAAAAATTGATTCTATATAGAAAATATAAATATGGGAATTGATAGATCTTTCAACAAGGAAGAAGACTATTGATATGAAATGAGTGTCTAAGATAAAGTTTAATGTGAGTGGTGACATTAAAATTATAAAGAAAGATTAGTCGCAAAAGGATATTCATACAATCTTATTATTCATTACAATGAAAGTTATTCAACTATAGCACTTGGGTTGAGACAATGAGAATACTTCTAACATTAGTAGCCCAATAAAAATGGGAAGTCAATAACATGGATATTAATTTTACATTTCTAAAGAGAGAGGAGGGAGAAAAGGATTACATCGATCAATCAATAGGTTATGAATTGAAATGACAACAAGGAAAATTCTATAAATTGAATGAAATGTTATATCGACTCAAGCAAGTGGCTAGGGTTTAGTATAACTGCATTGATATTTTATGTTTTGAAGAATGGATTTTCCATGTAGTCAAGAGAGGTTACTCATTATATCAAAGTATGTAAATACGGACAAATATTGATAGTTAGTTTATAGTTATTTTGATTTATATTAGGAATGATGATATTTTAGTTAATGAATCCACTATTACAATAGAAGGAGAATTTGAGATGATTGACTTAGGGATGATGAAATAATTTCTACAAGTTGAAGTTTGTCAAATGAATGTTGGAATATTTATTTCAAAAAGTAAATATGCAAAAGGTAGTTTAGAGAGATTTAGAATGGAGAACAAAAAACTAACTTGTACACAAGTTACCATAAGTCAAAATTACTGAAGGACGATAACAAACCAAATTGATTCTTGACTCAATAGAAATGATTTGTTGGAAGTTTGATTTACCAAATAGCCACTGGGCAAGACATAATGCATGTGATTAGTTTGATTTCATAATTTATGGAGACAACAAAGGACACTCACTTGCAAGTAGGAAGAATAATTATGAGATATGTAAATGGAACCAATGATCATTGGCTTTTCTAAGCAATGATAAATAATCTTGCACTTGTTGGAAATATTGATAGTGACTGGGCTAAAAATATTGATGATAGAAAAATTACTTCTATATATATAAAATCTTGGATCAAGTGTAGTCTTTTGGTATTCTATAAAATCATTTATTATTTCACTTTCAACTATTGAAGTATAATATATTGTAGCTACATCAACCACTTATCAAGTTGTACGATTTAGAAAGGTTTTGTATGAATAGAATCAAGTACGTGAAGATCTACAACAAAAAGATTGCATGATAATAATGCAACCATAGAATTATCAAAGAATCCAATTTTCATGGAACAGATAAACACATTCATAATTGATTTCATTTCATCTAAGAGTTTGTTGGTTATAGAGAACATAAATTTTGATTTTTGAGGTCAAAGGAACAAGTTGCAAAAATATTTATAAATTTTTGACACAAGAGGATTTTGAGGAACTAAAAAGAAATATTAGAGTAATCAATTTGAAATTATATGCATAGTAATATTCAAATCAAGACTAACGGTGGGTGTTAGAAATATTACCTTTCCCCTTACATCTTATTTTGTATAGTTTTATTAGTGAATAGACACTTAATCCACAAAATCATTTTATAATATAGAATAGTCTAGAAATATATGCATCTTGTTGTAGATTCTATCAACGTATTACTTAGATTGTCTAAATATAAGAGAAGTTCTTGAAGCTATTGGAAATGTATGTATTTTGTATAAAATCATAAGTAATAGCAGATGTTTATTAGATTAGATGAAGAAAAAATAAAAAATAGCAACATTATTTTATAAAACTAATATTTTGCTAATATAAAATTAAGTCTTCCATGTCTACCTTATTTTATGTTTTTACATTCTAAACAACAACCTATTTTTTATGATTTTTTAAATAAAATAAGAGATTAGTCCAAAACAAAAGCATTAGTCTAAAATAAAGCACATTCAATTTCAACATTAGTATCATTAGATGTTGTATGTAACGCCCCACCATGAAACACTAGAGAACAACACAATTACACTAAACAAATCGGACAAATTTTTTTTTTTTTTAAATACAAGGAATAACAAGATAAAATTTAACTTATCTATACTAAGCAACATTCTCCCAGGGTTCCATGGCTGCATTACTGACAAAACTACTATCATGTTCTCACACACATCACACATTAACTTGACAACAATGAAACATTCTAAATTTATTACATTAATAACCTTATACATTTCCATGACATCAAATAAATAATCATCCATAACAAAAACAACTACAGTTTTTCATACATATGAGGATACAACATAATATAGTTTACATCACCAACTTTCGTTTACAATGGATTACAAACATTATTAATAACCTGATACACAGGATAGTACATGAGCATAAATAACTGTCTTCATCAACTGGTACATGATCTGAAACTGCTACAGGAGTTACAACCTTCTTGCACACGAATAATGGCAAGGAAAAACCAATGGAGATAAAGCACATCCACCCGACCATGTGGAACCCTGAGGTCCACCCCCCGTGCTAGGAGATAACATAAGGTCCCACAACATCATATAGTTAGGTACACAAGTGCCTAATAGGAACAAGGACTAAACATAACTCCATCACAACACATGACAATATCACAAACAACTCAATATCACTTCCAGAGGCAACACACGACAAATGGGGAGAATACGACTAGGGAATGCTAGGCTGTAGTAGGGAGAGTGTCATCGCACGGTCCTAACATGGGTTATCCTGACAGCCTCTCACTAGGCGCCGGCCCCCATCTATGGTTATCCTGACAACCTCTCACTAGGCGCCGGCCCCATAGGGTGACTCATGCGGCATCTGTAACGCCCGCCTTGAACGCCTTAAAGAATACACACTTTTGCAATATGAAACAGGAAATTTTTTTTTTTTAAAAGATTAAGTAACGTTAACACAACTGATTACAACATATTCTCTAAGGGTCCAAGGTTGCATCACTTAACAAATCAACTAACATAATTTAACATACATCAACAACTGATCCAATCCAATGCATAATTGAACAACTGATTCATATACATTGCATGTCGACAAATAATGTAATACCATCTACATAGTTAAGTACACAACAGATATGCTTTCCTTACACATGAGTACATCATGATATCACCATTTGTAGACTACATCAGAATTACATACACAATAAATGTTCTGTTACACAAATCTGGTACAAGGTTATACACATACATCTTCATCAACTGGTACAAGCACAACTGAAACAAATCCTTTTCTACATAAGATCCTGACAAGAGAACCAATGGATAAAATAGCTCTTCCACCCGACCATGTGGAACCCTAAGGTCCACCCCCCGAGCTAGGAGTTAACATGAGGTCCCAAACACTGACAGTCAGGTAGACGAAAGACAAACAAGAACAAAGGACGACCAACGCCAATACAACACATGGCAATATCAATACAACACAACATAACTTAACTTAACTTTCACTTTACTTCCAGAGGCGACACCAAACAAACAAGGAGAGCCCGAACAAGGAATGCTAGGTTGTAGTAGGGAGAGTGTCATCGCATGGTCCTAACATGGGTTATCCTGACAGCCTCTCACTAGGCGCCGGCCCCCATCTATGGTTATCCTGACAGCCTCTCACTAGGCGCCGGCCCCATAGGGTGACACATGCGGAACCGACCTTCCTTTCATGAGGACAAGGAAGTCAATCATGCCGACCAGGCCTTCTCTACCCATCCTTAGTCTAAACAAGCACTACAGGCCATGGGAGAGGAATCCATTAATCTTATTAGTGTGAAATCTACCCTTAACCCCCTAATTAATTTTTTTAGGTTATCACTTGATTAATCTACTTCCAACGGGTTATCCTGACTGCCACTTTGGCGCCGGCCCCACGTTGGAAGCCACTCTCCTTCCTAACCCCTAGTAACCTTAACATCATACAAAACTTATAACAATACACGTAAATGAACACTGCAAGGCATAAACCTTCTTGCATCAAAATAGAATCATAACATCAATTGTTATCCAACACTTTTAATCATTACAATACTTAATCCTTTAACAGATTTCAGGT
The DNA here is from genome assembly GCA_027924645.1 of Cunninghamia lanceolata. Classification (NCBI taxonomy): domain Eukaryota; kingdom Viridiplantae; phylum Streptophyta; class Pinopsida; order Cupressales; family Cupressaceae; genus Cunninghamia; species Cunninghamia lanceolata. Next base: position 1,885,519 of record BSBN01000652.1, on the reverse strand, counting down.
CTCTCCATACGACAAAACGGCACAATAAGATCACAAGTGGTTGGATATTCCATCCTGAGATTATTACTTTACAAGACACAACATTCAACCTTGACAGAACCTCATTATACTTCATACTTTGTTTGATACACATAAACGCTATTACATCGTAATTACAACATCAACAATACACAAGCTGCAAATACTCAACATTGACGACTTAGCCTCTGGAATTCGGGTTTAAACAACCTCAAAACGACTCATTACAACACTCAATCAATTCAGTTCAAAATTCAGGAGATGAAATACTATCATTCATTCTCAGTTCAATGCAAACAGCTTCTGAAATAAAATCAACATTATATTACAACAATTAAATTAATACCTTGCAACAAAATCTCTAACTAATCTTTATTTTGATTCAAAAGATAAATAAATTGATTAACTAAAACATTACAATAATAATAAAGAACCACTTAATTTCTGTTTACCATTCGACACTTTCATAACGATACGATCTTTATATACTTTCCTTCAATCTTGTCCAATTAACTTTATTCTATAAAGGATAATAACGCTAGGAGAGATATCTTACGACTGAACGATAACTACACGAGGCAATTCAATCACAAAATCCAAAAGAATTCTTTTATGATGATTTGAAGTTATCTCCGAAACTGATCTTATCCATAGTGATTTAATTCCTTAGGGAGAATGGTCGTAAAAGTGCCCTATGCGAACAGTTTGAGATACTTTACTGCTGAGATGTAAAATTGCTATTGACTGTTTTACCACTGATATTCATTCGGTCAGACGGCTTCCGGCTATGATTACTAAACTTGCAAACTTACTGCGTTGACGGTATCTTTTGCTCATTTTCTAACGAAAGTAATGATCACAAGGGACGGTGACAATCTGGAAAAGACAAACTGGAGTTGGCTTCTAACAATTTCCAAACCAACATGATTCTTTCTACTGTTGTGCAGATTTCCAACATAACGGTAAGATTAACATTTCAACTTTTAATGAACGGACAGAAGGTTACATGTCTTTACTAGCAACTAGTATCTCAGAAAGCTAACCAAAATCGCTGTTTTTATTGAGTTGATCTCCTTACTGCTCTGGACACGATACAGAATGCTACAACCCCGTTCTACTGAACTCAATCTAGAAGAAACGCTATGTTACTGCAATGTTTTCGATAGATCTTTGTTCACTAAACACATTGCTACAGAACAAGGGTACATAGAGCCAATTGTAATGTGCCAGTCGACTGTCTACGGGAATTTGAACACTGGTATTCTGTACTTGTCAGAAGCAATCTATCTACAGCTCATGGTTTGAGAAAGATAAGCATTAAGATTCCTTACTACGCATCCAGCTCATAACTCTTAACACCATCAGACAGTGGCTGTCTGCATGCTATCCTATGCATTTTATTCGCAGTAATCCATAACAACCCTCCTGCAAACCTTTTTGAAAGAACTCCAACTGATAGTCAAGTCTGCGGCTTCCCTGGGCATGACGACCATCGATTGGCAGTGGAAAAAGATATAGACAAGCGCCAAATGTACTTCTAATATATTCTTCTGTAAAGGGGAACAGCTTAGGGTTTATGTTGACCAAGCGATTAATACTCCATTCTCACGACTTAAAAACGACAACTAACAGCTTGCAGACCTCTCTACCCCTGGCAACTATGCACCAAGCCCAGACGGCTAGTAAATACAAAGGACGAAAGCAGAATTGGTATCTAACAAGCAGAACCTTAAATAATCCGTAAAGAAAGAATTTCGATCACTCCAATTATGGAATAGACTAACCAACGAGAGTAAAGTATAATACTGGGTAAATGGCTTAAGCAAGGGCTTCAGAACTTTCATTTGACGAATGGTAACCAGGCAGCGGCTACCCTATATTATCGGCCCACAAAAGGAAGAATGCCCAACACACAAAACGGTATACCATCCATCTGTAGGCCATCCTCCCTCTGGCAGGTGTGCGCACAACATAAGATTGCTCCTTCCACAATTAGATGTATAGACGCCTTCATTTTGTCATTCAACTCTTTCTTCAAATGCGGAAGAGGCTGAAGCTGTAGTATTAGTTTGGCCAAATCGTTCATGGATTTTCAGAAGTTGTGAACACTCATTCTTATTCTGTTTTATTTTGTCCAATCTTTCAACAACAGCAACCGCCAGTAAAAATCCCACTCCAACCCAATGAACATTTCCAAGGGCATTCAACACCGATATTGCTGTACTGTGTTTAACACCAGAGTAGTTTGATATCTGGGTGGATATTAGCCTAACATTTTTTGATGTTTCTTCTGAGAATTTGCCAACGCTGGACGCAGAGGGCAACCCACCTCGCACAAAAGCCAAATTGTCACGAGTGGCTGTTTGTTTCCCCTTATTGGTGTAAAGACCAAGAAGATTGTCAATGTTGTTGACTAAATTTGAGAGATAGTCTGGCATGCTTGTGTCTGTGCTGAGAATGTGTTCGATGATCTGAGCAGACATAACAGAGGATGTTGGGGAAGACATTGTTACGGATGTAAATGAGGTAATATAAAATGGATGATCTAAAAAGAATGAATTCTTGAGGGTAAATGTGCGCCCGTCTATCTCAGAGCAAGAAGGTGTAAATAATGGAAATTATAGAGTGCAGAAAGGTATCCAAACAAGAAGAAAACTCCAGCTATGGAGTACGCTGGACCATGGAACATAGTAAAATGCTGAGTAAATGGTAAAGGAGGGATGAAAAGGATTCAAAACATTCATTTAAAACAATGATAATAAGGCAGCGAAACTAACTAAGAGCATTACCTCCCTATTACGCCCTAGAAATCGCCACCTACAGTGATAATTCAGTAATCGAATGGAATCCTTTAAAAATGCTTTACTCTCAAGCAAATGAGATTTGATCTAAATTAACTTATCTGTAGAATACTCAAAAGTATTTCTCACTCTGCAATTCATGCCTGAAATTCTACTTAATTTAGTTTTTACATAAATCCCTATCGTAACTACTGTTAATATTAAAACTAGGAACAAAAGGACGATTTGAATATTTTTCCGTTAAAATTAATGAATCTTGACCTAATTTAGCCAGCTGAAAACTACAGACAAGAAGATTTAAATTTCTTTCCCTCGGAATTAATGGGTTTTGACCTCATTTAACCACATGTATTAGACTTGAAAAGATCACTTACCCCAGTTACATCAAGTCTTTCACCTGGGGTACAAATTTCAAGGCACTGTGTTGTAATGGTAATAGGGGGCGCTTACAGAAGTGCACAACAGAGTCAAATCATGATACGGACGGACAAGTGCTAAGATTGTGGACAGCGAAAATGGCCACATCCAAGATTGACCTTTGTTTACAGATCTTAAGAATGTGTTGCACCCAACCCTTAATCCATATTGATCAGAGGATCCACAAAATAAAAAGAAAAAAATTAAAATCCCTAAAAGCATAGAATGCCTATGTGTTTTTAGCAATTTTTCAGCTGCAATAATAATTTAAATGATCACTTGCCCTCAAAACACATACTTTCACCATGATTGAACCAGTCCTAAAATCCCACATAAGATCACTCAAAAACAATCGCAAATTCTTTATAAGAACACAAATAAATAAAAATTAAATAAACAAAAACCATTCTAAGGATACGAAAGACATACAGCGAGTTTCCAGACAAGTTTCCAGCTAAACACAGAGACAGAAACATTAATAACATTAATCTGATCTTACAGAGATGACTAGCTGTAGCCAACAGCGATCTACGGCGATCCTATCGAGGTGTCCGTTACATCTACAAACCCTAGCAAGGTTTCGCCGGTCTGAGAGTGCATACGGAATGATTCGGCAAACCGTGGAAGGAGAACAAATGACTTACGGAATCTTTGAGCAGACACAAAGTATTTAAACCCTAAGAGAAGATGCTGTTTAAATACAGAGAGGACAATCTATAGACTTGAACTTTGATGGCACAACACAGAGAGCAAACTAATTTCGGATCGAACTATTTGGAAACAATCAAACTACAACAACATTTGCAGATTCGAAATGAAAATTCAGAGATAAAGCATTCGACGGAACCTGGTTTCGCAATCAACTCGACGGCTCTGCCCCAGTCGTTGCAGTTCCAGGCTGCTTCTTTCCTTTCACCTGTGATGATCTCCTTGAAGCCCCTCGCGCTCTTTTATAACTCAGCCTCTCTCCTCTCCAAGGGCTTGGCACGCGATCCCGAGCACCACTCATTTAAAGAATATGTATTTTTATTTAATTTAAAGATCCCAATTATTAAATAGTTTATTTTATTATTATTTTTCTTTATAGCCGACCCCAAAATATTGTTATAAATAGAATAGTACTATATCGACAATTATATATTTTGTACTATACTTAATTTATCTTATTAATCAAGTTGTAAATCACAATTTACAACATGATTACATCTATTTATTTATTTTAATATATATTATAATTAATATTATATTGAATAATACAAACTTCTTACAACTTTATTTATCAACAACACTTCTATTAAAATAGTAATTTATTTATAGCTAAAATCGACAACTAACGGCATTATGCCCATTTAACAACACTTATACTCTTCCGTAGAATAATTCTAATTAAAGCACAACATTGCCACACATACTTAGACATCTGCAGAACTCATTAGACTCCAAGATACGGCATTACCTGACCGTAAGACATGGGCGAATAACCACCACTAACCACAAGGGTAAACTGACGATGAAGGAACACTGACTAGGGACCTCACGTTAACTCCAACCAACTAATCCATTGGCGAAGGCACGCTCAGACCTGTAATTAGGTGGAGTCGATGCCTAGTACCTGCATCCTGCAGCAACGCACGTTAACCATAACAAGATATACATATACATCACAAGCAGTCCTATCGTGAATGGAAATCGCAGTGAGGTAGGGTACTCGAGAACGAGTAATACAACACTGTTCCATTCACGTTTATAAATAACAATCAACTATATTGAACAGAGTATCAGATTACTAATCTACGACATAAAATGATCAACTAACTTCCAATCCATATAATGAATAACATCAAAGCATCTAAAACATCAGTTCATTTATCAAATTGTAAAGCATAAAATGGCATAATCCAACATCAACATCTGTTATCTTAACAATTACGTTCATAATGAAGTCACAAGATAACAAGAAATTCATCTTCTACGGTCTAGGACACTATAAAGTTTAAGAAAACATCAATCTGATGGACGATGAGACGAGGGGCACTACATCCTCCCCCCCTAGGATCAGGCTTACTCCTGGAAGCCTGCGAACAAATATGGGTGAAATGTATTGAGTTTGGGCAGTTTTCACAACACTATGCAAACACGGAAGCACACACTGTGCATAAGATCTATTAACAGAAAAGTCTTGATATACTGACTTTACACCTTTAGCAGCATGGTACCAAAATTTATCATTTTATAAGCACTACATACATGATTTAACACACCTACACGAATTCAAATTACCATGAATCACACCTCAAGGCTGCACAAGGATCCATCTGGACACTGGTAACTGACCTACTAAGGCATGACACAAAATCTATGAGCCAAGAGCTAACATCTATCCTGCACAATCCATACCACACACTCTGAGACTTGATGGTGCTGGGGCACACACACATGGTTAGCCCCCAAGAAATAGTCCTAGCCTCGGATATCCCCATCCTCAAGGTTCTCTGTATCTACTTCCTCGTATACGGTCACCAAGTCTGCCTCATACATCCTTGGAGAGAAATCACAATACGACACACGGCCGACGTCGAAAACAATAAGGAAAAACTAGCTTAGCCACCAAAGTCAGATACAAATATAAAATAAAGATTAAATTTCATCAATAAAACAAGAAATGCGCGCAGTTCAACACTAAACCAAATGTAACCACAAGGGTTACGCACAAATGAAGATCACAAGGTGTGGCTAAACCATCACAATCAAATATAAACAAAGTGTCGGCCTTTTCAATTAATAGATAATCATCAATAATTATAAGGAAAACACACAATCTTTGAAATTGTACTGTACAACACTGCGTGACTAGGTACTAGCCACCAAACGAGGAAGGAGGGAACAACGTCAGGTTATCCTCAACTTTTTATTCCACACAATAAGGGCTCTACATAAGCACCACGAAAATCCAAGAATACATACTTCACACGAGGAGGTACAAGCATCTAGTCCTCTACCTGACAACTCCTCTAACCAACCAAAGCTCCTTAAGGATAGGATGATCGTCGAGAGACACCTCTCGACTCTCCCCTGATTCCAAATTGTTCACCATCGTGGCAAACAACTAACAACCTTGACACATGTATTTCTTCCACCGTATGGCAGATATCATATGCAGGGGAATGGATCTCTACATGCCAACTACCTCTACCTTAACCTCTAGGCATCTACCTATGTACACACTGCCAAGGGACACCCTCACGCTGTTAGGCAAGGATGACAAAGGAAGAAGAAAATCTACAGAGTTTAAGCAACTAGGACAACATAATGGGACTATGCACACCCAGAGTACCCAGTGTTTAAACTTGGCTCTGATACCAGATGTAACGCCCGCCTTGAACGCCTTAAAGAATACACACTTTTGCAATATGAAACAGGAAATTTTTTTTTTTAAAAGATTAAGTAACGTTAACACAACTGATTACAACATATTCTCTAAGGGTCCAAGGTTGCATCACTTAACAAATCAACTAACATAATTTAACATACATCAACAACTGATCCAATCCAATGCATAATTGAACAACTGATTCATATACATTGCATGTCGACAAATAATGTAATACCATCTACATAGTTAAGTACACAACAGATATGCTTTCCTTACACATGAGTACATCATGATATCACCATTTGTAGACTACATCAGAATTACATACACAATAAATGTTCTGTTACACAAATCTGGTACAAGGTTATACACATACATCTTCATCAACTGGTACAAGCACAACTGAAACAAATCCTTTTCTGCATAAGATCCTGACAAGAGAACCAATGGATAAAATAGCTCTTCCACCCGACCATGTGGAACCCTAAGGTCCACCCCCCGAGCTAGGAGTTAACATGAGGTCCCAAACACTGACAGTCAGGTAGACGAAAGACAAACAAGAACAAAGGACGACCAACGCCAATACAACACATGGCAATATCAATACAACACAACATAACTTAACTTAACTTTCACTTTACTTCCAGAGGCGACACCAAACAAACAAGGAGAGCCCGAACAAGGAATGCTAGGTTGTAGTAGGGAGAGTGTCATCGCATGGTCCTAACATGGGTTATCCTGACAGCCTCTCACTAGGCGCCGGCCCCCATCTATGGTTATCCTGACAGCCTCTCACTAGGCGCCGGCCCCATAGGGTGACACATGCGGAACCGACCTTCCTTTCATGAGGACAAGGAAGTCAATCATGCCGACCAGGCCTTCTCTACCCATCCTTAGTCTAAACAAGCACTACAGGCCATGGGAGAGGAATCCATTAATCTTATTAGTGTGAAATCTACCCTTAACCCCCTAATTAATTTTTTTAGGTTATCACTTGATTAATCTACTTCCAACGGGTTATCCTGACTGCCACTTTGGCGCCGGCCCCACGTTGGAAGCCACTCTCCTTCCTAACCCCTAGTAACCTTAACATCATACAAAACTTATAACAATACACGTAAATGAACACTGCAAGGCATAAACCTTCTTGCATCAAAATAGAATCATAACATCAATTGTTATCCAACACTTTTAATCATTACAATACTTAATCCTTTAACAGATTTCAGGTCTCTCCATACGACAAAACGGCACAATAAGATCACAAGTGGTTGGATATTCCATCCTGAGATTATTACTTTACAAGACACAACATTCAACCTTGACAAAACCTCATTATACTTCATACTTTGTTTGATACACATAAACGCTATTACATCGTAATTACAACATCAACAATACACAAGCTGCAAATACTCAACATTGACGACTTAGCCTCTGGAATTCGGGTTTAAACAACCTCAAAACGACTCATTACAACACTCAATCAATTCAGTTCAAAATTCAGGAGATGAAATACTATCATTCATTCTCAGTTCAATGCAAACAGCTTCTGAAATAAAATCAACATTATATTACAACAATTAAATTAATACCTTGCAACAAAATCTCTAACTAATCTTTATTTTGATTCAAAAGATAAATAAATTGATTAACTAAAACATTACAATAATAATAAAGAACCACTTAATTTCTGTTTACCATTCGACACTTTCATAACGATACGATCTTTATATACTTTCCTTCAATCTTGTCCAATTAACTTTATTCTATAAAGGATAATAACGCTAGGAGAGATATCTTACGACTGAACGATAACTACACGAGGCAATTCAATCACAAAATCCAAAAGAATTCTTTTATGATGATTTGAAGTTATCTCCGAAACTGATCTTATCCATAGTGATTTAATTCCTTAGGGAGAATGGTCGTAAAAGTGCCCTATGCGAACAGTTTGAGATACTTTACTGCTGAGATGTAAAATTGCTATTGACTGTTTTACCACTGATATTCATTCGGTCAGACGGCTTCCGGCTATGATTACTAAACTTGCAAACTTACTGCGTTGACGGTATCTTTTGCTCATTTTCTAACGAAAGTAATGATCACAAGGGACGGTGACAATCTGGAAAAGACAAACTGGAGTTGGCTTCTAACAATTTCCAAACCAACATGATTCTTTCTACTGTTGTGCAGATTTCCAACATAACGGTAAGATTAACATTTCAACTTTTAATGAACGGACAGAAGGTTACATGTCTTTACTAGCAACTAGTATCTCAGAAAGCTAACCAAAATCGCTGTTTTTATTGAGTTGATCTCCTTACTGCTCTGGACACGATACAGAATGCTACAACCCCGTTCTACTGAACTCAATCTAGAAGAAACGCTATGTTACTGCAATGTTTTCGATAGATCTTTGTTCACTAAACACATTGCTACAGAACAAGGGTACATAGAGCCAATTGTAATGTGCCAGTCGACTGTCTACGGGAATTTGAACACTGGTATTCTGTACTTGTCAGAAGCAATCTATCTACAGCTCATGGTTTGAGAAAGATAAGCATTAAGATTCCTTACTACGCATCCAGCTCATAACTCTTAACACCATCAGACAGTGGCTGTCTGCATGCTATCCTATGCATTTTATTCGCAGTAATCCATAACAACCCTCCTGCAAACCTTTTTGAAAGAACTCCAACTGATAGCCAAGTCTGCGGCTTCCCTGGGCATGACGACCATCGATTGGCAGTGGAAAAAGATATAGACAAGCGCCAAATGTACTTCTAATATATTCTTCTGTAAAGGGGAACAGCTTAGGGTTTATGTTGACCAAGCGATTAATACTCCATTCTCACGACTTAAAAACGACAACTAACAGCTTGCAGACCTCTCTACCCCTGGCAACTATGCACCAAGCCCAGACGGCTAGTAAATACAAAGGACGAAAGCAGAATTGGTATCTAACAAGCAGAACCTTAAATAATCCGTAAAGAAAGAATTTCGATCACTCCAATTATGGAATAGACTAACCAACGAGAGTAAAGTATAATACTGGGTAAATGGCTTAAGCAAGGGCTTCAGAACTTTCATTTGACGAATGGTAACCAGGCAGCGGCTACCCTATATTATCGGCCCACAAAAGGAAGAATGCCCAACACACAAAACGGTATACCATCCATCTGTAGGCCGTCCTCCCTCTGGCAGGTGTGCGCACAACATAAGATTGCTCCTTCCACAATTAGATGTATAGACGCCTTCATTTTGTCATTCAACTCTTTCTTCAAATGCTGAAGAGGCTGAAGCTGTAGTATTAGTTTGGCCAAATCGTTCATGGATTTTCAGAAGTTGTGAACACTCATTCTTATTCTGTTTTATTTTGTCCAATCTTTCAACAACAGCAGCCGCCAGTAAAAATCCCACTCCAACCCAATGAACATTTCCAAGGGCATTCAACACCGATATTGCTGTACTGTGTTTAACACCAGAGTAGTTTGATATCTGGGTGGATATTAGCCTAACATTTTTTGATGTTTCTTCTGAGAATTTGCCAACGCTGGACGCAGAGGGCAACCCACCTCGCACAAAAGCCAAATTGTCACGAGTGGCTGTTTGTTTCCCCTTATTGGTGTAAAGACCAAGAAGATTGTCAATGTTGTTGACTAAATTTGAGAGATAGTCTGGCATGCTTGTGTCTGTGCTGAGAATGTGTTCGATGATCTGAGCAGACATAACAGAGGATGTTGGGGAAGACATTGTTACGGATGTAAATGAGGTAATATAAAATGGATGATCTAAAAAGAATGAATTCTTGAGGGTAAATGTGCGCCCGTCTATCTCAGAGCAAGAAGGTGTAAATAATGGAAATTATAGAGTGCAGAAAGGTATCCAAACAAGAAGAAAACTCCAGCTATGGAGTACGCTGGACCATGGAACATAGTAAAATGCTGAGTAAATGGTAAAGGAGGGATGAAAAGGATTCAAAACATTCATTTAAAACAATGATAATAAGGCAGCGAAACTAACTAAGAGCATTACCTCCCTATTACGCCCTAGAAATCGCCACCTACAGTGATAATTCAGTAATCGAATGGAATCCTTTAAAAATGCTTTACTCTCAAGCAAATGAGATTTGATCTAAATTAACTTATCTGTAGAATACTCAAAAGTATTTCTCACTCTGCAATTCATGCCTGAAATTCTACTTAATTTAGTTTTTACATAAATCCCTATCGTAACTACTGTTAATATTAAAACTAGGAACAAAAGGACGATTTGAATATTTTTCCGTTAAAATTAATGAATCTTGACCTAATTTAGCCAGCTGAAAACTACGGACAAGAAGATTTAAATTTCTTTCCCTCGGAATTAATGGGTTTTGACCTCATTTAACCACATGTATTAGACTTGAAAAGATCACTTACCCCAGTTACATCAAGTCTTTCACCTGGGGTACAAATTTCAAGGCACTGTGTTGTAATGGTAATAGGGGGCGCTTACAGAAGTGCACAACAGATTCAAATCATGATACGGACGGACAAGTGCTAAGATTAAGGACAGCGAAAATGGCCACATCCAAGATTGACCTTTGTTTACAGATCTTAAGAATGTGTTGCACCCAACCCTTAATCCATATTGATCAGAGGATCCGCAAAATAAAAAGAAAAAAATTAAAATCCCTAAAAGCATAGAATGCCTATGTGTTTTTAGCAATTTTTCAGCTGCAATAATAATTTAAATGATCACTTGCCCTCAAAACACATACTTTCACCATGATTGAACCAGTCCTAAAATCCCACATAAGATCACTCAAAAACAATCGCAAATTCTTTATAAGAACACAAATAAATAAAAATTAAATAAACAAAAACCATTCTAAGGATACGAAAGACATACAGCGAGTTTCCAGACCAGTTTCCAGCTAAACACAGAGACAGAAACATTAATAACATTAATCTGATCTTACAGAGATGACTAGCTGTAGCCAACAGCGATCTACGGCGATCCTATCGAGGTGTCCGTTACATCTACAAACCCTAGCAAGGTTTCACCGGTCTGAGAGTGCATACGGAATGATTCGGCAAACCGTGGAAGGAGAACAAATGACTTACGGAATCTTTGAGCAGACACAAAGTATTTAAACCCTAAGAGAAGATGCTGTTTAAATACAGAGAGGACAATCTACAGACTTGAACTTTGATGGCACAACACAGAGAGCAAACTAATTTCGGATCGAACTATTTGGAAACAATCAAACTACAACAACATTTGCAGATTCGAAATGAAAATTCAGAGATAAAGCATTCGACGGAACCTGGTTTCGCAATCAACTCGATGGCTCTGCCCCAGTCGTTGCAGTTCCAGGCTGCTTCTTTCCTTTCACCTGTGATGATCTCCTTGAAGCCCCTCCCGCTCTTTTATAACTCAGCCTCTCTCCTCTCCAAGGGCTTGGCACGCGATCCCGAGCACCACTCATTTAAAGAATATGTATTTTTATTTAATTTAAAGATCCCAATTATTAAATAGTTTATTTTATTATTATTTTTCTTTATAGCCGACCCCAAAATATTGTTATAAATAGAATAGTACTATATCGACAATTATATATTTTGTACTATACTTAATTTATCTTATTAATCAAGTTGTAAATCACAATTTACAACATGATTACATCTATTTATTTATTTAAATATATATTATAATTAATATTATATTGAATAATACAAACTTCTTACAACTTTATTTATCAACAACACTTCTATTAAAATAGTAATTTATTTATAGCTAAAATCGACAACTAACGGCATTATGCCCATTTAACAACACTTATACTCTTCCGTAGAATAATTCTAATTAAAGCACAACATTGCCACACATACTTAGACATCTGCAGAACTCATTAGACTCCAAGATACGGCATTACCTGACCGTAAGACATGGGCGAATAACCACCACTAACCACAAGGGTAAACTGACGATGAAGGAACACTGACTAGGGACCTCACGTTAACTCCAACCAACTAATCCATTGGCGAAGGCACGCTCAGACCTGTAATTAGGTGGAGTCGATGCCTAGTACCTGCATCCTGCAGCAACGCACATTAACCATAACAAGATATACATATACATCACAAGTAGTCCTATCGTGAATGGAAATCGCAGTGAGGTAGGGTACTCGAGAACGAGTAATACAACACTGTTCCATTCACGTTTATAAATAACAATCAACTATATTGAACAGAGTATCAGATTACTAATCTACGACATAAAATGATCAACTAACTTCTAATCCATATAATGAATAACATCAAAGCATCTAAAACATCAGTTCATTTATCAAATTGTAAAGCATAAAATGGCATAATCCAACATCAACATCTGTTATCTTAACAATTACGTTCATAATGAAGTCACAAGATAACAAGAAATTCATCTTCTACGGTCTAGGACACTATAAAGTTTAAGAAAACATCAATCTGATGGACGATGAGACGAGGGGCACTACAGCATCAACCTTCCTTTCGTGAGGACAAGGAAGTTGATCTTGCCGACCAGGCCTTCTCTACCCATCCTTAGTCTAAACGAGCACTACAGGCATGGGAGAGGAAATCCAATTATCTTGTTAATGTGTATTTTACCCTTTTCCCCCCCCAGTTTATTTTTAGGTTTTCACTTGATTAACAACTTTCAATGGGTTATCCTGACAGCCACTTTGGGTGCCAGCCCCACATTGAAAGCCACTCCCCTACCTGCATCTAGAAACCCGAACCATCAAGCAAGACAATCACTTTCATACTGATAAGCATACATAAACAATGCAAGGCATTTCCCTTCTTGCATACAAAACATAGTCACGATAACCAACCTTTAGATCATTGTCCAAAAACTTCCAGTCATCAATCGCAATAATCATAACACATATCCAGAGCAAGGTATGGGTCATCTTGCTCTTCCAATCACAGACATGAACCAAAATAGTTCTCATTACAATGACAAGATCTCCCCATTTCCATACTAATCACAAGCTTGATATCAACACATACATGAAGGAAATTTAAACCCATTGAAATAAATTCATGACACAATTTGTACATCATCTTACATTATTGTTTACCAAGACCCACATACATAGACAAGAGACATCATGTTCTTACAACATCTTCATTTCACGACAACTACGAATAGAATACATGCGAACAAATCCTATTGCCTTATGCCTCTGGAACCTAAACTTGACAATTTACACAAAGACTCACTCTCATGAAAATTTTGCTTGCAATAAGGGATTCCAACTAATCAACTCACTGACAACATAAATTTTTATTACAAAAGCAATTCAATCTCTTAGTCATTCAGTTACCTATAGGTTTCACTCAACTCCAAGCTTTCAACCCAACTTCAACTTAACAAAAAACTTATGAAATGATCTTTACCAAACCAATCAACCTAGATTAAATTTCATCCACACTAATTATTTAATCATATCAATTTACATTTAATCATATTAACAACCAAATACAAGTAATATCTCCACAAAAATTCATATATCTTCGATCTAATTTAATAAATATTAATTCTATCTGATATATTAAATCAATCATCTTAATCCAATAATCTTTAGCAACTAATTACTTGCTCTTACTCAAGGCAAAACACCCTTAGCAAGAATCACAATACTAGTAAAAAAACTTTATCATTTTCTTCCTACCCATCATACAAAATTTCTATATGTTACACCTTTCCAAACAAACTTAATTAACAATTTTCTAACTACTTACTTCCATAACGTGGCTAATGATAACCAAATATTAAAGATCATTTCTAGTCCAATATGATAGTTGATAGCAAGTCATTCAATAAACCAACTTACAAAAGTAATATTTTAGAGTTTAAATCATTACAAATTAAACCCGTAAGAGCTAGCAAGAACTCTTTTTCACCCAGAATCTTTACTCAAAATTTTCTTAAGTAAATACCTTGATAACTCTATGCAACAATTATAAGCTTTCTAATTTAATCTACCACCATTTTCTAATTCAACATTCTAATAAACATCTAAGTATATTAATTTTAAGTTATTAATCATTTCTAAACAAGTTAAATTCCTATTCTTACTATTAAACAATTATATATATATATTTATACTATATTATTCTTTCTATAAGTACATAAGATATATTTCTACTTACTATTCCTAAGGATCACAAAACAACAATTACTTTCTAATCTCAAATTTAAATGTATTCTTATTAACATACTTCCACAAATATAATATGCTCTTAAAAGATCTTTATTGCTAATTTAAAACATGGGAAAAGTAATAATGGAAGAGTAGAGTAATTCTAATGCCATTATGTGCAAATAATATCTTAATAGTAAATAAGATCCATTGGTTATATTGGCTGGTATTAGCATATAAATATTATAAAGGTTTTAATATCCAACCATGGCTGCTACAGCAACTTCTAACATTAAAGACTTCATGCCATTATATTGCAGTTTAAACATATAAAAAAAACATGGCTAAAATAGAATGTCTAACAATAAGATTCCAATGCCATTATAATGCTGTTCAACACCACATTGAACACCACATATAAACAGTAGGTTATACACTAATAAATATAGTCAAATTAATCATAAACTTATGTGCAAACATAGGCCATTTTACCAAATTTTCTGGTGTAACTGTAAACTGGAATACCCCAGGCAGAGTTAATTGCTTGGAGTAACTATTATACTAAATTTGAATTGTTTCTGTTGATTTATAAATATTAATTTCTGTGTATGCTGCTATACTATGAAAAATCAGAAATATTGTTCAGATTGCAAACTATTTATCTTGAATTCAAATATTATTATTGTTATTTGATGAGGAACAAGTAGCCTTCCTGTAGGAGTGAGATTGGCTGGAAGACACAAATTTGGCTATATACTTGCATGCTATGGGAGCTTAATAAATTTCTGATTCTAATACAGTTGAGCATCATGTAAATTATTTATCTTAACAATTTAGATATGTGAACATAGTAGATTCTATTTCAATTTCATAAGATGAACTACATATCTAATCATCTTCCCTTAATGATTTTGGTATGCTTAGAGCTATATATTATTTTCTGCAAAAGTTTCAGGTACGTCATCAATCAAAGATTCGCCCTTCTATATAACATCATCCCAATTTAAGATAAAGGTATTCACTGAATTTATCAAATTTTTAATGTTGCTTAGTTTAGCAGCTCTAGTGTTGGCGGCCCCCTTGGCTGAGTTCGTCATTGTCATTGTGTAATAAACAAAAAACAGCTACTCTTAATTTGTATACAAACCTCACAGAAATACATAAGAAAATTGATATGAAAGTGGGCCTAAGCAATTATACCCGAGCGGCAGAGTTATTATAAATTGATACAATGTCATCCACTGCCCATCTCAATTAAAATTTCAGAGCAGTGAGTAAAGAGCGGTATTTGAAAAAGAAACTACATATTCTATTATGCACAAAACGGAACTGTAGAAAAGGCTTTAGAAACTTTTGAGCGAATGCAATTTGGAAGGTTTAAAGGTAGATCCCATGGCATTAGCAAATCAAAAGGTGTGCATGGTTGACCTTCCTACCCATGGTGCTATCAAGAGGATACCCTAAGCTTTATCATTTGGATACCCGTTAAATCTGTGCTGGTTGTTGTGATGTGTTTTCTTAGTGCCCGTCGATCACACAAAAAAATACAATGGTTTGAGGCACTAAGAACCTTTAGACTCCCACTCCATAAATCGGGGAGGGGAGAGGGAGAAAACTGCCCTGTCAAAAGCGGTTTAAGGAATGAAGTCTTTAGACTCTTGGAGTAGGGGTGAGAGAACTACCCCGCTTGACCAACTCTAAGATTTTAACCCTAACATAAGCAAGGGCACCACAAGCCCCCTAATATAAGAATGGGATTACCGGCTAAAACAAAAGCTGAAACATTAACTAAGTGCTGGACTCACAAGCAACTAAAGCTATAATATCTGCCTACAGCATGGATAACTTTGTGGGTATTATCTATTTTTCCAAATATAGCCTTTATCCTGGAGGGTAATGGGATGTTTACTCTACCTGGATTGGTTAACTGCTGAACATTTTCCTTAGCAGCCAATCCCGGAGGTTGCCCAGCACTTGGGTTATGAAAGACCAGATCTAAAATAGCTTCCTCATTGTCCAGTCAAATTTCTGGTTTGGTTTTATTCCTCTTCCTGCGATTGCCCAAACCCTCTGGGTTTAATGCCGAAACCTCTCCGACTGCAACCTAAACCAATCTCCCCTGCTTGTTGTTCCTTCTCCTCCATTCCTCCCCCTTTCCCCCGAGAGCGAGAGAGAGAGAGAGAGATCTCCTTATTTCTAGATTTTTCCCACTTTTGTAGAAGGCTTGGCACATGATCCAATGCCAACTATAACAACTATTAATTAAATTTTATCTCCTTACAGCTCATAGTTTAATTTTCAACTAACACTATAATGTTTTATTTTAGTATCATACTATAGATATATATTTATCATACATGTTATAATTATTTATACTTTATTTTTATAACCTTTGAACCAAGACACAAATTAATTTATGTATTTTATTTAGTATAACACGAGTAATAATCTGAACCTTTTTACAATCATAACTATGAGAACTATTGTTCCCTAAACTAAAATAAATATTACGAAATCATAATAACATATTAAGATACTAAAACTTATTTACATCTATAATTACCCCCAAATAACTCAATTTACTAACAGTAATTCACATTCAAACAACTTAGGGTAATTTCCTTGAGCCAGGTAATTATCAGTTATCATTTTAACCTTATTTAATATTAATAATGATAATTGATGTAATCCTGTTAAGTATTATAGTGGATCAAATAATAACATGACTATATAACGAAATCAAAGCATATAACATAACCCACTGAGTAGGACAGCCGTAAAAAGCCGAATCAAACATGTTCACAAGCCAGGCCAAAACACACTTAACCAAACAAGCTCCATCAAATATACCTCAATTGCAAGACCTGACATACTGACAAAACTGACAATTTAACTAGACATGTCATGCATCAAGAATATAGGATGATGACTTGGGATGTGGGACCTTAAGTTATCTCCGGTACAACTTATCCATTGGGTTCAAGGCACGCTCAGACCTGTTATTTCAGGTGGAGTCGATGCCAGATACCTGCAGCCTGCAGCAAATGACATAGTTAAGCATATATATAAATGCACAAAGCTATCACTAGGTGAAAAAGGAATCACAATATCACAAGGCACTCGCAAGCAAGTGATGTGACATCGTCCTCTCCACATCATATTAATCTAGATTAGATTACACGTGATCATAACCACTCGAATCTACCTCATTATCTGAACAGAACTATACACTAAACATATAGGTGCATGACATTGAATAAGTCCCAGAAGCATAATCATAACACATAAATCTAATAGAATCAAACCATGAGATCCATAACAATTGTAGTAAGATCGACATCTTGATCATAGGAATACAAAATAATGTCAAAGCCTGCATTATCAGTGTCACAATAGAGATTATCAATAACACACATTATCTATCATATGAAACCTCACATGGATGAAACATTTATCTATATTGTACAACATCAATTGTATACCTTACCAATAATTATTCCTATTATTTTACCTTCATCCTCATGCGCCTTGATCAGTTCACCTGTACATCCAAGGTGAGAACGGAGGGGCACTACATTGTAACTATTCTATAGTCAATTAACAATCAATACCAATTTAAAACTTTATAAAAATAGAAACAAAATGCCATAAAAAACTTAAGAAATTAGTTGATAGGTATTACTAAAAGATACTAAGATGAATCTTTCATTACAAGATCTAAAGAAAATAATGGAAAATAAATGCCTTGATAGTGTTTTAGATCTTTATCTTTTGAGAAGATAATAGAATATATATTTTATCTAGGATTAGGTCTAGTCTCCTGGCCTTCTAAAAAATAATTTGTTGTTTCCCTTTGAACTATTGAAGTAGAATATATTGTAACCACATCAACCCATTTTCAAGTAGTGTGGTTTTAAAAAGTTTTGGGTGAGTTCAATCAAATAAATGAATTTGTAACAAAAATATTTTATGATAATAGTGAAACCATACCATTGTCAAAGACTTCAGTTTACCATAGAACAAGTAATCACATTTATATTAGATTTCATATCATCTAAGAGGTTATTGGTGATGAAGAAATTAAATTAGAATTTTGCAAGTCAAAGACACAAGTTGCAAAAATATTTACAAAAGTTTTGGGAAAAGAAGATTTTGAGTGGCTAAGAAGAAATCTTAAAGCAATCAATTTAAGATCAAATCCATAACAATATTCAAATCAAGAATAAAGGAGGGTGTTAGAAATATTATCTTGTCCCTCACTTCATCTTTTGTATAGTTGCATTAGTGAACATATACCTAATCCACAAGAATATTTTACATTTAGAATCATCTAGAGTATATTTATTTTGTTGTAGAAGCTATTTGTATTGAAAAACAAGTCCAATAAACCTATACAATAGAAGTAGTGCATACATAGTCTAAAAGAAAAAAAGAATAATGGAAAGAAAATACAATACATAATATTTTTACTTGGGAAAAACCTTTGAGGTAAAAGACCCAAAACAATAAGAAATTTCACTATTGCAAAAATTTAACTATTCTCCAATATAATAATGAATCTCTCTGTCTTGTCCCTTAAGCATGTGACAATTTAAATAGGCACATTGAAAGCAGTTTTACATATTGGATGAAAACATGCAAAAGATAAACATGAGTGCTTTAAAACATGGGAAAAAGTAGAAAAAACCCAAAATAACATCTAATTTTGATCCCACCCTGATTATTAAACATAAAAGGTACGCAACACTTATCTAACACTATCAAAGTATTAATTAACACTATCTAGATATCAAAAAAATTCCACAATTCACTAAAAATTTATATGGATTTTGTACAAAAGTATAATTTATGGCCAATGTAACAGATTGAATAAAAGAAAATAAGAAGCAACAACATTATTCTCTAAAACTATTATTTTGTTAATATCAAATTAAATTTTCTGTATATAACTTATTTTATATTTTTACTTTCTAAAGAACCTATTTTCAATATTTTTTAAAATAAAACAGAGCATTAGTCTAAAGAGGGTACATCCAGTTTCAACATTACTTTCATGAAATGGTCTGTCCATTCTACAACATCAAATAGCAGTCAATTCTTGTTTAAAACTTTATCAAAATAGAAACAGAATGCAAGAAAAAACTTTAAGAACTTGGATGTAAGGTATTATTAAGAAACAATAAGATGAATCTTTCTTTACAAAATCAGAAGACAATATTGAGAAACAAATGCCATGATATTATCTTAGATCTTTACCATTTTAAAGACCATGGATGAAGGGCGGATAAATCAGAGAAAGTAGTTTTCTGTTCCACCTCTTGGGTCTTCCAAAACCATGAGAAAAGCAAAGATTTGACTACTCTTCTAAGATTTAGGAAGCCTTTGAGGGGAGTAGAAAATAACTCCCTTTGAACGTTTGACAGGACAAACCATGTAGAGAGTTGAACCAAAACCTTTGAAAGCTTAAAGATATATAATATCCTATAAAATAAAGGAATACATTTGAATTGTGTATTTTGAGGATTGTTCGGGCCAATTTATAGAGATTTTGAAGAAATATTATAAAAGAATCCAGAACCATTCAAAATATTCTCAAGCGATCACATGTTATCCACACTTTACAGCTAAACCATTCCTCTCTTGATGTTGGCAAACATGAATGATCTCTTTGGAAAAAGAGATTCTATTCTTACTAAAGGATAAGCATTTCGAATTGGAGAATTCTAATGATTGTTCATTCTTGTACGATCAGTCTACCATTCGTTTGTCAAACTATTTAAGCATAGATTGAAGTATCAACAAATAGTAAAACTTGACCTTAAATAAAAATTATGTTGCACAGATGATTTCAAAATATTTTACTCGCAGATGAATAAAGTGGTAATGTTATTCCTCAATCCTCACCAACAAAAAGTTTTCGTATCTTTGACTTGTAACTCCACACCATTTACGAATGGCATGACATATCAAGATCATCTAATATCATGAGTTGGCATCTAGGGGCCCACAAGTATTTAAGGTGGCGTGGAAATTAAAAGCCCTCATCACATAAGTGATTAAAAGTCTATATGAAGGAAATATGAAGACAGGCTAGCATTGAAATATTAAAGATATAGCTCAAAGCCATACTCCACTAGAATACATGTTAACAGTATTGCATAGCTCTTGGAGGGACACATGTTTTCTTGCTAAGATTATTTTTTAGGGACTCAATGTGGAGCCACCTAAGTTTATCTTTTAACAAAGATAATGAGGTAGCTAAAAGATAATGAGGTATTGTTTTGTAAAGTCATTCTAGATGGTTGTCAATTTTCTTTAACTAGTCATATTGGTAACATTGAAGAGCTAAACTAGGTTCTTAGATTTCATTGTTATATCAAAGGTTTTGTATTCCATGTGAAAATTTACTTTGATTTTCATGAAGCACAAATAGAGAGATCATTTGTCTTTGAGAAAAGAGGCAATAAGTGTAATGCCCCTCGCTTTTGGCTTGTGGTAGATGTTATTCTCATATTTCCTATGACAGTTCGGATATAGTTGGTAGTTCATATTGCATAATTACAGTTTGAAACATTTGGTCTAGCGTGTTATGGTTTATGTTCTCCTTGATCTTGATGGACACTCTGTTATTATGATAGCTAATTATGGATCTAAGTTAGGGTGATGCTTGATTACTTGCACTTTATGCTTTCGATGGACATATTTGATAATTATAGACTAATGTTATTCTGAGGTTAATGTGTTAAGTTGATTGTGATCATGATGGATGATTGTTAATGGATATAGTTACTTAATGATGAGTGTTCATGAACGGAACAGTGTTACATTACTCGTGTCCGAGTACCCTGCCACGCTGCGACTTCCATTCATTGTGTCTATGACTACATGTTCATATATGTATATATGTGTACACCCTTGTTGTTTGATGCAGGATGCAGGTACCGGGCATCGACTCCACCTGAACTAGCAGGTCTGAGCATGCCCTAGCCAATGGAATTGTTGAATGGAGTTAACATGGGGTTCCTTGTCATTATTGTCTATTGTCTGTCTGCCTCCGTGATTGTGGTCTTGTCATCTAATCTTGCTTGTCAGTCAAGTAATGTGCCACAATGAGGATTAACAAGGTCAGAGTTGCCTATGTTACGTTAGTGTATTGATGCACTCAAATAGATTTATTTGACTAGGGATATAATTTTGATAAATGAATATATATTGTTCCAATATAAATTAAATAATATAGAAAATATGATTAATAAAATTATGTGAAATAATAAATAAATTAATTACTAAATTACAAGTTGTTGTAAATGATTAAGTTGGTTGTAAACGGATAAATCACAATGATCATAAATAAATAAATAAATAAATAGAGATAAATGTAAATTGTGTAAATGAAATGCATAGTTAATATTAGATTAATAAAATAATAATATTTCTTTGGTATATTCTAAGGTTTAAAAATAACATTAGGATGCTTGCTTTATACCATGTATTCAATATCTGGGAATGTGCAAATTTCATGTCTTGTGCAGTTAGTTGCAGATTGGAGGCTTGGGAATCCCTTGGTAAAAATGAAATTGTTGATTCCTACGGGAATGTGGGTTGTTAGAAACAGAGAGGCATGGTTTGGCATTACCTGAGGAGTTCCACCCTACTTTTGAGAAAGTGGGATTGTTGGGAAGAGAGGATGTTTCTGCATTTATCTAGGGGTTGAATCCTGGTTGAGGGGAAAAAAAGATCTCTGGAAAAAGAAAGGTCGGAAGAAATTGGAGAGGGAGAGAGGACCTACTGGATTCAAGAGGGCAAACTCTCGAACATCGTAATCAGGTTCCACTATTTGTCTAAGCCTCACCTCTGATCTCTTAATTTAGACTGTGGTGAAAGTGTAGTAATTTTTCTTCTTGTCGAATGATTGTTGAGCTTCCGATGCCTGATTAAATCTAGTTCATACTTGTTGTGCAAACATTGTATTCAAAAGATCCCATCTCCGAGGGGGTTTAACTTTAGTCCATAGGCTTAGTTATTTTTTTTTTATCATTTTATCTCCCAATTTGCTTTCATAGTAACCAGTCTCATTGCAATGACCACGTTTGACAAATTTGTCTCATGCCATGATGAGTGTCAAATGTCCATCCCATATGGGTTGCCATTAAAATTGCCTACACTATTACAACTTTGTTTCCCTACCCTTCGCAGTTCATGTCTCGAACAAGTGTGTTAGAAATTTATGCAAGTAGATGTATGCTCATCCTGCAGTGTAACCATTTCTCTTGGAGGCATCTGTCAAGCAATTCCTGTGCATTGTGAATGTATCCTCGTTTGTGCATATTGGTGTTGTCACCTTTATCTGAATCTGTTCTCCTCCAGCACTATCTGCACTAGAAAATTTGCAATACAGTCATGTCTAAAGTTTTGGGTAGGTTCAAGTGAGGCATTCTGCACAACCTCTCTTATCTGCAATCAAAAAGGGTTCATCATAGCTGCAAGACATTCGCTCCTTCCATCATTCATATAAAACTTAGAAAGATGTAATAGAAAATTACCACTCTGGAAGCTAGTGAGTTTGCTGTGAAATCGCAGGCCTTCCGTTTGCTCTCTCAGCGTTCTCCTTGACCCCTATCATCTGATGAGGATGTTTCCTTTCTGTGCAAAGGCAAGCCTTGATATAACCTTATGGTAGAAACTTCTGTTTAGATAGCTTTCTGACGTAGGTGATAACTGGTGTCCACAGTCAGTAGGATTAGCAAGTGTGTTTTATTTCCTGCAATGGAGGGATTTCAGAAGATGGGAAATCTACATATGGTTTAAATAATCTCTCTCTTCTTATTTAGTTGATGCCTTCATAGCTTATAGATGTAGTAATCTATTCATTTTGGACTTACCTCATGATCATGGCGCACCATAAATGGCTCATATTGCAATCATTGAATTAACGTTGTCAAAGAGATCTGCAAGTTACTATCTCTTTAAGCGGCCCATATCCTTGCATCCTGTTATGACATCCTCTGAGTCGATCGGCCATAGTAAACCCATCTGAAATCATCTTGGTGGCTGGTGAATGCGTTTACACTTTGGTATTGTTGAAATCTTCTTGTTTTTTGGAGACTTCTTGCTCCTGTGTGTTGCGCCAGAGCAAATGCTTAATGGGAACCTCTCCCTCATGCATTGATAATATTCTTTCCTTCCTTTATGCAAGCCATGCGCTGTGGTTGTTTATTTATCATTTTCTATATTCAGTCAAGTTGGACGATGGGGCGCTAAGCTAACTGCTTCTGATGTGTTTAACTTGCCTTATGGATGCTTACACTATAGTTATATGCCTACCACAGCAGTTCGACTATATTACTCGACTTAAACTGATGTTTCCATAATAGATGTCATACCTTGCACTTAAGTTTCCATTCTAGCACAAATAATGCAACTTTCACACTTTAAGATAATGCAACATTCACACTTTATACTTCTCCCTAATCACCTGATTACATAATGGGTTTTGAATACAAGTCATCATTACAATGATTACTCCTGCATTACCACCAGACTATGACCTATTGAACTTTAAAATACATTGTTCACTCATTTCCTCCGTCATTTCTCAACATTTACATGCATGTTGCTTTTGGTATTGCATCAAACAAAAAGAAGTTTATGACTATGTACCTCAAATGATTATGTTTTCTTGTCTCTAGTTCTGTTCCATGCTCTATGATTGCTTAATGTAATAATTTTTTTTTTGTCAGTTCTATTGGTGTTTTTTACTGTAATTTACTATTTACTAGCACTGTATTTTTATGTATGGTATACTCAGAAAATGTTTAGCTATCACCTTTTGCCAGTTGTGGTTGAAGTGAAATAATGGTGTTTGAGATGATGGTATGAGAAGTATATTTTGACTGTTAAAGATAGAGAATGAAGGAATATGATAATATAATCTAGTATTTTTATATGAACAACAAACATTAAATATTGCCTTTATAAAAACAAAGAGGTTTTAGACATGTAAATTTACATCAATGGTCAAAAAAAAAAAAAAATCCATAACAATTTTACATCCTTTCCTCAACAATAGTGGTAAATAAATGATCTATTATTGACCAAATGGGGTTAGTGTACACACCGGTGCATGATCATGAATATCAACATATTTATGATTAGTCATGTATGTGTCAATTATTAAGTATGAAGTTAAAATATACAATGTATTCTAATACATAGTGGGAGTATATGTACACACACACACACCTATATATAAATGATGGAGTTATTAAATTATGGAATAATGAAATGTAGTTGTAAATTAATTCAAAAGTTTATCAAACTACTTGATAGGATTACTCTGTAATTTAACACTAATTTTACTATAATATTTTATTAGTAGAAACTTAATTAAATAGATTCAGATTTTTAAATGTTGTAATTGGTCATTGACCTATAAGTATTCATCAATTGACATTTTTCGTAGAAGTAATTAAAGTTGTTCTTTTCACCTTTTTGTTGAATAGGTTATTACGACAGTTAGGGGGTTTTATTGGTTACAATTAAATAGGAACCCTCTGCAAGAATTGAATTAGATTACATTGTAACTATTTAAAATTATTTGATTTTTAACAATGGCAATAATGGTCTATTTTAGTTAGGTTAATGATGTGGGTGTCTTGTAAATCAATTAAATAATTATTTTTGATAATTATTTACGTAAAGTTATTTCAATGAAATTGTAGAATTATTTTTTTAACAAGAATAAAATCGTTAATGCACTATGTTTAAATATTAATATACTAAGCCTTCTTGCGATTTAAATATAGAATATTGTTATTAGTATTATTATTTTACTATTAATATTACCACAAAGTATTAGTTATCTTTCACAAGGAAAAACTTGCATAACTATATGTGTCTATTAATTACACAGGTGCAATTATATAAATTTTGTATGAGATTATTAAATAGAAATTCAATATGTTAGTGGAGATATCCATTACAAAATTTGGAATTGATCAAGCGTTAATTAAATTAATCCAACAGTGAATTTGTTATGTTATCCTTGTAAAAATTTATTAAATGAAGTTTGATATTGAGAGCTACTGAGATAGTATTGTGATGGGAGCTATGTGTATAATGAACTTAGTTGCATCAAGAAAGCAAGATTGGTCATATGTTAGATTATTGGTCTTAATGAGGCTCCTTGTGCAAGTTAATAGAGTGGTATTCTAGAGGCCTAGGTTGTAACATTGTTTTCATGTTCATGGTATGTTGAGAATGCATCTTGGGGTAATGATTAAGTCCTTCATGGATGTTGCAATCATTATTTGTTTGAGTTTGTTTTAAGTTATTGTGACAGTCAAGACAATGGGGACATGCTGTCATCGGTATAGAAGAGATCTCTCATATGTTACTCCGTCTGGAAACCATAAATTATGTATTGAGAATTTGCCTTATAATTATGCCATAGTTTGCAAGAGGGTTAATGCCTTGCAATGTGTATGTCTAGCTTATTGTTATGGTGATTTGTGCATGATGGATGGGGTCTCCTAGGTGCAGATAGGGGAGTGGCTTCCAATGTGGGGCCGGTGCCCAAAGTGGCTACCAAGGTAACCCATTGGAAGTTGGTAAATAAGTGATAACCTAATAATTAATCTAGGGGGTTGGGTAGTTCTCACACTAACAAGATAATTTGATGCCTCACTCATGCCTGTAGTGCTCGTTCAGGCTAAGGATGAGATGAGAAGGCCGTGGTTGGCTATATCAACTTCCTTGTCCTCATGAAAGGAATGTTGATTCCGCATGTGTCACCCTATAAGGCCGGTGCCTAGAGAGGCTGCCAGGGTAACCATAGATGGGGGCCATCTTCTGGTGATAGATAGCCTGGGTAACCCATGCTAGGACCATACGATGACACTCTCCTCATTGTAGCCTAGCAGTCCTTTGTTGTACTCTCCCCAGTTGTTATGTGTTGCCTCTGGAAGTACTGTTGTGTTGTTTACAAGATTGACTAGTGATGTTGGAGTCTTGTGTTGTTCTTAGTCCACTGTCTACCTAACCGCTATTGTCGTGGGGACCTTATGTTAAATCCTAGCTTGGGGGGTGGACCTCAGGGTTCCACATGGTTGGGTGGAAGAGCTAGATCCATTGGTTTTCTCCCTTGCCGTTGTTCATGAGCGAGGGGGATATACCTTGTGTACCAGACATCAGATCTTGTACCTATTTATGAAGGCAGTTATTATGCTCATGTACTAGCCTTGTGTATCTACTGTATCTCATTGTATATATTCAGATGTAATCAGGATGTTGATAATGTAAATTACATGATGATGTACTCATTTGTATAAACTTGGAATATGTGCATGTAATCTTGTCCAAAGTTGATTATCTAATGAATGACCCGAAATGTAGATGTATATGATTAACCAATAATGTAATAGAGTTAGTATGTATTGTCGATGTTAGTTAGCAATGCATGTAAATGATGTTGATTATTGTCAAGTAGTGCATCCATGGAACCTTGGGAGACAAGTTGTTAGTTAATGATGTGTTTTGATCTACTAAACCTCACTTGTTATTCTATTAAAAAAAAAAAATTATTTCCGCTTTGCTTGCATAGAAGTGTTGTCAAACAAGGTGTTCATGGCAGGCACTACAATAAGCTCCTATCCTTTCAAAGATTATCAAGTAATATTAAAGGAAGTTAATCGCAGTATTTTGGGTGCAATATATTGAAGAATAATTCACAAAAAAATCAATGAGATTTTAATGAGCAACAAATAATACACTTTAAAAGTAACTATTAAAGCTAAGAAGATGAATGGAAAAAGAAAGAGCCTTTTGGAATGATCTCATAGACTAGGTATAGAGTAGGTCCATGTATTTTTCAAATCAATTTGCATTACTAGAAATACACTTAATCCAAAAAAAATTAATAGTTATATCACTAGAATAAGAGAACTTAATATCTAAAAACTTAAATATCTAAATTTTAATTTATTATAAATTAAATTTCAATTTAAGTATTTAAAATTTTACTAGTCATAATTTTAGTATGCTTTAAATTTGTATATTTTAATGATCAAAACCTTATATAAAAAAAATAGAGAGGTCTAAGAAATGTGTTGAAGACTAAATACATCTCTCATACATGAATATGACAAACTTTCTCAATGATCATTTTTCAAAAAATATGAATTTCACATATGATTGGGATTTTATTAAATTGTATGCATTAGTTTTCCACAGTCCATGAATTTGATTTAACCTATTTTTAGATTCAAATGTATGATTTTTACATCAAAAAATTAAATTTAAAATTATAGTTCATAAAGTGTAACAAAAATATTTTGGGAGGTTGATAAATACTAATTGTATATAATGAAAAATTAGTAACATTAGAAATATAGCTTCAGGAAATAAGTTGTTTATATGTATATATTTAACATTTAAATAAAATAAAAAAGTTTAAAAATTCAACATTATAATGATAAATAAATTTTTATTGAAATTATTAAAAAATATTATATTAAAATAATTAAAAATTAAATTCTTTTTAAATAAAATAATTTAAAGTCGCACAATAGACTTAAGGGAGCCCAAGATCACCTGCAACCAAAACAACCTTCCACACAAGAGAGAAGAATCACAAATTCTATATTGGCAAAGAATGATAATGATGCATATAAGATACACAAGATATATAAGATTTAAGATGTATGGTAATGTACAATGAGAGCCCTTGTTATATAGGCAAGGTTGAAACCTAGGACAACATAAGATCATGACAAGTGTCTTAATCGTATGAATTCAAACACAAATAGTAAATTCCCTAAGTAAATTTTAACTATGCAAGTGGGAATAGGAATGAATGTGGAAATAGTTATGTAAAATGCCTTATTGACACTAACACCCCCTTAAGTACAACTTCAAGAGGACTACACAAATGTAAGTATAAGTCCTAGCAACAAGGCCTGATAAGGTACCCATGTACAAAAGATCTTCACAAATGGAGTAAAACAAAAAAAAATTGTAGAAAAAAACTCCTCTCTTAAAGAGAGAAACCATGCAAAGAAGCATGTACAATTGATGGAAGGGGAACTCAACAAGACCACCCAAGGACTACATCCATAGGGAATATACAATCAATAGCCCCCTATAAGAGGTGAGACTATGATTTCCTGCAACAAAAAGTATCTCCTATATCAATGGTGAATGATCGAAGATGAATGCTGAAAATGAACCAAAATTGGTAAGAAACATTTCTTGCCTTGAGAAAAAATAAATCCAATACTATATGTAGAAGAAGCTCCATATGAAAGAAGAGATATGAGGGAAGAAGTCTCATCAAGTGTGCCTCTAAAAACTATTCAAGTTTCCACTTTCTAGTGCCCAAAGTTGCCACAGCAAAATTAGGATCTCCAAGCGTAATCAAGGAGTGTGATATTACAAGACAATGTTGAAACTCCTGAACAACAATATCCAATGACAAGGATTATGTGATAATTGCCATGCCATGACTGTCATCAAAGAGCAAATGGATATCATCATGTGTGTCTATTAAATTGGCAAGATGAGACTCATAAAAAATCTACAACACCTATCAAAAGATCATCCCATAAAAGTTAAATCTAAAAGATAAGAAATATCTTTCTAAACTAAAGTACCAAAATCCATAGCAATAATAAACTATAAAGAAGAAAGAGGTGGAGGAGATGACATCTTAGCACAAGACTTAAAAGCTTGGGTGAATGAAAGAACGAGGTTTAAGTGACCAAACATCTCCTTAAGAATACAATCCATTCTAGATACATGAGTGTGAATATTAGAAAAAGGAACTATCACATCATTAGGATTAAAATGTGAAAAGCTATAAAAATGAGATGCATGATCAACCATCCCAACATTAATGATCCCTCTTCTCTCCAATTCTCTAATAATCATTGAATTAGGTGTGAACTCAACACTTTTCCGTACTCCACTCTATGTAATCTAATAGATCGAAAGGACATAATTGGTTGACAGGGATGGAACAAAAAGTACATCATTTAAAGTGCCTTCTCCCATATTAGCAAATCATATCCCACAAACATGCTTATATGTGTTATTCCCCATTAGAATGTGTGGTTAAGTATAGGGCTCAAATGAAGATAAAATAGCCTATAAAGAAGCCATATGATGGGAAGATTCATAATCAAGAAGCCATACCTATGACCTAAGACTTTTAGATACAAAAATACCTCACCCTTAATATTTTTTGTCCCATTAGCCAATCGAGTTGTCCCTGACTATGTAGATGATAATATTGTAGAAGTAGAGGATAAGCCAAATGACATTGTTGAAGGTAATTTGATACTATTCTTTTGAAGAATATCCTTCAACTCATCAATTTTTTTTTTACCAATTATGCTCATCAGTCCCAATTTTATTGCAATAAGCACATGTGGCTGACTCCTTTTTATGTGTACCCTCTTTAGAAGAGGTGGGAGGCTCATTAACTAAAATTTGATTCTATCTTAGATTTTGGTTTCTTCTTTCCTTTGCCTTTGCCTTTAGATGATTGATCTAGCAATGACTAACTCTTGGGAAGTACATCTGACTCAATAAGCTTCATATGCTCTCTAGTAAAATGGCCATAGAAAAGCTCAAAATAAGACATAGTAAATGCATCACCTAAGGCATCCATAGTGGAATAAAAGGTAGAAGAAAAGACTACGAATAGTCCTTTTAACTTAGAAAAAATAAGAATATATATTATTTGTCAGATTTATCTTTGCCACAATCAGCAAATTGAGATCTCAAAGATTTGAATTTAACCAAATAATCCACAATGGATGTAAATGCATCAAGAGAAAGAAAAGCCAATTCTTCTTGTATTTTTAAACATGGTATAATTCACTAACTTTACCAAATAGGTATTTATACTTATCTTGGCATGCTTAAGTGTTGTACAATCCTCAATATGGAACAAGATGTCAAAAACATGTAAAGAAAACAAATTTAGACTCATGAAGTTTGTTCATAAAAATAAATCTCTCATACTCCCTAGTCAAATTAGGTTGACCATCACTGAAAGTAGGCCATAAACCCTTAGATAGGAGTAATCATTGCATCTTTATTTTCCATGTGTGATAGTTATGAGGAGTGAGGTTCTAAAATGAATCATAATCTACCATTAAGGAAAAAAAACACCAATCAATAAAAATAGACAATGTACAACAATAATCGACCTTATAACAGGTCTCTCAAGTATGAATCAATACTAAAGTTGAAGCCCTCTAAAGAATAAACAACCACCAATTTCAATAATTTTTCTAAGAAATGAGAAAAATTACACAAAATGATCCTAAACTAAAATTCTAATATCTAAGGGAGAATCTAGAAGAACCACACTCATGCACTTGTGGTGCTCAAAAGTACCTCTCCAACACTTATAAGAAGCCAAAAAATAGACATTCAGGGAACAAGATATGGCTTTTCAAAAAATACAAGAAAACACAAGCTTCAAACTAACAAAATAGCCACCTTCTATAAAATTAAAAAATATCTATACCACTATGAAGTTCTCAAAACTAGATTTTTGGTGCTTATAAGAATGTGTAAAATCTAGTACCATGGTGAATGTTTATGCCCCATTGAAGAAACTCCTCCTTTAGGGAAAAAATAATGACCACCTCCATTGCTAGGGCAATGCTTGGGTGGCACCACTTAGGCAAGTAGGACTATTGGTCATGGATCTATATGAGTGGCCATGGCTAGGTAAAGGTGGTGCCTAACATTAGTGGTGGTCCCTATCCTATCCACTAGTGACTGACCCCAGTGGGATGATACAAACCTTGGTCTTTGACCCCCATAGAACTAAGGTCTTTAGCCCATTGAATAAACTATTGACGTAGCCCCATACCTACTAACACAAGAATTTTTTTTAGTTTATAGAATTGCAAATCTATACCTTGTCAAATGACCGCTCACATAGACTATACATAGAGGAATATTCCTTAAGGATGCCAAAAAATTATGCCAACTACTAATGCCTACTAGTATCATGACTATATGGCTATATGGTATGGATCTATATGTATTGTACATAATTTTTTTAAAAACCTCAAAAATTGCCCAAAATTTTCTAGCACTAAAAACTATCAAGTTATATATCAATTAATAGGGTTTTAGGCATTTTAGACTTAATAGTGAGGTCCATTTTCTACTATGATGCATCATATGAAATTTCATAAAAAAAAATCTCCGAACAAGGGAAGGAAATTATAGATTTGAAGCTTTGATACCATGTAAGAGTCACACAATAGACTCGAGGGGGTCCCAGATCACTTGAAGCTAAAATAATCTTCTACACAAGATAGAAATAAAACAAATACTATAGTGTCAATGAATGATAATAATGCATACAAGATATAAGATACACATTATCTACAATGTATGATAATGTACAATTAGAGCCCTTACAGTTTATATAGGCAAGGTTCAAACCTAGGAAAACCTAGGATAATGACAAGTGTCTTAATCTTATGACTCAAGACACATATAGTAAATGCCCTATATAAACTTGACTATGCAAGTGTAAATAGCACCTAATGTGGAACTTGTTAAGTAAAATACCCCATTCACACCAACAAATAAAAATATAATAATTACTTTTCAAATTTTTACTTTAACTATTTTATATAGATTTTTAAACTAATATCAAATTAAATAATCTTCAAATAAAATAAATGATTTTTAAATTTTCTTTTTAATTACTTTTATAATATATAATATAGAACTCTAATACCTTCAAATATTTAACAAAATTTATATTTATAATGTTTGAACATAATATATTGAAATAATTTTCAATTAAAAAATTAATGAAACTTTTCTAATTTATTTATTTTTAATTGGTCATGCTTAACAAGACTCTGTGTTAAAAATATGACATTTTCATGGAAGTGCATAGAGTAAGAAGCTTAGTATGGACATGCTTATAATCATATCATTTAGAATTATTATTTATTGAGGTAATAAATAATACTAAAATTTTGTTCTATTGATGCTCTTTAGACAATTGTCGTTGACATTTTTATTTGTCCTTTCTCTTGTCATAAGGAAATTTGGAGATGTTTATAAATTGGAAAGAACCATTATCCCACACTTGTCTAAGGATGATGACTAAGTTTTGTAGCCATCATTGCTAGCTAGAGTGATAACCTTCACAATTCTAGAGTAAATGTTGGCTTGTGTATTTAATGGCTATCTTCCAAATTGGAATTAAGTACGGTATTTAAAATTTTATTCTTATAGTTTAGGATCATGTGGGGAAGCTAGTAAGGTTAGGACTACACAAAGAGAGGTGTGGGAACAAAGGATATATCCCACATTTTAGTAGTGTCGATATAGTTATTAAGAAGTACATGTTTTAGATGTCACCTTTATCTATGAACATAGTCTATCTTATAGGTGTGGAAGCTCACATTGTAACCATCCTTGTGTTGATATGAAGGATTCCATATGATATGGTAAGACACTTCTATCCTAAGCTATTTTCTTCTTTGTGCAATTAATTTTTTCTGGTGTGCAAGGTGCTACTCATGACCAAGTGTCTAATGCTGATCTAACATCTACACCAATGTGGCTAGTGTCAAAGATGTAAATGTTATATATGCTTTGTAATGCCCCACCATGAATACCTCAGAGAACATCACATTTATGCTATATGCAACAGGATAATTTTTTTTTTAAATTGAAAGAGATAGTAAAGTAACAAAGTAATATTAACGCATCATTAAACTAATGACTTGTCCTCTAAGATAACATGGCTGCATTACTTGACAAAACAATTAACGTAATCTAATACACATCATGAATTAACATCAGTAAATCATCATAAACCTAATGCACTAAATCAATAAACATTTACATTTACATAACATCATATAAGTATTCATCAGGATCTAGTACATAGTCAAAATTTCTCTCAACATATGAATACAACATTACATTGTTACTTTATCAATCTTCTGAATACATATGAACACATACTTTATGAATAATCTAATACATAGGATAGCACATGAGCATAATAACTATCTCCGTAAACAGGTACATGATCTGGATCTTCTACAGGAGTTACCACCTTCTTGCACACGAACAAAGGCAAGGGGAAACCAATGGGGACAAAGCACATCCACCTTCCTTTCATGAGGACAAGGAAGTTGATCTTGCTAACTAGGCCTTCTCTACCCATCCTTAGTCTAAACGAGCACTATAGACATGGGAGAGGAAATCCAATTATCTTGTTAATGTGTAATTGGGCACCGGCCCCACATTGAAAGCCACTCCCCTACTTGCATCTAGAAACCCCAACCATCAAGCAAGACAATTACTATCTTAATGATAAGTAAACATAAACAATGCAAGGCATTTACCTTCTTGCATACAAAACATAATCACAACGACCAACCTTTACTTCATTGTCCCAAACTTTTAGTTGATCAATCACAATAACCATAACAACACATAACCAAAGCAAGGTATGGGTCATCTTGCTCGCAAATCTCAACCATGAACAAAATAGTTTCTCATTACGATTTCCAAGATCTCCCCATTACAATACTAAACACAAGCTCGATATCAACACATATGTGAAGGAGATTTAATCACATCATAATATATTCACAACACAGTATGTACATCATCTCACATTATTGTTTACCAAGACCCACATACATAGATAAAAGACATCATGTTCTTACAACATCTTCATTTCAAGACACCTATGAACAGGATACATGCCATCGAATCATATTACCTTATGCCTCTAGAATCTAAAATTGACAATTTACACATGGACCAACTCACATGAAAATTTTGCTTGCAATAAGCAATTTCAACTAATCAACTCATTGGCAACATAAATTTTTCTTACTAGAGCAACTGGATTCAAGTTATATCTCCACCAAGAATTTCATAAAACCTAGTTCTAGTTTAATTAATATTAATTCTATCTATTATAATAATCAATCATCAATTACATATAACCCTTATTGTCAATCCAATTAAAACACCTTTTTCCATACAAATGATAGGTTCACTGCTAACCCAAAATCAAGTAAAACATTACCTCTTTCCACTAGTTTTCTTATGTAATAATTTATCTGATAAAGTTCTATTCCATTTACTTACATAAATAGTGAACAGGTAAGTAGATGGTTTGAGGTAGAATATTATTGCTAGGCAACTACATAGGATCTGCCATATGATCATAACCAACTATGTTACACACATAAACCAAATCAATTAAATTACCAATTAATTCCAACCCCTTAGTATAGTTGAGGGCTCAAAAGTCACAATCTACAAATATGAATAATTGAATCTCTTAGTGCATCTCCTATAAAAGTTAGTAAAAGGTCTAACAATGTCTTTAATATTGGACTAAATAGATCAAAAGAGTCTACACCTACTACCCAACACAACACACACACATGACCAAATTGATACAACAATATCATGGAAGAAAACTAGAAACCGTGTGCATGCATAACCATCAAAGCTAAACAATAATTAACTATTGATCAATAAGGATCATGTACACTAGGCAATAATCATAATAGAAGTCAAAGGGTCCATTTTGCATCACATAACCTCAATGTAATTATTCTTCTAAACATTAGCATAATGACCATGAAGCGACATCATAGATTAAAATCATTAAAGCTCTAACACCTAAGAAGTTCAATACTAAAACCCATACCTTCAAACTTGTTTTGTATCTATTCAAAGACTCCATTATGATTGGTAAACCAATTCCATTAATATTAAATTAACATTTAAGAGTATATACTTACCCCTAGATACTATTTATATCCTATCTAATTCACTCTATGAAACCTTGATTCATTTTATTTCTCTATCTATAATATTTCTTGTTCGAAATAAAGAAGAATTACAATTTTAAATTCCAATTACTATATAAACATAGCTCATTGATTGACTAAAATAATTACGTAAATAGGATATACTTATAAGCACAAATTCATGACTTAATCAACTAGCAAGAGTAAAAATATCTATTTGAATCTCTTAACCAACTTACAACATCATAAAAGGAACCCAGGTCTAGGGTATAACTATCTCACAAGATCTCACATCTAAATTTTATCCTAAGAGAAAGATACAAGCATAAAGACAAGGAGGGAATTGAAAGATGGCTTCCTCCATGATATTTTGAATTTCAAATGGCTTGCATATATTATTTTTGGCATTTGACTTGATGATATCAGGTTGCCAAAGATGAATACAAGTGTTTGAAATAAAGAATGGTCATGCAGTAGCATGAGCCAAACAAGATAAATGCACAAAGGTCAATTGTTAGGCAAGAACATAACTATTTGTCAAAGTGTAGCAAAGTAATTATCCATAGATTTGGCTTTTGTGTGAGCTGAGAAAAGAATTGTGATGTTGCAATTAAGGCAAGTGGTAAATATTTAGAATTGTGGTGTTGCAACTAAGATAAGTGGTAAATATTTGTCTTATTTTTATTGGCCAAAATTAACTCTTGAAATGGATGATATTTAAAAATAGCCATGGGTACAGAGAGAGCCATTTGACATTAGAGCATGTGAAGAAATTCAAATAAACAGTTGATACATATGCATTCTGAAATCAGGCATATATAATACAGGATTCTCTTTCTAGGAGGGATCCATCCTGAGTGACCTAATGAAATTTCATCTATTTCAGTGAGGCCCATGTTAGTCTTTGATGCAAGCACCCCAGTTTCAAGCAGTGTAGCAAATCATGATGATTCATTGTTTGATGATAAACTAAATGGAGTTTAGGGGAAGATGCTAGCATGGGAAAGGAAAACACCAAGCCCATTGATTACAACACAAACATTTCAAATTAATTCTATTGAAGAAGTTTTCCACACTAAAGGTAAGATGCGATCAAACTGATGGATTTGGAATAATTGAGGATTTGGATGAACCGGGTGAATAGCCTACAATAATTCCAACCAATAAAATTTTAGAATTCTGTCAATTCTATGTTGGCAAAGAATGAAAATGCACAGCCTAAAGTAGTTATTGTCTAAACCACATTTGAACGAATTTGAGTATGAAAGTGTGGAAGAAAGTAATTCATTCACTACTATTACTGCTGAGGGGCAGAAACGCAGCACACTAATCGAAGGAACTGATTAAAATCATTGGCTTGTCACTATGGAGTTTCCCAACCCCAACCTACCAAAGAAGAAAAGATCGCTGCTTTTAAAAAAAAAACTCTCGCTAATGTCATTGGCAGTTTGGAGGAGGCAAAAAAATTGAATATATATCATATGTACAATGGTTTACACTAGATTTAAGTGCCAAATCTTGTAGGATCTTGCACAAGCAATGGAGAAACAACCTAGAGTTACTTGGGTGCTGCCAGATTCTTATGCTGATCCCAAAACAAAAACATACGGTGGAACTGGAGATCGATACAACATGGGGGTACTTACACCAGATCCAAAAGCCAATTCCTACAATAGGCCAAGTGGAAGGTACAATGACATACCTATGAAACGAAGAAGGGATTCATTGCCTTTGGAACGTAATAGAAATGTCCTAGGTTACAACTCACCACCACCACCAAGGCAGGATTATGGAAGAGGACAAGATTATGGCTCCCTAATGGGTGGAAGAGGCCCAATGCTAACTTTAGATCGACAGGACTATAGACAGCCTATGGCCAATGCCGGGCTAACAGAAAGATGTAACAGGGACACAGGGAAGAGATCCGGTTCAAGGAAATAACTGATTCACGAGATGATTTGGTATATCCTTAAGGAGAAGGAAAGTTTTGGAAAACACATTAATTTCTATTCCAAGTAGAATGGTGTGCCAAGAAACAAATCTCAAAATATAACTTTTGCAGATATTACAATGTATTTAGGATATGCATTTAAAAGGCATCATCAACAGTTAGATGAGGAGTCAAAGGCCGTAGGATGTCTCCAAGATTCAAGATAATGAAATGAATTAGGGTGCATGCTATGAAGTGAAAGAGAGTTCAATGGGAAAGTCTATTTGCTAAGGGTTAACAAGCCAAGTTCCATACCAAGCTCAGAATGAAAACCTAACAATGGCAGATAAACACAATATAAACAAACCCCAATAAATTTCCTTCACAAAATCAATAAGAACATTATCTAGCATAATGTATACAATGCTCACATATAGATATTCACATTAACTAAAGAATATTAAACTAAAATTTTCATAAAACGAGACATACCCAGATTTTCACCTCAAGTTCCCTCTTTACTTCTCTCTGAATTTCCTAACAATAGCCCTCTAAATTCCCCACAATAGCCTTCTAGATCCCCCCCCTTTCACAGCAAAAATCTTTCCTTTATGTTTGCAAGAGTGCAACCACAAAACGGGAAAACCAACTAACTCAACTAATTAAAAAATATTAAATTTATTAAGCTCATAGTTTTAAAAATAATTACCAATTACTCCATTCTAAATTTATTCACGTAAACGGGTAATTTATTTACCCCACATTTACACATACAAACAATTAATTGTTTACCCAATTACATTCTATTTATACAACATATTATTATTATCATTAATAATAATAATAATAATTAAAATTTACACCACACATTAACAATAATTTATTTATATTTATTAGTTCACAAACAACTTACTAAATCTTAATAATAATATGATATAACCTTGTTAAATATTATAGTGGGTTAAATAATAATAATATACTATATGCTATAATAATTTCTATTACACCACAACAAAATCTAGGCATATATCATTAACCCACTGAGCAAGAAAGATCTTGAATGCCAAATCAAACAAGTTCACAAGCCAGGGCCAAAACATGCACTTAACCAACGGGCTCCATCAAATATCAATTAGTTGCAAGACCTGACATACTAACAGAACTGACAGGTTGAACTAGACATGTCATGCATCCTGATCGAGGATGATGACTTGGGATGTGGGACCTTAAGTTATCTCTGGAACAACTTATCCATTGGGTTCAGGGCACGCTCAGACCTATTAATTCAGGTGGAGTCAATGCCAAATACCTGCATCCTGCAACAACTGACACA
The DNA here is from genome assembly GCA_027924645.1 of Cunninghamia lanceolata. NCBI lineage: Eukaryota > Viridiplantae > Streptophyta > Pinopsida > Cupressales > Cupressaceae > Cunninghamia > Cunninghamia lanceolata. The sequence continues at coordinate 1,846,634 of BSBN01000652.1, read as the reverse complement.
GTCAAGCATATATAGACACACAAGCTGACACTATGTGAAAAAGGAATCACAATATCACAGGGCACTCGCAAGCGAGTGATACGACTCATCCTTTCCACATTATATCAATCTAGATTAGATAACACCTAATCATAACCAAATCCAATCTACTTCATTGTCTGAATAGAACCATACACTGCACATATAGGTGCATGAAATTGAATAAGTCTCAGAAGTACCATCATAACAAATAAATCTAATAGAATCAGTCCATGAGATCCATTCTAGCATATAACAATTGTAGTAAGATCAACATCTTAATCATTGGAATGCAAAACAATGTCAAAGCCTGCATTATCAGTGTTGTAGCATATTAACTATCATATGAAACCACACATGGATGAAACATCTATCTATATTGTACGACATCAATCGTTTACCTTACCTTAATCGTGCCTGTTATTTTACCTTCATCTTCATGCGCCTTGATCAGTTCACCTGCACATCCAAGGTGGGAATGGAGAGGCACTACATGCTTAATTGTAAAGTGTAATTGATTATATGGCTAGTTGGATGGATTAAGAGCTATACCTTGTTGTGAATCCTCTTCTATTGATCAATTTAATATATGGCATCAATACTTGCATGTCCTATTTTCTCTTCTCTTATTTTCACTTGTATGTTCATCAGAAGGAGTTGACTTCAGATTTATTTTTGTGTATGAATGTCTCTATATTTTATTGGACTTGTTTCAGAGGTGACATGCCATATCTCCCTATGAAGTTACACTTTCTATCTTTGTGATAGATTGATTAGTTGGAGTAATTAGAGGCTGGTAAAACTACTTGAAGTGTATTTAGTTTTCTTTTTAAAATTTGTCACATGGATTTATCTTAATTTATTATGGATTATTTAATGATTGTGCATGTACTAATGTTTTTGGTCATTTAGAGGACTATTATATTAGAAAAGGTGTTTCAACTTTGCATCCTAATATTAAGAACCAAAAAATGTAATTTTTGGGAATTAAAACACAAAAATATAATTTTTCAAGGCTCTAGAGGTAATATTTTGCCCTCAAAAAATGTTGAAATGAGCCTTAACTAGAGAAACCTAGTTATGGAAACATGTAATTCTTCAAGATCTACAATTAAAAAAATGGTCTCGGTTGGCTTCCTAGATCGAAAGTTATGGCCTTCGAAAGTTGGGCTTCCCACATTGGAAATGTAAGAGCATCTATGACACATAAGAGAGTTGTAAGAGGGAGATACACTTGTTGACAAACTTATTGAATGGAAATTGCAACAAAATATACCACTTCCACATAACACTCATGAGAGAAACAATGCAAAACAAGTATTCAACATCCATAATGCCAAAGAATAAGAAATCATACCAAATGATAACACAAAATTTACCCTAGGAAAACCCTTTGAAGGATAAAACCTAGCCTCCAAAATCACTCACAATCAATGTATAATATCAAGAGAAATATTACAATACACTTACAAAGTCTCCATTCAAGGTTTTTAAAGCATCAAGCACCCTAGTTGCATTCCTCCATGTGAACAAGAAAATGAGAACCATGTAGCCACACATCCCAATCCATGCTTGAACATATGCAACCTACAAGAGATTCTTAACCTCTAACCAACAAGCCAAAGATTATGCAAACCAACCTCAAAAACTAGTCATGTTCTTAGTTTTCAAGAGCAAGCTCAGACAAAACCACTAAGCAATATTACATAAACCATGTGGATCAAAAATATAAACTCACTATACAATGACTCAAAATTAAATATTTCATACTAAGTTTTCCCAGTAGTAACTATTTTCCCAATGTGATATCCACATTAAATATTTATCCCAATGTCACATACAACATACAAGTGGCCCCAATAATGTCTAAGCCATGTGGTATGCACATCTCTAAGATGCACCATAATCAATGAGAACATCCAACAAAGAACACATATACATCCCAAAACTCCCTCTACATGGGTAATGTCAAACCTGACATCAATCAAAGCATAAAAAATTCCACTAATAGCACTCACAAGAAGGTGCGCTAATATCATCAATATCATGCAATATCAAAGAAAATTCACAATGATATGCAAACCTACATAACCCTCACCAATGATCTCCATAGCTCTCTCAAGTCGTCCACAATACAAAAGATAGAGAATAAAGAGTCTCCACACTATTACTAAAAGAGAATAAAGAGTCTCCGCACTATTACTAAAAAATAATGAAGTATAATAATAATAATAAGTGACTAGAAAAATTCATATGTATAAAATTTAACTTTGCACATAAATAATGGAGCAGAACAGAGGGGAACCACCAAATATTATGAATCCACATTTGCAAACACAACCAAAAAATAAATGTTCATTGGGTACCTGCTATTGTTGATTAGAGGATCAAGAAGGAATTCAAAAACTTGATGTAGTAGAGGAGTCTTAAGAGGATGTAGGAATGCTTAAGGAACTCACAATAATCTGTAGATTAATTGGGCCAAGGATGGATAGAGACAGAGCTAGGGCTTGGATCATGGAGAACTGGAAACCTGAACACATTAGTAAATTCCTACCCAAAGGTTTTTTCAGCGCCATTTTTATACCTTCAGAGGAAAGAGAAAATGTGCTACAAGGTGAAATTTGGATGATGGGTAACTAGTTGCTCTACATGCAGAAATGGAAATCCAACTTCAATTTGGTCAAACTATGCCCATATGATAGGCCACTGTGGATCTGACTTTACAATCTACCTATTGAATACTGGTCAAAAGGCTACCTTGAGAAAATTGGTAGATCGTTAGGCACATTGATTGATATTGATGAAGATATCAATAGAGGGAGATTCGTATCTTTATGTCTAAATGGATATTGCCACTATCAGATAGATCCCAAAGGATGTTCGGTTGTGTGGTGATGGAATCCACTGGATCCAACAATTGGAAATAGAAGAGGAGAAAATTTTCTGCACGCGATGCCGAAAGAGGGATCATAAGGAAAAAGATTGTAAAGCCAAAACTAGGATAGTCAAAAAGTGGTACCTAAGAAACATAATAGAGTGAGAAGTGCAGCCTCGAAAGATATAAAGTCACAAAAGGTGGTGGATCCTAAGCAGGACGAAGTTCTAGTGGCAATGAAGCAAAATAAAGAAAATTGTGGAGGGACACAAAATAGCTCTAAGGAGAAGGATACTCTACTAGAGGAAGATCTATAGACCCTATCCACACCCATGGGTTCAAAGGATGAAATAGCAAAGAATACACATGCTACGAGAGAGATTGATAGTGCAGGAGATATTGAAGGAAGAGGGAGATGAGATGGAGGCAAACTTGTCAGAAGAAGAAAATGGGCCAAAGGGCTGGAAGGAGTTAGATCATGATGACCTAGGAATCATAGACCAAAGGTACATTATCTAGTCCACATTGAAAGCATTGGGTATAGAAAAAACAAAGCAAGGGGAGGGGAGGAAGACAAAGAAATAGAAGAGACAATAAGAAGCCATAGAGAAGAGCTTCACTAGCATAAAAACAATTTGATTCCCAAGGGAAGAGAGACCTCCCTTGGAGCGAAATGAATTGTATGACATGGAATGTAAAGGGATTAAATGCCCCTAACAAATGATGCTTAGTTAAGCATCACCTTGAAAAGACTCTAGTGGATATTGTTATTCTACAAGAAACTAAAATCATGAGTTTAGAGGCAACAAAACTTGTCAAGTATTGTAAAAATTGGTTGGGATTATTACAGGAGGCATGTTGATCAGCAAGTGGGCTTGGAATCCTATGGAAGGAAAATAGTGTTGCAATCAAATTAATTGAAATGCAACCAAAATGGATGATGTGCTTAGTAAAAAACTGCTTCACTGACTTCCAATTCTTTCTATTCAATGTATATGGGCCCACTAGATTAGAGGATAAGATAGCTACTTGGATGGTGATAAAAATAGAATAAAGGACTTGCATTTGGCCCCCTACATCATGGGTGGCAACTTCAATGCAATTCTCAAGCTAAGAGAAAAGAGCGGAGGACTCAACAAGGTAAACAAAATTATTCAAGACTTCAGAACTTTTATGGAAAATGTGGGGGTGATTGATTGCGAGACCTTGAATGGAACCTACAGTTGGACTAACAAGCACATTAGATTTTATAACATCTCAAAAAGACTTGATAGGTTCCTAATTTCTGTTGATTGGCTAAATGGTACAATGAGTCTTGAAGCAAAGATTCTTCTTCTGTTAGTTTCTAACCACTATCCAGTATCCTTGGAAATCAAAACGGAAGAGAGACCCAAGTGCAAATCTTTCAAATTTTAAATCATGTGGTGGTGAGATGGGAACATTTTAATAAACCTAGAGTGCTAGTGGAAGGAATGTCAGGTGTCAAGGACGATCAACTATTGCTTTTTCAACAAATTGAAATACCTAAAAGTTAAGTTGAAAACATGGAATATGGAGGTTTTCAAAAATATATTCGAAGAACAGATTCACATTGAGAAAGAGTTAGAGACTTTAAACAATAAGGTGATTTCCTTTGGCATGTTCAGAGAAGACTTTGAATTAGAGAAAAAACTAAAGCAAGAACACAAGGAGGTGTTAGTGCGAGAGGAGATTTACTGGTGAGACAAGGCCAAGAAGGTCTAGCTAAAGGCGGGCAACTCCAATATGAAGTTTTTCCATGCGTCAACCAAAGCAAGGACGCAAAATAAAATTGTTGAAATCAAGAGGTCAGATGGTGCAACAATGACAAGTTGGGTAGAAATAGAAGATGCTATTGAACACTACCCTAGATTATTAGGTAATAAGCCCCGAGATATGGATAGAACCTATCCTCAAACTATTGATTACATCCCAAAGCTCATCTCAGATGCAGATAATGACATGCTTAATGCACCTATCTCAATGGAGGAGGTTAGGTCAACACTGTTCCATATGACCCCTAATAAATCACCTAGACTAGATGGCTTTCCCATGAGCTTCTACCAAAAATGTTGGCCCTTCATTGCAAATGAACTATGGAAGATTGTAGAGGAGTTCAGATTGAAGAAGTTTGTCAAAGATATCAATAACACTACCATTTCTCTCATCCCCAAAAAAATTAGATTGCAGGTCCTTGAGTGAGTAGAGACCAATTTCATTGTGTAATGTGGTCTATAAAATTATTTCCAAGGTGCTATCCAACTAATTAAAGTTAATTCTAGATTTTATAATATCAGAAGAGAAGAATGGATTTATTCCAGGAAGAGAAATTAGTGATAGCATCATAGTAACCGGTGAGATAATTTACACAATGTCAAAGGAAAGGATGAATGGCATGATGCTGAAATTAGATGTTAAGAAGGCCTGTGATAGAGTTGACTGGGACTTCCTAAGGGCTATAATGGACAAGTTTATATTTAATGATCATTGGATTGAATTTATTCATTATTATATTTCTACAACCAGGTATTCAGTTTTGGTAAACAAGTCCCTTTGTGGCTTCTTTGAGGCTACAAATGGTCTGAGGCAAGGAGACCCCATCTCCCCCTTCCTATTTGTGCTCATGCCAGAATAAATGGGAAGATCCATAAAGAAATGTAGGGATGAGGGACTTTGGAGAGGAATAAAAGTGGCCCATAATGTTGACCCTATTACACATGCACAATTCACTGATGACATAGTCTTATTTGGAGAAGACAATGTGAAGGAAATAGAAGCAACCAAGGAATCTTTGGAAGAATATACCAAACTATCAGGCCAAATGATGAACAAAGAAAAAATAAAAATCTATTTCTTCAACACCAAAAAATAGGTCCAAAAGGAAATTGCAAAACCTACATGGCTTCAGCTAGTGGAAAATTGCAAAAATAAATCTTTGGCCTAGAAGAGCAAATGGCTTACATTAGCTGGAAGGTTAACAATGATTCACTCTGTCTTTCCCACCATCCCCATCTATGTTATGACATTCTATCAAATCACTCACAAGATTGAGTCCAACTTGGAAAGTTTCCTCAAGCGATTCCTTTGGGAGGGGTCAAAAGAGGAAAAGAAAATCCCCTTAATCTACTGGGACAAGGTGTGTGCAACAAAAGAGGTGGGGGGGGGGGGGGGGCTGGGCTTAGATGTATGAGAGCACAAAATTTGGCTCTGGGTGCCAAACTAACTTGGAAAATGTATAGGGATCCGAATAAACTATGGTGTAGTATCTTTCGTAATAAATACTTGGACAAGCTAGATCCCAACTGGATTCTCACGATTGCCAACTCAGTTGGAGGCTCAACAATATGGAAATTTCTTTAGGAAAGTAGAAATCTCATCATCAATCATCTTACTTGGAAAATTAGTAATGGAAAGACAATGGATTTTTGGATAGTTTCTTCAAATGGGCATAAACCCCTCAAGGATGTCAGTGGGGTGGCAGACTAGGTGGATAGAATACAAGTCTTGGTTGGTACAAAGGTTACAGACTATGTCATCAAGGTTATAGATGGGGTGGGTGACAATTATGAATGGATGAATGTGGAGACCTTGCCGATATTGGAAGAGGCCAAACAGGTGCTACAAAATGAACTTTCCCAAAGAAAAATTCTCTTGTATAGGCAGAAGGATGAAATAATCTGGTGTGGTTCAAAGTAAGGAGAATACTCAGTAAAGATTGGATATGCGATTCAACATGCAATACAAATAGTAACAGACTAGCCTTCAAAACCATGTTGGCATTCCTCGGTCCTTCCCAAAGCTAGGGTATTATTTTGGATAAGGCTTCATTAAAGAATACTAATAGCCAATAGATTAGAAATATTAGGGATCCATGGTTCTTTAAGGTGCCCGTTGTGTTGTAATGATGGTGAATCTATTGACCATCTTCTCCTAGAACTCCCTTATGCTAGTAGATGTTGGGACTAGTTGTAAACAACACTCAATTGGTGCGTGCCTCAACAAGGTGATATCCTGGGGCTCATGAAGAGTTGACCCAGGATAAAAAAGAATGCTTTATGGGTAGATTTAAGGATTATCTTGCCATCTCTCATTATATGGTAGATTTGGAAGGAGAGGAACAAGAGAGTCTTCAAGGATGAACACAAGACTGTTGAGGAGGTATGTAGAATAATAGCTAAGATGGCATCTGTGAAATTGCAAACTCAAAATGTAAGGTGAAAGCGGATATGATCTTTACTAGTTGGATGGGGAACTTCAGCACAGATGGAAAAATCTAAAAAGGCCAATAGGGGAAATTAGGGACAAGAGGAGGACAAGAAGGGAGGCCAAGTAGGTACCTCCTACGCTAGGGAGAGTCAAGCTAAACTTTGACGGTGCCGCAAAGGGTGACCTAGGAATGGCTAGAGCAGGGTGTATCATAAGAGAACATAATCATAAATGTCTGGGGGTAATCTCAAAAAAGGTCGGGTTTGCCACTAACAATGAGGCAGAGTTTGAGGCAATGGTCCTGGGTCTTGAACTCCATAAAAAAAAGGATTAAAAAATGTATATATTGTAGGTGGTTCACAATTGTACATATAAGCTATCCTAAAAAAGGACACTTCGAACTAGAAAATTAAAAATTGGGTATGGCTTGGACATTTCTATGTGAGTTAGGAGAATTCTTGGTCTCGCACACCTTCGAGGAGGCCAACATGGCTACGAATAATTTGGCAAATCATGGTGTGTTTCAGAAGGATATTACAATTGTAGATGTGAATTCCAGTAGATGGCTAGGGCTAGACTGTATCATAAAGAAAGAACAGTCAACTAATTCCCAAGAGAAGTAAAGCCATTGAGTTGCCCAAGTGATTCACGTGTGTCACAATGAGTCAAAATCCTAATGGTCTAAGTTTGAAATGGAACAGAGCAAAGTGGGCAAGGACAAGATTAGGCAGAGAGTGCAGGAGATGTTAGGAGATTTTTTAGACCTAATCTGATGACCAGATTAGGTGAAATGTTTAGGTTGGCTGATAAAGTGACAACCATTTTAGTAGACAAAGATTCAAGCCATGGAAAAGATATTGGTGGCATAGAACTATATTCTGAATGGGAAAATATCTAAATAAAATCTTTCTTAGGATCCCTTGGTCCTTTTTAGAGATGGAGGACTTCAGTTCGTGGTTTGGGACTACAAAAGGAAGGAGAAGTTGGATCAATTTTCTAGAGGAGGACATTGTTGCTCTATGAAGTGATCTGGGAGTATCCAATCTACCATATGGATGGATTATGGTTCTACTTCCTTTGATTCCCACAAGAAGAGGCATTTGGAGGCCACAGTGGCTAGAAAATTCTCTAAATAAGAAGAGATTGATCGATCTTCTTCATCAAAGTGATGGGTGGGAAACTTCAATTCAGATTGAAGTGCAAGTGTGAAGATAACAGGACGGAGCAAAAACTAAGGAGACTATTCAAAACAGAAGATGTCAAGGTTAGGAAATCTATCAAGAACATTTTTGGGTAAAAGGCGTTTCAAAAAGGCCATTCTCATGACGGGGAGTTTCTGGAGATCTTTTGTACTATTGTGGCCCAAGCTACTAGAGCATTGCACTATGCTTCAAGATTTGTTGGCTTTGTGGTGAATGATGAGATAGTCTAGGAGGTAATGAAATCTATCCTGAAGATCAATATTAATCCAAAGAAAGGGCACATTACAAAAGTTTTTGACGTTGAAGCTGTCAAAAAGAAGCAAAATGTTGCAAAATTGTTTAAGATTTTTTGAGATGGCCTGGAGAGTTCTAACATGACTGTGTTAACTATGTTATTTTTTTGGTGGTCTTTTGTCCCCTCAATAGCTTGAGAGGGTCAATGTACTTGTGGATGGGATCAATACCATCTCGCTTGTAATGTAACTTCTTTTTTTTTTCAATAAAGTGACCTACCTCCTCTGGTAGCACATACCTTAAAATAATAATAATAATAAGAAGAAGAAGAAGAAGAAGAAGAACAAAAACAACAACAATAATAATAATAAGTGACCACACACATGGTGATAACAATAGCTCCACACAAACCTCAACTACAATTCCATGTTAACATGAACCTCTAGGAAGAAATAATAGACCGTAGATAAAAAGCCTATAAATCAAAACCATGTAGCATGTCTTTCTACCAACATTTCTAAGTGCTCTAGTTGTGAAAAGTTACATCTCATTCACAAAACTCCAAATATAAAAACCTCCTCAACATCCAACTATTTAACCCCACGGTCAAACATAACATTATATCAATAAACAAACCAAGATTCTTATAGCCTTTCAAACTAAAGTAAGATCAAACCAATAAACATACATTCCCTCAACAAGGGAATATGCCCAAAACCATCCCCTAAACTCTTCAAAACTAGCCTCATAATAAACTCATATACATAAGTAGACAAAGGAAAAACAAACTATGCCAGGTAATCCTGAAATAGGCCCTCCAAAACAAACATCCATATCTCAAAACTCATTCCCATGAGAAGACGAAGCATGAAACAAAATGCATCTCAAAACAAGGTAGGCAATACCTATTAGATGATTCACCATCAAGTGGACTAAGAGTTGGGAATAAGATTTCTCCTCATGGCATGCACCAAGTGATCAAGACTCTCTCAATGAACAATATTCTCATCAGGTCCATGCTAAACTCAAATCTAGCTACAAGTGTAGGCTCTTCAGTCTTCTTGCTAGAATCTCATGAAGAGTGACTATCTCAACACATGATCCATATAAGCATAATCTCTCCAACTACACCCAAGTTAATCAAGTATCTATGATCACCAAACCGACTATCCCATGCCAACTAAATCCCAATTGCATCATTGTAATCTCTATAAGCTCTAAGAAAAAATAGTCATTGTACTCAATACTATAAGACTACTACAAATCACTACGAAAGTTCCAAGTAAAAATTAGGAACTCCACATGCCATCATGATTTACATCTCCTCATAAGAATATCATATGTCTCTCATGAACAAATTTTCTTACAAGAGCACCTATATCATGCCAAAGCTCTAACCACTAATTAAGAGTCCACCATGGCACAATAACATCCATACTCTAAACCATGGATAATCTATCAAATAGATAAATAATAATTGATACCTCAACAAAGACTCCATGAGTTTTCCATCATAATAATCTATCGATATCTCAAAACCACATGAAGATAAGCATCTCCTATCAATGGAACTAAATATGTCTATGAAATCTTATTGCATACAAAAGACATAATCCAGGAGCTCCTAATGACACCAACATTGACTATATAAGATCATCCATCACTAAATAATGAATTCTCATCACTACCAAATATCCCACCAAATCATGATATTGACCTATGCATGGCATCATGATAACCATTTCCTAACTAAATATCAGCAATGGCCCTCGCACAATCAAAGAACTTAACTCCAACACCAAGAACTCCTAAAAGGAAAAGTAAAACTGTGATCTTGAAAGCAATAAGATAAACCACCACCTACAATCTAGGAATCAATCCATCACCACTAACTATGTATCCACATAAACAACCATGCCATGTTAAAGCTTCATGGATACAAGAACCTCCATGACACCATTATCACCACCCATAATGCACCTACATCAAACTCCCAGTAAATCAAGATGTAGAATCTCTCACACATCATAATAAATAGCTATAAGTCCCAAAGTAAAAATGTCTTAGGTAACACCATCTCTCTACCTCATAGTGAACCTCATACTAATGCACCAAGTCACCAAACTAGGACAACATTGAAAGATCTATGGATATAGATGGCCCACATCCAAGTTATCTATGCAATCTATAAGTATAGACAAGCTATAAAACTACACAACTCATAGATCTCATAATTCAACACACAGGTTCAACATTACATTAGAAATCATGTAAAATAAAGACGACTAGAGATTAACATGTAGATTATCCATGACTAAAACACCAAATCACCTTGAGATTTGATTTTCCACAAATCTACAAAGTATCATAGTTAAGGAACCCATCATGAAACTCTAAAAAAAAATTAAGTGAACAAACCACATATCAACACTTCCAAACCTAATCCACTACAAAGCTCTCAGATAATTCTCTCTATCACCTATAAGAATTCTAAAAATGGACATTGTGAGAAGAAGATAAGACTTGTCAAATTAATGAGTGGAAACATAAATTATTAAAAAAAGATTCTATAACAAATAGAAAAATATAGAGAAATAATTAATACCACTAAATATTTCTTGGAAAGATCTCTTTGTCAACTATAACAAGTTGAAATTATGACACAATAGGAGAAAGTTATGCCTCTCAAAATAAATTTTCCCTATTAGGCAATTCAAACGGAACTTTGCCACTATTTTGGTGGTGCTTTGGATATAGAGGGTGGCACTAGTAGTGGCTAGTAGCATGGTTGGTGGTGAAATAATCTCTCAACAATGAGCTTCTAGGAAGAATGAAAGTGGTTCATACGTGGCTTGATGGTGGCATATAGGAAGAGCCCCACCCATTGGGGACTTAGATCCATGGCTAGTAATAATCGAGAGTTGGCCCCCATGTGCTGACTAATTGGATTCTATCAGATGGTCAATGATGTGACTTGTGCTAGACCCAATGGCTCATAGTGGATTTTCCTCATTTGACTAAGGCCAGAACACTAAACTGGGTAAAATTTTGACATTACTAACAACAACTCCTATACCCTCCAACCAACCAAAATTCTTTTTTCATTTTATTTTCTAGAACATACCTGATCTTGATGCAAATAGATGTTGGGCAAATATTTTTTACTATATTCCATTAACTAATGACTATACCAATGAATGGCATGGTGGTATGGATCCATGTAATTGTATAGATTTTGATAGTCAAATATTCCTTCACACCCCTAAGAATGGCTAATTTTTTTTCCTCCAAAAAAATAGTGTTTTATATTGAGTTTTATATCTTTTTAGAGCTTATGGATCCAATGGTGAGGTATTTTATTCCTAGGAAGTTATCTACATAAGTTCACCTCCAAAATCCTCACAAAATGAGCTTAATCAAAAACCCATTTGTCAAGTCAACACAAAACCCTAGATCTACAATAATCCAAGTCTACATCACTTTTGAAACATTAAAAGATGCCTTCAATCCTTTTCCTAGAAGACCATGGATTCAACTATGCACAATATTCCACTTAGGCCAAGGGTTAAAAATACTAGGAATATGTCTCCTCCTGCAACCTGATAATCGAGCTGTAATACCAAATAAAATGGAATTGTAAAAAAATACACCATTTCCACATAACCCTCATGAAAGAAACAAATGCAAAATAATTATTTAGAATCCATAATGCAAAATAATAACAAAGAATACTACAAGATAACACAAGATTTACCATAAGAGAACCCTTTGAAGGAAAAAAACCTAGCCTCCAAAAGCACTCATACACTCAATGTATTATCTCAAGTAAAATATTACAATACAATTGTCATCTCTAACTAAGGATTTTTAAGCATAAATCACCCTAGTTGAATTCCTCCATGTGAACAAGAAAATGACAACCATGTAGCCACACATCTCAATTAGTACTTCCACAAGAGATTCTCAATCCAACATTTAACTAACAAGCCAAAGGTTACACAAGCCAACCTCAATAACAACTCATGTGCTTTCTTTTAATAAAGAAATCTTGTACAAAACCACTAAGTGGTATTACATAAACCACATTCTTAAAAAACATGAGCTCACTAAACCATAACCCCAAGTTAACTATTTCATACTAAGTTTTCCCAAATATAAATATTTTCCCAATGTGAAACAAACACTAAATATTTTTCCTAATGTCACATACAACATACAAGTGGCCCCAAGAATGTCTAACCCATGTGGCATCCACATCTCTAAGATGCACCATAATTAAATATTTATTTTTACAGTATTAGCATTATTATTTTATTCAAGGTGTACAAGACATGTTTCCCAACACTTATGATGCATGTTATGAAACATAATAAGGCATATTTTAATTAATATAATGGAGAACCCATATTGTTGAGTGGAGCAACAATATCTTTTCACTAATCCCTTTCATCGAAGAGATCCTCCATCTTCAATGTCTAAAATTCATGTCTCTTGTGAATAAAATTATCAATCTCCATATGGGATGTATTTGTCATGATCTCTATTGTCATAACATTTACTACACAAAACACAAAAGATCCCACACCAATAAAAAATTTCAACAACACTCCAAAAGGGTGTCCCCATTCTAATCAAGCCAACTAGGCTCTAATACAAAATATTAATAATCTAGGTAAAAATATTAGTAATTTGCATGTTAGCTTAGAATTTATAGTTTATCTATTTGTAGGTTAGATAAATGTTGATTATGTATAATTTGATTAGTTATTTAAAGGTTAGATCATTGTAGGTTAGTCATTTATAGGCTATCTATTTCTATGTTAATAACTTGTATGTTAATAGATAACATAGGTTAGTCCTCTAAGAGGTTTTGGATGCACTTCATGTGTGCATGTACTAGAAGAGAAAAAAGAAGTTAGGTAATAATTGAGAAAAATGCATATTTGTGAGTTGAGAAATAAAATGCTTACAATCCATACAATTAAATGACCAAAGTAGTTATAATCATCTGATTATTCATGAGTATCATTTCACAATAAACTACCTCTTATAAGTATAAATGATCCTCTTAGTTCTTCTTTCATGTATGCAGTTCTCATAGTAGTGAATAATGGTATACTTAGGAGTCATTGAATTGGATTTATGTGAGAATGACTACAATAATTTAGATATATAAACAAATGTGATTACTAATTATTTTGATAACAATGACATTTTACAAGTAAATTTTTTAAATTTTTTTACTTCCTCTAGAGATTAAATTGTTATAGAATTTATAAGTTGGACATGATCATTGGGTATGTGCATGGAAATGGGGGGCCAAACATGGGTGAAAAGTGACCTTTTTTTTCTTGAAATTAGTAAAAATTGATCTTGGACAAGAAATTGAAGAAATCCATGCTCAACATTTGAAGATGTGATAGAAACGAGATTGGTAGTTCTCAAAATCTAGTTTTTTTATACTGAATATCATTATAAATATTTTTATCATATGAGCATCAACATGAGATGAATACAGACCACAATAATTGAATATATCTTTGTAATTTAGTCTACAAGATACTTACAAAGGCAATGACCATGAGATTGGCCACAATAATCCCAAACCTCACTTTAGAAGAACAAGGAGGCTTTGTCCATTGTAGAGTGATAATAGAAGGGGCCATAGTGAAACATGAGTTAATCCATTCCATTTAAGCCAAAAGGAAGCCCTTGGTGGTAATAAAATTAGACATGGCTAAAGTGTATGACAAGGTCGACTAGGCCTTCCTAATAGAAGTCCTTTCTAACCTACGTTTGTCATGCCAATGGTGCAAATGGGTGTCAACATGTATCTTAGGCATGTCCTTCATGGTTTTAGTTAATGGTAACTAGGTGGGAGACTTTGAGGCCTTGAGAGGTATTCTCCAAGGGGATCCTATCTCCCTATATCTATTTATTTTTATGGTTGAAGTCTTCACTTGGAAAATTAGAGAAACCAATGCCAAGAAACTCGGTGTCACCATACTAGATAAAGCTAGATCTATCAAAAATACCATCACCTCTTATTTTGAAGCCTCGGTTCAAAGAATAAATCTGACCAAATCAAAGCTATTTATGTTTCATATGACATCGGAGGTCCAACAATGTATCTTGAAAATTTTGGATTTAAAAGTGGATTCACTACCAAGTAGCTACTTAGATATTCCTATTTTTAAAGGTATGAATAAGTCAATATTGTGGAATAAAATTCTTCAGACCATTTAGAACAAGATCAACTCATGGAAAGGGAAGTGACTAACTTTAGCAGGAAGATTGACGATGTTAAAATTTGTTCTAGCAGCCATACCAATATACATGTTCTCATCCCTGAAAGTGCCTAAAGGAGTAATACTAAACATGGAAAATTCATTTAGATAATTCTTATGGAAAGGGAGAGTAGAGATAAGGAATATACATCTTATAGATTGGGAGAAAAATTTGCAAACCCAAAAGTATGGGTGGAGAAAGTATTCTCAACTTAAGACTTCATAATGAGACAGTGGGAGCTAAACTAGCATGGCACATGTACACAAAACTGAATGGAAGATAGATCATACTGATGCAAGCCAAATATCTAGATTCAAAAGATAGGGAGATAACCTTCATGTTGAAAGACCCACATAGAGGCTTAGGAATTTGGAATTTCATACTAAACAATCAAGATTTGATTATGATGTTACACATATGGTTCCTAGGGTTGTCATTGATGTCAACACTATCACTAGGTTGTAATTGATGTCAACACTATCATGGTGGTGTGATAATGTTCATGGTTGAATGTCATGTCCCATCTAACAAGAGAAGAAGATATCGTTCATGGTTGGATGTCATGTCCCATCCAACAAGAGAAGGGAGAAGATATAGTTCATATTAATATGGGAATTGGAATCTTGAAGATCATAAGATGTATTGCTAATGTTACTGATGGCCTAAAGCATGTATGTTCCAAGTTCCATGATGATTGAATTGTCGGAAGAGTGTTTTGTTGTTGACTGCTTGAAGACAATGTTGTCTCTATGAAGATGTTCTGTGTAGGACAATTGAATGCTCTACATTCCTTCGCATTTGCAGATATGGCCATGCAGTTCTGGAATTGTGTTCAAAATGCAGTGAAGGTGATGATTCCAAGTTTTTAGATCATTTGTTCTTCTGCTATGAAATTTATGCATGATAGAGTACCAGCATGTGTTCTGGCAGAGTAAGATAGTGTTGAAGGAATGTTGGAGTGCTCCGCATTCCTCCAGAAATGAATGATTTCCATTGCAGTTTTGAGGACATATTTATGGATGTGTATTACATGCTTCCTTGCAGTTTCAAGGTTCTTGTTTGTCTGCGTCTCAATTTTTTAAATGACAACATGTTACAGTGTGTTCTAGATGACAAATTGTTCTCAAAGGTTATGATTGAAGATGTGCAGCACAATTATTTGATATGATGTGGCAAAGGAGTGTTTGGAGATGTTGTATGAGTCATGTGGACTTTGAAACGAAGAAATGTATGCAGAAAACACTTCCTACACTGATCTAATGAGAAAAGACATGCAAATTTTACTTTTATAGTTATAGATTAAGATGCACATTAAGAGAAAGATAATAACAACTTCCAAATGCAAACACAAAACTCACAAGACAAGATATATGCGGGGAAAACCCTTTCAGGTAAAAACTCCCACACTCCAAAGCCGCCCAATATATTATTTAGGAATCACAAAGATTACAATATACTTGCAGAGAAAGTTTTTACAAGAGTATATCCAACTAGAGATCCAGGAGGTAATTCGACATCTATAAGATTCTTACATACAACCTCCATCTCAAGTGACTGATATATAGGAGATACAATAGAGTACACTACAAATGGTAATTACAAAACCATGAGCTAAAACCACCCAAAAGTGGCACCCAAATTATCTCCAATCAAAGATGCATTGTGATGTGCTAAACCACACATCAACATGTGTAACTCTCCCCTTTACAACTCTTTTATGTGTCCAACACATTTTTACATTTCCCAAAAAGAGAAGGTCCAAATTTCAGAGGTCATAACTTTTGATCTGGGTGTTTGATTGACGAATCATTTGATGCGTTAGAAAGATCGTGAAGAAATTTATCACCCTATAACCTGCTTCACTGGTTATGACCACTTTTAGGAAGTTTAGAGAAGTTTCTATTCCACTAATTGAGTTTAAAACTTTTTTCCAGTCATTTCAAAAAATAGAAACTTTAATATCTCACGATCTAGATATGATCTTGAGAGGAAACTCATCCGAGATGTTCATTTAGTTGTTCCACACCTTATGGGAAAATTTTCACATCAATCTAAGATCAATTGAAGGACTTACTAAAAATAGTAAGTCTTGCTATTTTTAGCTCTTTTGGAAACTGTGAAAGTTCTAGACCATTCTCCAAGATAAAGGGTATTCGAAAAGACCAAAACTGGGAAGAATAGTAAGGTTTCAAAGTTGCAAAGGAGTGTTTGGATATGTTGTATGAGTCATGTGGAGTCATCTAGAAGAGTTTTTATGAAGATCTATATTGTTTTCAGTACCACACAAGGTTTTCAAGTTGATGTGGTCATTATGCTTCAAGGTTCATGTGTTTTTGGTTAAATCTGTCCTATTTTCAAATGAGCGGATTGTGTGGATGTAATTCCTTGGTGTTTGAAGCTATGTAGGATGTTTTGGACCTGGTTAAGAAAGTGTTGGTGTCCTCAAAGCATGTACCTTTTGCTAGTGTAATGTGTGGTTTCACTTAGGACCTATCTTCTACACGTTTCATATTGTGTGTTGTTTGGCCGACTTGTAAATGTATTTTTTATATTGTATTGGGATGAAAAGCAATGTAATCAATGTAATATCATGTATAACTTGTAATTCAAATTGAGTGAGCTGAGGTGTGACTACAATTTTATTGAAAATATCGCAAGTAGATAAAAGGTAGAATGATTGCACTATTGATGTGCGACTGAAGGAGAAAGAGAAAAAGTTGTTGATATTGTCCTGATTCATCTTGAAGACATATTTGTGATAGTGATCAAGTGTAGAGTGTACCTAACTGATCATATCATTAGAAGAAAGAGTGAAGAGGCAAAAGTGCAATCATTAAAGGTGTGAGTTTCAATGTCAATTTTCAGACAGTAGAAGGACTATCATACTGTAATCTCTTGTAAGTGTGTTCTCATTTTAGGGAGTACTAGCTTCCTTGGGAGTGACCCTAAAAAAAAATCTTTAGGGAGTAGTAGCTTCCTTGGGAGTGACCCTAAATCAATGTTCCTCACGGAGTAGTAGCTTCCTTGGGTTGTAGCCCTAAAACAAAGTTGTTATTTGAGCTTCATATATTATGAGTTAATCCTCACCATGGTTTTTCCATTCTAGGGTTTTCCACATATATCTAGTGTTATGTGTTGATGTGCATTGTGTTAATCTTTCATGCTTATGATTATACTGTGATGCTTAACTTTTAATCTTCTCTAAATAAGTTGAAGTTGTTAAAATTGAAGGTTGTTTAGATATTGATTCACCCCTCTCTCAATATCCTGGTGTGTTCAACATGGGACACATCTATCGTGGCTCATTTATGATGGTAAAAAGGCAAACTTCTAGGAGGATTCATTGAATGAATTGCCAAAGTTATCCTCAAGGAACCTTGCTAACGAAAAGATTTATCTAACACAACATTGGGAAGCTAAGATTAGTGATTATTGGCTTTGAGAGCTACACCTTTCCTTAAAAGAAAAAGAGAATTCTACAAGATATCCTCTAAAATAGAAAAGTGTTCAAGAGTGATATGGTGGATGAGCTTGTATGGACTATAGATAATTTAGGTAAATACTTAGTCAAACATAGATACAAATGTTAACTACCTCATTAAATTTGGATTTGCCTTACAATCTACGCTAGAATTTGTAGATACACTACCAAAACCTGGGCCCTTTTCTTGGCTAACATTAAATGACAAAATTATAACTAGGAATAGACTTCACAAACTTGGCATTAGCCCAATGTTTAATTGTATGCTTTGTGAAGAACAAGAGGACATATATTACCTACTCCTCCAATGCTCATTCAGTATCAAGTGTTAGAATTTGTGTATGGAGAAGTTTAATTGGAACACTCCACTACCTAGCTCTATGCTGGAGCTATTCAAGAGTTTGCCAATCTTGAATTAGGATTCCACACTCGCATGCCTATGGGAAGCTTGTCCTTCTATGGTGATATGGGGTTTCTAAAAGGAAAGGAATTACAGGATATTCAAGAAGACTAAATGACCAATCGAAAAGGTCTTAGTATATCTATCTTTAGCTGTTGTAGAAATTGCAAATGTTAGAATAAGGTGTAGAGTTTCCTCTAGTATAAAGTTTACTAAATGGGATAGCCAAGTCTTTCAGAAGTGGAATCAGCCACAACTCCCAAATGTGATGTTTAAGACTCAAACCACCTTGAACAAAGCCCTAAGGCTCTTATCCAGATGGTTACTACCCATGTTGGAATTAGTCTAGACAACTGAGAGGGGGGTGAATTAGTTGTTACATAATTTAAACTTTTCTACCTTTAATCTTCTTTTACAACTTACAATCAAATAAACATTAAAGAATGAATCAATAACACATGAGCAGAATCATAAATAACACACTTGACACCATGATTTTTATCATGGAAACCCAGGTAAGGGAAAAACCACAGTGGGGGTTAACCCACAAAAATTAATACCTTGTTAAAAGTATTTTTACAAATGAGAATGCATGTGCATTCAAGCTCACTGGCCAAAGCTCACTACTCAAATAGAGGCTCACTACCTAAAAATGATTACAAGAGAATACCGGTGATTTTGAACTAATGAGAAGCATATACTAATGCATGAATTCAATTCTGAATCTTAGATCTCCGGTCTTTTCACCTTTACTCCATGTTCACAACACACACACCAAAATCATCTAAATCCATCAGCTATATATATCTGCATCCAAATCTTTAATTACTTTTCAGTCAGCTTCAAGAACACTTGGAACTTTATTGAATACTCTGCTTTGTCAGCTAGATCCATGTATAACTTGAGATGTGGACCAAAACATACACTCAAAAATCATTAGTCAGGTCGGCTACTATCACTGATCAAGACAACTTGTCTAGCCAACAACTTCCATACATCTGGAACCAAGATCAATTACAATGTCAGCCTGTTCTTTTTCTGTCTGTTCTATCAAATTGTTAACTCGATACTCAGATGCTAATAACTATTGACTCTTCCATCATTGGAGGCCAAAATTTTGGATTTAGATTTTCTTGACAATGCTTATGACTCCCTCAGATCTGCAACAAACTATGATCTACTCCCGAGGAGATCTGGACCAAGATACCGGACCCTGTCACACACTCTATTCTTGACTTCTCAGACTTAGAGGGATCTTCAATCTGATTTCTAGTCTGGACAAATTATGAAATGTGGATGGGTAGAGAGACTTAGTTTCCATCAATGACAACACTTATCATGCCTAAAAGTGTCTCTTGCCAACAATCTCCTCCTTTTTCATTGATGGCAACACTTAGTGAAAAATGACTAAGTGTTGGAATAACTCCCCCTTTGCTTGTGCTCCATACTATTGTTCACACTGCTTTCCAGTGCTCCGCCTTTACTAGATTCCTCATTTTTCACTGCTCTTCACTCCTCTTTTGACATCAATAGAAAAGGGTGGAATCCACAATCACTAATAATACAAAAACTTAGTATATATGACTACATATGTAGAAATAGTCCATATGTTATATTTACATATATTTTAGGATATCTGCAAAAGTACTCCTTAATTGGACAAATTTGGTGGCCCAACTTCTCTTCATACCATTCAAAATTAAAATGTGTCCTCTCAATAGAAATGCATATGCTTCTGCTTTCCTTTGATCTGATGGATTACTTGTCCGAACAGTACTTTGAGCCTCTGACAAGGTATTGAACATTGTTTCCAACTTAGGGGTAATCAGTCCCTAGAGTTCACTCATTCTTTCCATAATATTCTTCTTTTCCTTGATAAACTTCTTTATTTCATTTGTTAGGCTAATTGGTTGACATTCTTGGCTCATTGGAGATGTTGTTAAAGGATCAAAACTTTGAGATAGGTATAGAAACTTTTTCTCTTGCTTCTTTATCTTTTTCTCAATATCCTATGCTATTTTGGGCCATGATAAGCAAAACTTATATACATCACCACCATCCTTAAGAGCATTTTCAATAGTCTTTATACCAATGCCGATTGTTGTAATGCCCCTCACTTTTTGGCTTGTGATAGTGTTAGTTTCATATTTCCCTCTGACAGTTCTAGAACAGTTGATAGTCTCTCTTTGCATATTTACAGTTTCGAGACATTTAGATTAGTATGTTTTGGTTTATGATCTCTTTTACCTTGTTGGACTATGTTCGATGGAGATATTTAGACATGTGTTATAAGTTATGATGACATTATGATTACTTCAGTTATGATGTGTTGGACATGTTAGTAATGGATTATTATTTACATGGTTTATTAGATTCATTGATATCTGATTTTAAAAGTTGTGATTATAATCTTGTTCAAGAGCCGGGATGGTGCAGCATTACTTGCTTTGAGTACCCTGCTGCACCATGATTCTCTAACTCTCCATGTGCATACATATAAGTATTTGATTGTATACAACAAGTTGTTTGGATGCAGCCTGCAGGTACCGAACCTCGACTCCACCTGATATAGTAGGTTTGAGCGGGTTCTTTCACCAATGGACATTAGTGATGGGAGATAACACGAGGTCTACTCCACTAGGTTGGTCCTTGTCTTCTGTGTGGTCTCAAGTCGTGTTGTGTCTCTTGGTCATTGCCTTGTTATTAATGGTTGTCTTGTATCGTGGTGTATAGTTGAGTTGTATTTTATAATATTGAATTATGTGCATGTGTGGTTGGAAGATGCTTTAATGAATTAGTGTTTATTAATAATGCTCCTACTATGTTTAATAGATAATTATTGAGTTAGCCTAAAACCTGGTATGTCACCTTGGTTAAATTTTATAATAGTTGGAATTAAATTGTCTTCTTTGTCAAAATATTTTTGTAATGAATGGAGTTACGGGTAATTAGTGGTGGTTAATTTGTATAGAATAATTTGGATATGTGAAATTAATGCCGTGTGTTGTCAATTTTGAAATTAGTAGATTGGGAATCTTTGGTTTTAGCAAACTTTGGAATTTCGGAGGAGTGGGTGGTTGGATAACAAATGCATGTCTACATTTATTTTATGAATTGAATCATTTTAGGGAGAAGGTATTATAGAACGGAGGGAGGGGGAGAAGAACAGAGAATTGGTAGCAAGAATTGTGAAATTTTTTGAGGAGGGAGCAGAAAAGGAGGTTACAGAAAGAAATAACGAGAAATCAGAACTAGCAAACTCCTTCAAGTGTGTGAATCTAGATAAATACCCTATAAAATTTACTAAGTTAAATTAGATTCAATTACCTATGAGTGTGGAGTTCTCTCTCTTCGAAATTGAACTGTAAGATCAATCTTATTAGCTAGATACCATAGAACGGGGATTGATCTGTGCTGGGGTTGAAATGGATGCAATTAGGAATATCTGTGTCCTAGATAACCAACCACTTTCTTGATTAGACTGTATTTAAGCAAGTCAATTCTATACCGGGTGCAAGAGCTTGATCTTTTTCTATTTCCAGTTCTGAATGAAGCGGCCTCTCCTTTACCCATTATTATGTTCTGCAGCCGCATGGACTCAGCCATCTCTCACTATAAACTTTATAGGAGTTTCTTCCTGCAATTAAAATGTTGATGTCTCTCTTTCAGGCGGTCTATCTATTAATATCTGTAAACCACTTTTGTTACTGTATGGCAATCTTTTCTATCCTATAGAATCAGCCTTTATCATAGTGCACTACCCCTCCATTTTATCATCGCTTAACTCTAGTGGTTAGATATCGAAACTCTGCATTTCTTCCTCAATTCTGCCTTAGCAGCTATTCACTGGCCATCATGGTAGATTTGACCATACCCCTTGGTAAAGAGTCAAATACTTCTGGTGTGGATATCGACCCTTTTGGAGGCCGATAGGACCTTCATTGTTGCACCATTCTCTCCCTCAAGATTATAAACTCCTGTCTGAATCTTAATCGAGTCCTGCTAACTCTTCCTTGTGACCTCTCATTGCACTCTACCTTTAACCTTGTAAGTTTTATTTTTGCAAATCTTGGCATCATTTTGTTTTCTCTCTTGGTAGGGTCATTGCCTGATCAATGCACTTGGGACTTTGTTGTTTCTCTTATCAGTTTTTTTTTTAGTTTAATATTCTCCACTGCATTCAATTTGTGTCACTATGGGAACCATCTCAGACCACCAGATACGGTCATTGGCATTCCTTCTAGTTTTGATAAAGATTTAGTATCTCTCGGTGCTTTAGAAGATAGATTATGATAGAAAGTTTCAAATTAGAAGCAATTGTTAATTCATATCCCTTTTGTTATTAGAAACAATCCTTAACTTCGCAAATTGTGGCTATGTATAGGAAATGTCTTTCCAACTCCTTAGTCTAGGAGAGATTTCTATTTATGCAAAGAAATTCATACTTTCCCCTATCCTAGAGATAGTGTAGATGTCCACAGTGAATATAATTTATTGGTTAAACTGGTTGTATCTGCTGCCTGTGGTTGTTTTAGCCGTCATTTAATTTTCATGAAGTCGACTACCACAGTAATTCTTTGAGTCACTATTTTTATGCTTACAGTCATGGTTTGTATTTCTAACATCTCTGTCATTAGGCTATAGTCTCTCTAGCAGTGTGTAGTCAGCTTTCTCTGTGGTGTATAATCTAGTCAATTGGTCAGTTATAGTTTTTGTACTGGATCGTCGAGTGCCCATGCTAATAGGATTAAATGCATTCGCTCCCCTTTTTATTTTATATGATGATTAGTAGTCCATTATGGTAGTAGGTTCTTTAGGAAGCACGTATGGTTTGAAATTTGGGAACCTTCACATTTATGATATCAGGCAGGTTTTGATGTTGTATTGAATTTGGTTTTTGTAGGTAATGCTTATGGAAAGTATATGTTTAGCAATATCGATGAGGATTTAACTATTAGTAATCATTAGAATATGTGATAGAAAATGATCTTCGGGAAGTTGTATTTTTAGTGATAGTTGTTCTTAGAAGATAGTGTCTTTAATGAATCTTTAGATGTCAACTCTTTTATTTATACCATGGTTGTATTCTTTTAGTGGCTAACAGATTGAAAAGATAGAAAATTTATGGCCTAGTTGTTAGAAATTATATATATAAATGTCCATAATGTTTGCATTGGAATGATAATTGGTTAGATGCTAGCTCGAATCCATGAATCTTTAGAATTTCATGTGTTTTGATTATGTTTATGAGTAGTGATAGGTAGGAAGAAAAATAGGAATTCTAGTGGGTTGTAGGTATCAAAAGGAGGCCATTAGAAATTTATGGGTAATGTAATTAATTTCTTATAGAGGTTTTTGTTAAGGATTGGTAAGTGACAAATCATAGCGGTAAGTTATACTAAATTGGGTTTATAACGATATGTCAATTAGTAGGTTTAATTAAAATGAAATCATAGTGATGGATGAACATGCTTTTGGTAATCATTAGAAATTATAATAGAAATATGTACCCTTTTTCTAGTTGTTTTCTTTATTAATTGTTGGGACAAGACATGTTTTATACTTTTAGTTGTCCTTGGGCAAATTAGAGTAATTTGTAATAATGTTAATATGCTAGTCAGGCTTGTAATACTCCAATTTGTGCTTCGTAAATGGTAGATATCATTGAATTTGTATTCTTCTTCATTTAAATACTTTTATTTTTGAACAAAGAATTGTTGTTGATCCTATTATGGGGCCTTAAAGTGTTTTATCTTGAAAATTATTTAAGGACTGGAGTCATAATTGTCTTGATTTTAGTTTGTTGTTAATCCTTACGAGATGCTTTGTATCTTTGAATCCGGAAGTGTATTGAAGATTTTATGTTCGTTAATCCTTCTGGTCATAGTTTTATGCTTGTATGGGATCCTTGTGTTCGCCTTGGGTGGTGTTTATGTCTTTGAATTGGTTGAATGTGAAGTGGGAAATCATGTGAGATGTCATGACCTCTTGGTGTCAAAATATGGAAGCATTGTTCTTGTCAGATAATGGTTTTTTTTTCTTTTTTATTGATTTGGTACTTATCTCTAGAGGTGTGTTGTTTTGGGTTTTGGATCATATAGTGGCATGTCAGTGCCATGGGATTGGTATTGTTAGGAGCAAGTGAATGGCTTGAGTAATGGTTGGAAGTCATTTTGTACCTTATCTTTGCTTGTGGTCGATTGGTTGTCTGTTTAGATATTGCTAAGGGAGTGGCTTCTATGGTGGGGTCGGTGCCTAGTGAGAGGCCGCCTGGGTAACCCCATGGAAGTTATGAGCTAGTGGAAAAATTAATAACTTATTACGAGGGTTGGGGTAGTGAACACTTAACAAGATAAGTAAGATACCTCACCCATGCCTTGAGTGCTCTCGCAAGCTAAGGATGGGATGAGAAGGCCTGGTTGGCAAGGCTGACCTCCTCGTCTCTATGAGAGGACCTGTCGGCTCTGTATGTGTCACCCTATGGGGCCGGTGCCTAGAGAGACGCTGCCAGGTTAACCATAGATGGGGGCCAACTTCTCATGATAGATAGCCTGGGTAACCTATGCCAGGACCATGCGATGACACTCTCCTTATGCAACTCAGCTTTGTCCTCTTGATCTTGTTGTTACCTCTGGAGTATAGTCTTGGCTTCATGTTTGATCTTGATTAGATGTTGGTTCTGTCTAGTGAACTACTGTCATTTCTGTGCAGTCTTGTTATCTTGTATACGTGTGAGGAGTCTATGTGTTATTTTTGTTTCACTGTTGTAATTTTGACCTAGTGGAGCCCCGATGTTATCTCCTAGCTCAGTGGGGTGGACCTCAGGGTTCCACATGGTTGGGAGGCAGAGCTATCCATTGGTCATCTTGGAGATTCAGATCGAGCCTTGTGCGGAGCTATTCCAGTTCTAGTTGCTTTCTACCTTCAGTTGTGTTGTATACTTTTACATGTATTCTTTTGAAAACTGACATGATCGGTCTTGTAATCTTGTACTGAGAGTTTGTAATTAAACTAGCAAGTATTGTAAAAGTATTTCAGCAGTTTAATGTTTATCACTCTTGTGATTTTCCTTTATATTGCTAATGCAGTTATGTTGCCCTAGGGTTGTTAGAAGTGCAATTCTCATTATGTTGTGTATTTGAAATCTTTAGTTCTTTTAATGCAAGTTAATGATTTCAAAAGAAAAAAATATTTCTGTAATTTTCACTCTTTCTGTCTAGCACTCTAGGGTTGCATGACGAGCATATGTAGAAATAGTCCATATGTTATATTTACATATATTTAAGGATATCTGCAAAAGTACTCTTTAATTGTCCAAATTTGGTGGCCCAACTTCTCTTCATACCATTCAAAATTAAAATGTGTCCTCTCAATAGAAATGCATATGCTTCTGCTTTCCTTTGGTCTGACGAATTACTTGTCCGGACAGTACTTTGAGCCTCTAACAAGGTATTGAACATTGTTTCCAACTTATGGGTAATCAGTCCCTAGAGTTCACTCATTCTTTCTATAATATTCTTCTTTTCCTTGATAAACTTCTTTATTTGATTTGTCAGGCTAATTGCTTGACATTCTTGGCTCATTGGAGATGTTGTTAAAGGATCAAAACTTTGAGATGGGTATAGAAACTTTTTCTCTTGCTCCTTTATCTTTTTCTCAATATCCTATGCTATTTTGGGCCATGATAAGAAAAACGTATATACATCACCACCATCCTTAAGAACATTTTCAATACTCTTTATACCAATGCTGAGTCTTTTTCTATCATTATCTATAAGGCCTTTTAGTTCACTAAACTTTTTATCCAAAAATTCTTTCCAGATCTTTACTTCAGCTAACTTCTCAAAGGACTCAAAATTTGTAGTTATAGAATGCACAAGATTTTTCAAATTACTAGAAGGAGAATCATATGTGTTCTTCTAATATGTGGGGATGATCTTCTCCAGTACTCTGAATGCTAGGCTTATCACCTCACTTTCTTCTATGTGAGACTTCAATAATTTCTCCCTTGCCTTGGCCTATGTGAATGATGATATCTTCAGTATTTGATCCAGAGAGAGTGTCATAATTGATTGGTCCTTGTATCAGTTCTGGCTCATCTAACTCTAGCATCTCCTTGCTGAGAAAACTCCCCACTTCATTCATAGTGTGTCTTGCCACACTTGCTATTTTAGTTTCCTTCCCTTCTGCTTGGTCAAAGACAATAACCGGACTGTCTTGCTTTGGTACATTAGCACCATCCCCTTCTACTAGTTCTTCTTTTCCCTTTGTCTCTTCCTCTTCCTTCTCTTTCTCTTTGTCCTTTCCGGAGTCATCAGTAGCAGGAGGATCTGGAGGATCATGGCCAACATTTGCTTCTTCTATCAATACTTCCTCTTCCTCCTTTTACACTTCCTCTTCTTGAACAGAGAAGTCTAGAGTTTCAGTCGGTTGCTTATTTCCCTTTAATACTTCAACATCCATGTCTGAGGACTCAATCTCTACATTTACCTCCTCTGCAATAGGAAGATTGTGCTTTTTCAAAGCACTCTAGAGAATCTCTTTGGTTTCATTTTCAATCTTGTTTGTCTCCCCAAGCATAAGCTTATTCATTATATTTTTACTTCAGAACTCATCCTTGGCTTCTTTGAATATCAAATTTATTTGCTTCAAAGTAATTTGGGGGCATAATTGTATTAATATTTGTTCTCGGATCTCAAGATCCTTGCTTATTGCATTCTCTTTTCTTAGTTCAAGAACTTTTTCAAGGATTTTTGCTGTCAATGAACATATCTCAATCAGAACCTTGTTGTAAATATTCAAATATTTACCATTGCTTCCTCAAGCACTCTTTTGTCAGCATCACTATAGTCATCATAGAATTCTATCATTGGAGCCAAGTTTCCATCCACAGTAACTGATTTAATGATCTCATCTACTGAGAGGGTAGGCTTCTCTACATATTCCTCTATCTTTTGCCTCTTGCTTTCCCTTTTACTTCTGGAGGACATCTCCTTGGATATCTTGGTCGCTTTTGTGCCTGTGGCTTTTAGTACTTTGATTTCAATATCAGAATATGTATCTTCTTCTTCTTCTCTTATGCTTTCATAGGTCTGGGATGCTTTTGTTTTCTTCCTTTTCTCCCTTTTTCAGATGATCTTGCTTCCAGTTATGCAGTCTTAGGAGGAACAGAGGTAGAAACAAAGCTCCTAGTAGACCTTGAGGTAGAAGAGGGTTCCACCAAAGCACTTCCTTGTTTCTTATCTTGTTTCTCTTTCTCAGGCTTTTCAGTTCTTTCACTGCTCAACTTCTTTTCTTACTCTCCTATTGATTTTAGGGTGTAGTTTTAAACTTAACTTCTCATGTGTTCCAATCTTTCAACTATTGTGTCTTTAGGCTTGCTTAGAAGATGTTGAACATACATATTCAATATTTTTCCATCTGCTTCATACCCCATGGGCATGATCCAAACAGTTCTAGGTTCCACTGCTTCCATTAGGCATTGATCAGTGTTAACCATAAAACATATTTCAATTTTGTACTACTCAACAATTGATTCAAGGATTCTTTCCCTTAAATGCATCATACACTGAAAATTCTTGAAGTAACCCCATATTATAGTTTTTTGTGCTTTGAAGTCACCAATGCTACAAAGATGATCTTTGATTTGAATGGCAACTAGTTCATCATTAGTCTAGTGAACACCCTGTACTCCAGGTACTTCATTCATATATATAGAAAAACAAGCATAGAACCAATGTACCATATTTAAAAGTGTTTTTCTTATCCTTTTTGATTTTGTTCAAGTTTTCAATTAGCTGGTTCTGTAATAGCTCACAAAGGTCACATTCTACATTCTCCTTTAACATTTGATATGCTGCATATATGGTAGTTCTGGAGAAAGAATTCTCCCTTCTAGAGTGGTATATCTTGTAGCCAATCACCATGGAAGAAAACTTCACATCTGGTTCTATAATATCATTTATAGTCATAGCCCTCCTATCAAATTTTGCACCGGTTGCATCAGTAACAGTTTGGTTTTTCACAAATTTTAACATGGGTAATCAACCAGTTGAGTTTAACCCATTCACAATTATGATAACATCGTTGGTAATTTTGAATGGTTTTAACAGCCAAATGAATTCATCATGCATCCAACTCAAAATATACTAGACCCATTCATCTTCATCAAATGTTGGAAACCCCATAATCTAAATAAAATTTTCATCCTGTAGTGCCTTATACTTGGGTTTAAGTTCATGATTTTCATCCTTGAGATGATTCTCAAACAAGTCTACATACCTTGAATCTCCAAACTCATCTATATTTGCATGAATATAAACCCTAATATCTTCAATATGCAGCACACCATACGGAACACTCAAAAAAGCACCTAACAGGTTGACTTC
This sequence comes from Cunninghamia lanceolata, assembly GCA_027924645.1. Classification (NCBI taxonomy): domain Eukaryota; kingdom Viridiplantae; phylum Streptophyta; class Pinopsida; order Cupressales; family Cupressaceae; genus Cunninghamia; species Cunninghamia lanceolata. The sequence goes on along the minus strand of BSBN01000652.1, from coordinate 1,817,521 downwards.
TATTGATTTGTGAGGATGATTCTTAAATTTGGGTCAAGGCCTTTCAGTAATGTCAACAACATGAGGAGTAGCCATCTCAACAGATTTTAGATTCAAAGCTTTACAGAGAAGTACCTTTTTCTTTTGTGAGGTTAGGGTTGATCAATTATCAGTTGAGTTCACTCTTTGTGCTTTAATCTTTAGATTTTGCAGCTCGAATACTCTTCTTCTTGTTTCCTTCAAATGCAAAGTGATTCAAATGCATGACCAAGTGACCTTTTATCCTTTACAAAACCTAATTTGGCATTGTAATAAATGTGTTGCCCTAACTTTGTCTGGTTACTCTAATTTTGACAGTTCTTCATGAATCACTCCACAAGTTTTCATATCAACATCCTTTCTTCCAAAAATCCTTCCAAAGGTTCTAAACCAATTCAAAATATCCTCTTTTATTATGCCAAATTTAGGCAGCCACTTACTAACTAGGGGAATTTGATGTTCAATGCAGCTCCCCCTGAACCAGACCTCCTGACTTAATTCTTGGAGGAATTGTCAGCACCAAATTCTGGTGTGGACCCATCACAATTGGTTATTGTATCTTTCTTTACCCAAGTCTTGTTCATTTCACTCTGTATCTCATTCATAGTAATTTTTCTTTTGCCTTTGTTCTGTCTCTATTCATCTAGTTTTCTGTTTACCAGACCTCTTCTTCCATTGTTCCTATTTCTGTAGAATCTTGCAATATGACCAGATTTATTGCAATTAAAGCACACAACATTTCCTTTCTTATGAACTTGATTTCCTCTTGATCTGCACTGATTAGCCATGTCTCCAAACCCATTGCAAGAAAAATAGCAACCATTGAAAGAATTGTCAATTACTCTATTGTTAGCATTATTCATTATCTTACTTCTGCATTCATTTGATCTATGACCATACCTCTTACACTTGAAGCATTGACCAGAGAAGGATGGACCATTTTAATTTACTCTGCTTCTACACTGAGTAGCTCTATGAACAAATTAATTGCAATTGAAATAATTTCCATTGAATGATGGATATCTTTGAGCATTAAGTTGTCTTACCGGAGGTTTTCTAGTTCTGTTTCTCCCATTCCTTGGTTGAGGATTTCTTTGTCTAGATTCAGATCTTTCACCTTTTTCATATCCAAGATCATGCTTCTCATCACCCTTTTTTTGTTCTTTAATTAGTGCTTCAAGTATAGCTAAGCTTATCTTGAACTTCTCCTTATACTCATTTGCAATTTCTAGATCATGTATGAGAGTGATAATTTGTCTCTCAAGTTCTCTCTCATTGTTTCTACTTTCTTGTAGATTAGATTCTAGAAGATTAGCTATTCCATCCAATCTATAGCATTCTTCAATTCTCTCTTTCAGATTTTGATTCATCTCTTCTTCAGATTTCTTCCTACTTTCAATTTCCTTGGTTAGTCTCATCACTCCAGATTCCATCTCATGTTTTAGGACAACGACTTCTTTAGCTAACTTTCCACATTCCTTTGTCTTCTCTTTTAGGGCCTTATCTTCATAATGATTTCCCAGTTGAAGAGGTTGCTCCTTTCTTTCTACATTGGATTTTCTCAATTTTTCTTTTAAAATCTCAATGAAGTCTTCAGCCTTTTTGAGGTTATCTTGCAGCTCTTGGGCTTCTGCTCTGGACTGCTCAAGATCTTCTAGGGTGAGATTAAGTTTCCCTTGAAGGTTATATTCATCCATTTTGCTGCCTTCCCATATCTTCTTTAAATTGTTACACTTTTACAAAGGAACCTTCCTCTATTACCAATTGTTGGGATTAGTCCAGACAACTGAGAGGGGGGTGAATCAATTGTTACACAAGTTAAACTTTTCTACCTTTAATCTTCTTCTACAACTTACAATCAAATAAACATTAAAGCATGAATCAATAACACATGAGCAAAATCATAAATAACACACTTGACACCATGATTTTTAGCGTGGAAATCTAGTTAAGGGAAAAACCACGGTGGGGGTTAACCCATAAAAATTAATACCCTGTTAAAAGTATTTTTACAAATGAGAATGCACATGCATTCGAGCTCACTACCTAGAGCTCACTACTCAAATAGAGGCTCACTACCTACAAATGATTACAAGATAATACAATAGATTTTGAACTGATAAGAAGCATCTACTAATACATGAATTTAGTTCTGGTTAAGCACAAAACACTAATCTTACACATTTCATCTTCACTCTGCCCTATTTACTATTCTGCCTTCATCTGAATCTTAGATCTCTACTCTTTTTTCCTTTACTGCATGTTTGCAACACACACACAAAAATCATCCAAATCCATTGGCTATATATATCTGCATCCTGATATTTAATTACTTTTCAGTCAGATTCAAGAACACTTGGAACTTTATTGAATACTCTGCTTTGTCAACTAGATCTATGCATAACTTGAGACGTGGACCAAAACTTACACTCACAAATCATTAGTTAGTTGGCTACTATCACTGATCAACACAACTTGTCCAACCAACAAATTACATACATCTGAAACCAAGATCAATTACAATGTCAGCCTATTTTTTTCTACCTATTATGTCAAACTATTAACCCAATACTCAGATGCTAATACTATTGACTCTTCCATCATCGAAGGCCAAAATTCTAGATTTAGATTTTCCTGACAATGCTTATGACTCCCTCAAATCTATAACAAACTCCGATCTACTCCCGAGGAGATCCAGACCAAGATACCGGACCCTATCACACACTTTGTTCTTGACTTCCTAGACTTAGACAGATCTTCAATTTGATTTCTGGTCTAGGCAAATTATGTAATGTGGATGTGTAGAGAGACTTAGTTGCCATCAATGATAACACTTATCATGCCTAGCAATGTCTCTTGCCAACAACCCATAGCACCTTTTTTAAAGTTAAATATTGATGGAGCATGTAGAGGCAATATGGGATCATTAGGTATGGAATGTATCATCAAAGACATTGAAGGAAGGCTAGTGCTGGTGGAGGCAACAAAGATCTCGGAAGGCACAAACAATCATACAGAAGTTCTATCTCTCCTCAATGGCATCAAATTAGCTATTGAGTATAAGATCAAGAAACATTTGGATTCAGGGATATTCCCAAGTTATCGTAAATGCCCTTAAAAAGAGAGAGGCCCTTAATTGGAAGATTGATTGTTTAATCCAAAAAGTAAGTGAGTTTCTAACATCTTTTGACATTTTTCAGATAAGGCATCATTACAAGGAGGTGAATCAAGTGGTAGATAACTTAGCCAATGTGGCTATTGACTAGGTGGCTCCCAAATTAGTTTTCTCTCCAAATCATCTTAGAGGTTTCGACATGGTGGATAGCTTAATCATGGCAGAGATGTCCTCTCGTAGTGCCAAGACTTGGTACAACACATGCTTTTAAGGGTCTTGTAACTCAGCTCTTCTGCATAGCTAGGTAAATCATATTATGTCACTTCTAAGGACTATTGGGAGCATCCTTGCATGAAATGCATTTATGGAAGGACCCATTTTTAGCAACTAGTTCTATGGATGCCATAGTTTTCCATTTATAACCAAATCTAGGTATAATCCTCCATCTAGCTCAAATTTATGACCAATGATATCACATTATGAATCAGGCTGGCTTCAAGGATGCAAATTCATTATAGGGGTCTTGTCTAAGCTAGGAGGTAAATGTTCTTCCGTTAGTCCATAAAACCCCGTCACTGAGGTGTATACCATAGGTGCCACCTAGCACAAAGGAGCATACATCACAACACATCAGTTATAATTCTCATGACATGGAGACACTATCCACTCCCATGAGGAATCACCTTATTTATTCATATCTTGGTGAATATTTTAGCCCACTCGCTTCTAACTTCTAATTCCCTCTTCCTATCTCCTTCATCAAAACTAAGCTCTTTCAATGGCGAATTGGTAGGTTAATCTTCATGTTCTTCTTTCCTCTCTAGTTGGGGAGCCTACATATTCAAGACAAAATCAACATAGTATACTTGAGGGAGACTTTTGAGATTGATTGTGATAATGTGGAGTTTGTTGTTCGTTGCGTACTAGGATTCTACCTCTTCCAACATATAGACAAAAAAATAATGGGCTCAGAGATTGTGAAAACTTTCATTTCTAACTATTTGATATTCTACAGGATTATGAATATGTTCAAGCTATTGGATGTGGGCTTGTACATTCTTCTTTCTTTAATTCAAAAAGGTGGAGGGTGACCCTAGCAAATTATGATTTTCAAGAGGGCCTTGCTCCCATTGGTGGCATCTTTGATGGGAATCTCCTTCAGACCTTGCACCATACATCATGTATTTACAATGCTATGCAAAGAGGACTCTAGGTGGATTGCTACAATGTTCTAAATAGAGCTCTAAATGCCAACCACTTCCAGCTCCTGGTGGGAATGGTAGACAGAGTTAAGGAGGTGCTCACCGCAATAAGGTTCCTATGTCACCATGCCCCAAATCTTGTAGTATGCCCTCGATGAGCACCATGAACACCAACATTCACCCTCCCCTTCTCTATCCCTCCTCTAAAAGATCTCCATGGATCTAATTTAGATTAGGATATGATATGTAATGCATGTTTATTTAGTATTTTTTGTGTCTTCTTGCTACTATGTTTCATTGGTGTTTCTTACCCCATTTTGGTTGAATTACTGAGACTCTAAGTTTTTTTTTGTATTTAAACTTTATTTTAATATATTATAGGTGCTCCGTCACATTTCTTTAAAAAAAAAAGAAAAAAAAAAACATGAGACCAATACAAGCTCTTGAAAGAAATTAGTAGAGACTAACAAAAGCTCTTTATGAGAAAACACACTAGAAATCACCTATGGAAGATTAAGAGTCACTACTTAGAAATCCACTTTATTTAGAAACCACATCTACATTAGAAGCCAAGTTCTATCAAGTACCCAAAATTCACAACTTAGAATTTCATATTACATGTCCCTATGGGTATATGAACATGTGTCTCCACAATGAGAACCGAGAATTATAACCAATTAAGCTCAACCCCTTAGATAGAATATAGTTTCTAAACTACTATTTTTTTAAATAGTAAATATTAACAGGTTCAAATAGGGGGAGCACACAAAGTGGTCTTGTTTTTGTCAAAAATATATAACATAGAATCAAATGTGCTCCCCCTAAAATGTTGACTTTTTAAAATTATTTCACAAATCCCTTTAGTAGAAAGTTAGCTAACATCATGTAGTTTATGTTTCATTTTTTACTAATTTTTAATGAGTATATATATTTTACTAATTTTCAAAGTAGACACATATTGAAAATGGAAAATTTGGTGTGCTCCCCCGTTAACTTTTAGAAAACTAATAAAAAATCAAAATTTTATTTTCTGAATGTGTATAGAATGGAATCTAGATATGAAACTGTATTTTTCTTCAAGAATGACACCAAAAAGCTATAGATGAGTTTGTAGTGAAAAATGAAGACACTAGGGAATGAAATTAGAAATGGAAAGCTTAATGTACATTTTAATTTTAGAAAACATTACATGGTTAGAAAGGTAATTGATTGATTTCGTCATGGCATTTTTTATAATGTGTCAAATGTGCAAATTTGACAAAGAGCATGCTGATCATTTTCTTTTTTGCAAGTTTTATACAAAACATGTATTTAAGCATGTCACATATAGGTCCAACCCTTTGGGTTGGAATTTCCAAAAGCATGTTATAATGAATGTGCATTATAATATAATGTGCATGTATTATAAGACACATATGTGTTATAATATAAGATGCACACATTTTGATTTACATATAAAAGTAGAGAAATGGTCTACAAAAAGGAGAAGTTCATGATTTTGTACCCACATACAATCACATTTTTCACTATTTTGAGGACTTACAATCAATGTTTAACTAGACTAACTAATTTTTACTCTTGTATTGATGTAGAAGATTCTAATTACACATTTTTTATTTGAATTTCCTATTATCAGTCATTGTTTTACTATTTTAAGGAAACTAAATCATTGTTTGACAAAACTAACTAGTTTTTCTTGTCTTGCATTGACATAAAGCATTCTAACTACATGTTTTTTGTTTGAATTTGATATATTGTCAAACATTGTTTTTATTATTCTAACAAACTATGTCAGATTAATAATATAGAATTTAGTATCATGCCAAGCAAATTAGCAAAAATGTAAACACTAGATGAGCATGAAGCTAAGAATGTGAAGAAAAGAGAATAGATGAAACAACTTCATGGAATTAAGAAATTAATCTTTAGAGTTAAAGATACACCATCATTGCCAATTCAACTAGATCCTGAAGCATCCATTAGAGCCATGAAAAAAATAATTTGGAGATATAAAGGAAACAAATGTAAAATATTCATGCATTTAGGAAAATGAACCATAGTATTGAAGGTACACCATCTTTGCAATTTCAATTTGATATTCTAGTAAATCCTTAAACACTGATTGAATCAATAAAAGTGAAATAATCAATGATAATACAATTTTAAATTAAAATTTAGATGCTAAACCAATTGATCAGCCTAATGTGTGCATAATATCTTCCCATTTTGGATAGGAATATATAGGAAGAAGGATAAATGACTATGAACTCTCCACATGATCCAAAGACAACAATGATGCTCCTAAAAACTACTTAAATGTCTCTAATCCACTGCCAAAAAGTGATTGAATAGGAGGAAGAACAATCTTTGAATATGAAGATGGTGATGCAACTCCATCGAAGCTATCATCAAATAGAAGACAAATGCCCTCAATGTAGTCCTCTAAATCTACAAGGTGGGACTCTACAAGAAACAATGATATATCTGGTAGATATGTGTCCTAATGAGCTATCTCTAGAAGACTGATAATGTCCTACTGCAAAGAATCAGATGTAGCAACAAGTAATAAAGATGTGATCACAATAAGAGGAGAAGGAGAAGCAAGAGAAGTCTCTGTGTCATCTGAACTAGCAAGACCTATCAAATATGCAAGCTCCTCAACTGTATCATCATCAAAGAGTATATGATCTACACCATCAATGGATATGTGGCAATCCATAGCAAGATCATCTGGGAATGGAGAGACATGTCGGTCTCCATAGATCTCCCAAATGCTAGTCCAAAGAGCGTGTGGACACTCAATATGTGAGATGGAACACATAGTGTAAAAATTAACACTAGAACCAATCAATCCTACAATATGATCAATATAATTGCCCCATACAGATTTCCTCCCATGTGTATCTAGTTCAAGTATGAGTCCATAAAGATAAGGCAAAAGATTAAGCCACCTGAGATGTGTCAAGATGCCCTTTCTCCAAGACTCATAATTATCCTTACCCAATGTTACCATAAAATGATGAATAGCAAAACCATGATATCTCCTCAAATAAATCAAATTATAGATCAATAATCTTAATATATATTAATGCTAAAAAATGAAACCCAACAAAACAAACAAAACTTCTCCAGGTGCCAAAATGTCTAGAATATCAAACAAAATCCATAAAACTGACAAACTGACTAAGGAATACATGGGACTAAATCTAGAAAAGTGCAATGATGGTTGTGTATAGAGCTCCTCAATACCTTTCCAACACTGTAAGAATCACGAAAGTTGGAGATCATGGCAAAAAGATATGAGCTCAGAAGATAAAAAGGTGATTTGGATTTCAAACAACAATAAATTTTACCTACAGCAAAATCTAGAAAAAAATACCTACACCACTAGATTGTGCTCGAAACCAAATTTCCAATGCCTATTCATTTTCAAAAATCTGACTCCATTTGCCCAAGTTAAGGAAAAAAAATAGAAAAGCCCCCATAATGCACAAATTAAAGAAAAAAAAGGCCCCCTACTACTAAATATAGCAGAATTGTTTCCAATTTTGATGATTCCGCCAAATTTAGAATTATGCCAGATAAAAATAGGGCTTGAAAAAATCTAGATGAGCTAATAAATATGGTGACACTGCTATTGTAGGAGAATCTATATTTAGTAGAGGTTCCAGATGGATCACCAAAGTGCCTGCCAAAAATGGCACAAATCCCAAAATCAAGGTAGGCGCAAAATTATGAATTGATTTTTTTTATGAATTTAAAAGGGGTCTCCAGGCTTCTCAAGGGACCACAACCTTAAGAAGCAAGTGAGGGGACCAAAAAAGTAGGGTGGTACCTGCAACAAGGTATGAGGCCTGCACAGTACCCTGTGCAGGTACCCAAAGCCCTTAGATTTTTTTTTTTTTTTTTTAACTTTCAATAAAAAAACTTTGCATGCAAAAATAAAATTTTGCAATATATTTTTTTTGATGACATGTTGGGGAGGTTGTACAACTTCCCTAGAAAAAAGATTTTGCCCCAGATGATCTCGAGGCTAATTTCGACGATTTAATAGTCAATCTTAAGATTTTTTGTCCTTCTGAGTGTGATGGTAGGGTCTAGGATTTGGCCCAAAACACTCTGAAAATAGCTTTCCTTCAGATCTGGAAAGAAAAGCACCCACTGAAACCCTTACAGATCTAGCCTACGAAGCTCATATAAAGCTAAATAAAAGGCTAATCTGACTATTTTGATTGCTCTGAATCCAATGGAATACTCTATTTTGTACAAAAATACACCCAGAAAATGGATCTTCCTCAAATTTTTCTTTGTATCTGAGAAGGGCTTGAGATTTTGGATCTCTAATACTGGTGTGAGAGTCACTGATTGACTCAAGCCACTAGGATCACCTGCAAAACCTACAATTTACCTTCTACAAGAGAAAAAAACAAAGAGGATTAATTTGCACAATATTGGATGCAATAATAAAATTGGATTAATGAATTACATGTGGGAACTTGCTTTTATATTTGCAAATTAGAAAACCCTAATATGACTTATGAATAACCTAAGACTAAAATTACCCTAAGTCAACTTAATAAAGTGTAATTAAATATTTAATTACACCAACAGTCCTTGATTGTTTATATGTTGATTGTTTCTCAAACCTATAGCATAACTTTGCATTTCATAGAGACTTAGAAATGACTTACATGAGGTTGAATTTACAGATTTTTGGATGGGTTGATAGAGGATTGAGATTAATTTTAGGGATCAATGGTTTAGATTGGTTGAGAGGATTAGGTTAATGAGGAGCATCCAAGTAGCATGATCTAATTGGTACATAATTGGAGGTCTAAAATTCAAGGGATATCAATAGTGTAGGATCTCCCTGGAATAAGTGGATGGTGGGGATCAAAAGGGTACCAAGGGTACCCTTTGGAGGGATGTGCAGAGGACTTTCCCATACCCATGTAAGAAGACCCATGTCTTTTGTACAAAGACGGATGCCAATGTACAATTCTAGAAGATGTGAGATGTTTGAATGGATTAATGATGGTTTAGGATTGTGCAAGTGTGTGATTAGTTGGTTAATTTGTTTTAGCCAACTTAATGAAAAGTGGATAAAATAGGGAATTAAATAAATAGGAATATTTATTTAATTCTTTGGATGAGGATGAGGGACTTAGATAAATAAATAATTGGATTTATTTATCTCAGGCTAGACTATGATATAGGATGATTAATCAAATAAATTATCAAAATTATTTAATTAACACTAGTATGATGGTCAGATGAATAGAGATGCATAGTGCATGAATAGTAATTTTATTAATTAAATAATAAAATATTATTTAATTAATATGGGGATGAGAATTGGATAATTAATTGAATAAATAGGAATTTAATCAATTAATTATAGAAGAAGTAGTTGAGTGATGTCCTTATTATAGCTAGAATAGTGATGAGATAATTCTAGGTGTCTACATTTTGCCCCTCTTTGAGATGGTGTTATGAAAGTAGCATTATTTCATGAAAGATAAAATAGCACTTGATTGGATGAGAATATTTTAATTTGGAAGAATATGATTGAACTAGAGATGATGATGCCCTAACCACTCGAAGTGGGGGTGATGAGGATGAATAATGATAGGGATGATGATGCCCCCTCGAGAGGGTGGGTGGGTTTGAAGAACATGTGTGTGCCCTTGAAATGGATGAAAAGTGTAGGATTAGAAAGATGAGAGTGGAATTTAGAAAAAAATATTGGATAGAAGAGGTGGAGGAATAGGAAGGATGGATGATAAATGATTGGATAGAAATAATGATAGGATTAGGGGGCGATAGATTGATGGGCAAGGATGAAGGACGTGGGAAAATGATTGAGTGGAATGATGCATCACTCTACATTGTATTAAGAAATCTTACTTGATATAGCGCTAGATATTATGCACCAAGGGAAAAAGAACCAAGGTGATGATGTGTTCCATGCGTAGTAAACAAAATGATGTCCTAACACATCACAAGGCATTGTAAAAACTTCATGGGTACTATGATGAGGAAATTGATAAGGTGACAAGTATCCCTATTCCATATAGCACCATGATATGGAAGAACATGATACCACTGTGGTAAGGAGGATATAGGAACCAATGCAAATGCAAGAAAAAATGATCATGCACACAAATAAGCAAGCAAGCATACACAAAATGATACAAAGATAAACATGATGTTGCCCTTGGTAAAGCTAAAAAGATAAAGATTGATTGATTCATTAAAGATGGAAAGTAAGGTCAATGTGGGAACAATATATCTCAAGAACAACATGAGGATTGGGAATGATATATCCTAGTGATGATTGAAAAGGATAAAGGCTTGTAGCAAGGTTTTGAAGAAGAATGATGTATTCAAGTGGATGATTTTTCTTAGATTGCTTAGCACAAGATATGTGTGGATTAAAAATTTTCATGATATTTGGATTACTAGGAGCTAATTTGGATTGAGGGGAGGGATTTCATTGGATTGTATTTAGGTAGCTTGTAGCTTGATACCAATGACAAGGGAAAACCAAGTCCATGGACAATGGATTATGGAGCATGATCTAGATGGGTATACAAAGGTGTAGTGTATAAGATAAAAAATCCATGTAGAGAATCACACCCATCTAGATAAAGTGATCTTACAAGACACTACTCTAGAATCTCTATCTTCAAAAGAGACAACACTTTTATTAGCCTTAACAAAACTATTCTAGGTATTCCAATTATGTGATTGATTAGGAAATTTAGTTAACAGTAAATGACTAGAAATAAAACACTATTTATAGGGTCTTAAGATAACTTTTTGAAAAAGAGAGCTAATCTAAAAACTAAAACAATAGATTATTTTACCACTAGAAAGAGGAGGCCTCAACGTAGGATGACAATGCGCCATGTGGACATCTATGCTAACTATTGTCATCTATATGACATTGTACAAATGAAAAACCTTGGTAGGAATGTTTTTCATCTATTCAATAATTTCGCCATTTATCTATGTGATTCCATGACTACCTTATACATTACATCGAAGTAGAAATACAAGCATTATATCTAGTTATACAAGTGAAATCAGATAGATAGAAATAACAACTAAACATAATAAAAACCAATCACTAACAAACCTCCATGTGAATAATATCCTTTGATTAACCTATTGCGATGAGATAAGAAGAAATTTTTGGACTACAAAGGAGTTTGTTAAGAGTGGTCAAACCCTTTTTTTGGTCTTTCAACCTCCACAAGCATTCATTTGATAAAAAAATGTTCAAAATGTATGTGTGCACCTAAGTGTGACTAGGATGAAATAACAAATATGATTCCTAAGAGTGCTTCTCTAGTCTATAGAGAGGATACTAGGCTTAGGATGTAATGGTGACAAGGGTGACAAATTGGCTATAAGATAAAGGAATAAGGGTTTTGTAAAGTTATCTGAAAATAAGGGAATATTCAATAAAGAGACGAAGTCTCCTCCCCTGGATTCACTTGTAGTGCTCTTGTTAAGAGAAGGAACTCAAATTCAATGATCCTCAATCCTTCACAATAAAAATTGCATATAGGTGTACATGGATCATGTAGGAGTTGCATAGGTTAGTAGGGCAAGGCTTGGAGGAATAAATCATACCAAGAGCTAGAGTATAGCTAAAGTCCCTACAAAGGGCCAAAAAATTAGAAAATAATTTACATGAGAGATGATGGAAGCTAAGAAATCAAAATAAGAACACATTCCTTTTAGGAAATTGTCCAGGAAGATCATAAGCATTGTTTATGCTTTTGCATCTATCAAAACCTCTTTATCCTTTATGCTTTGATTGTTGTTTGTACATTGTTGTAAAACTATGATTTTTGCCTAGCTTCAAGGGCAATAACAAATCTAAACTAATCAAGTTAAGGTGGCCTTGATTTTATTTGTTGAAACATGTAAGTGGCCACATCTATAGTTGACATAAATGTATCCATTAGCATTTTAGGGTGAGAAAATGAATGTAAGTAAATGTTGGGTATATTGTATAATAGGACTCAAAAATGGATTTTTTAGAATAGGGTAAACCATTTCTTAAGCAACAAAAGTAAAGGCAAGAAAAATTGACAACTTAAAGAATGAAATAAATTATTAAAATACAATAACTAAATTCCCACAGGCCTAAAGAAATACCACTTGCAAAAGAAAAATTATTTATGCCAAAAATTGCTCGATATATAAAATTGAGTAGTGATGAACATTGAAATGCATTAATTCTAACATCTTCAATTTTATTAAAGTAAAATTAAATATACCTATTAAATAGAAAACATTGTTACCAACATGGTCTAAATAAAGAGAGAGCAACAATTTAATCTTGTAAAGAATCATAGTTCCATTATCTCTTTAAAATGATCTTAGTGTGGAGAAAATGCTTCTTTACATTTATCAAGTTGCCAATAATCAAGTGGCATGGACTAATAAATCAATAGACCCTACAATTTCTTTGAGGCATTTTTAAAAATTGTTTAGATGTGTTGTTTATGCTTTGACATTTTGTGTACATGTCTACTAGGTCACTTGCAACTACATCATGTACCATTGATCTCTCTTCCATTATGGTTTGATGGATGTCTATATGTTGTTCCAAACCTCCCATATTTGGATAGGCTAAGAACTCACAATTGTGGAAGGTGCAAAATATCTCATATAGCTTTTTCACTATACTTACAAGCATGTTGAAGGTATTTAAAATTGTACATCAAACCTTTCACATTTTTGAAGATTAGAATGTTAAATTAATGCTAATATGTAAAATATAAATCTGATCTAGCTCAAGAAAGACATGACGTAATAAATAAAATAGGATTTATATTAAAGTCTAAGAAAATAAGAAATTAGAAACTAGAAACTAACCAAAATATTCCTTAATTAAGTGAATTAGATTTTTTTTAAAACTAATCTAGTGAGAGTTTTCTTTCCAAAATCAACACTAAATGAAAACCTTGAACTTTGAATAACTTAACAAGAAATCTTTGGACCTTAAAAAATCTTCTTGTAAATGTAAATGTTTGATAATTTTTCCAAAACCATACCATGGAAAGCTCAAAGGTTGTTGTCCAAAACAAGCACAGTTCCAAGTGCTACCCAGAACAACAAATTGGGGATTAGAATGCCAAAAAACTTAACAAGAATCATTTTTCCAAACTTCAAGCTAGAAGTGAACTATAACTAGCATAACTAGCTACATATGCACACCATGAAGTGTTTATGATAAGAATAATAAAAATTAAGATGAAAATTTTGATCCTTATTTTATTATGCTTTGATGGATGTCAATACCCTTGTCCAAAGCCCCTACTTTCCCATAGGTTTCAAGGATGCTAGCAGTCTTTAGAGAGAAAAGATTTACATATATGCATATAAAGGCACTTGCAAATGTATAAAGACCACATCATGCACTAACATGAAAGATTTGTTTTCATAGCTTCTTGTAAAAATTGCAATTCATGCAACATGACACCACAATGCAAATCATTTTTTTTCTTGTAGCTTACTAATCTAGTACAAGTTAAGGAAACAAATGCAAAGATCTATAAATCACATTACCACAATATAAGCTTGTTCATACAAACCTGCCTACTAAAGTCTCTATCTCTAGTATTTATGGGCACTTCATTTTATAGATAATTTGCCTAGGAAATTGTGCTAGGTAAAAAATTAGTATAGTTTTGTAATGTTGTTTCTTCCATTTATAATTTTTCATTCAAAAGAAAAGAAATAAAAACCAAATCCAATCAAATAACATTCAATAAAAAATTAAACTATTTTCTAATGTTTATAACTATACATAATAAAGCTTATTTATACATTGATGTACTCTCCTAGCTTATTTGCAACCCAAGCGATTCATATTTGGTGGTACAATCCCTACTTATGTCAAAATGGGAGCTTTTGAATAGTGTATGGACATCAATTAAAGCATAAAGTATAGAGATTTTTTTTCAAATGTTGTGGTTGGTACTATTGTTGTCTAGATCTATTTGGGAGATGTGTTTTTGTCTATTTATAATGGTTTTCTTGGTATTCTAATGCTCATTATTTGGGGCTTCCAATGGTATCGTTTTTTGAAACTATTAAATATTTACATCTAATGGTAGAAAGCTAGACATTTTATCAAATTTGAACTATCAAAAGAGAATGCAAGAGATTTTATTGTTGATGGTCATTGCTTCCTACCAATCATGCATTTACATTCAAATGAACAATATAAATCATTTGAAACAATTTCTACTATTGGAGTAAACTATAAAGTATCTACTCAATCAAGAACACCATTTAGATTAATCTAAATTTTAGGAAAATCCCTAAGTTGAGATGTGAAAAGTTGTATAAAATATTATCGAAGTTTCAAACTATAAGAATTCTTCCACTAAATATCAATAGCTAGAAAATTTGTCAAAGTCATACCATGCAAAGTGCCAAAGATGCACTCTAGGCTAAGCACACCTCCCATTGTTGGAAAGCACATCAAAATAACCATTAGAAAACCATGAACCACTAGAAATAGTGAAAAACATGGATTTCTCACACATAAATCCAAAAGAGAGTCAAAATCAAGTTCATAACATACAATACATAATATGCAATGGACAACATATCAACCCACTTCTCCAAAGATAATAGCAAAATTTCCATTTTTGGACCGCACTTCTATTCATCAAGAGACACTTACATGAGTATCCATGAGATGGAAACAAATCCTAGCATAACAAATTAATAAATAAAATAATAACCTCTATAATAGGAAAGATACGAAAGTTGATTGCTAAAATTAAAAGAAGAAGCAAAACTATGCAAGTACAAAATACAAGAATAAATTTGCACATGTAGGTGTACTACACACTAAATTATTTTGGAGCCCATTCTATAAGATTGGAGATTCAATTTATACGTGTTAGAACAATGATATAAATTAAATAAAATGCATTTGTTGCTAGGAATTATGAAAGGGTAGTCAAAAAACACTATTTTGTATAGTTTCAAATAAATTTACAGTCAATTGCACCTTGTGTGTGCCTCTATATTTTAGATACATGTCTACTAGAGTAATGTCAAGCACAATATCTAACAAAATTCCTCTATACTTTATAGTGGTTTATTGGTTTTGTAATGCTCTATTTTAGAAGGTTTCAAGGTTTGAAGTAATTCCAAAATGTTTGGAAGTGATTGTTGTGGTTCTACTAAACTTGAATAGACTTACAAAGAAGGCTGGCATATTTTTTATGGTATAGAATACTATTAGAATATTAGATTTCTATAAAGAAAAGAAAATTGGTTTTGGTTTCTCAATAAAGCAGCCTCAAGTTTGATTACAAATGTAAATATCTTAATATTTAGACTTAAAAAAATGTAAATCATGAACTCCAATCTTTTAGAATTTGGAATATATTTCA
The DNA here is from genome assembly GCA_027924645.1 of Cunninghamia lanceolata. Classification (NCBI taxonomy): domain Eukaryota; kingdom Viridiplantae; phylum Streptophyta; class Pinopsida; order Cupressales; family Cupressaceae; genus Cunninghamia; species Cunninghamia lanceolata. The sequence goes on along the minus strand of BSBN01000652.1, from coordinate 1,801,751 downwards.
CATAACTAGCATACAATAACACTTCAAATCCTCAAAATTTTGTTGGTAAAAGTAAATATTTAACAATTATACTAAAGTAATACCATCAAAAGCCCCAAGCTTATGCTCCAAAAAAAAGGACACCTCTGATTGCTATAAAGCATAAGGTAAATAAGATGTAAGGACACTTAACTAGAATCTACTTTCCAAAGTTTGTAGTACATGTGTTTCCTAAGAAGAAGAACAACTTTGAACTATAATTTTTGACAAGTGAAAGTTATGTACACTAGAAATCAACAAGAATAGAAAACTATAAAGGAGCATTTTGACAAGGTAAAAACAATGATGAACCAAATTCTGATAGCACATTGCATAAATGTCTACCATGACATTAGTAACTACAATACCTTTCAAGAATTTATCTTCTTTTATGCTTTGATGGATATCCATACCTTGTTCCCAAGCATATGCTTTTATACATGATACAAGGATGCATTTTGCATAGATCTTTATGATAAAATCTAATACATTTCATTACAAGGACTTAGAATCAATCCCATCAAAAACCTATTGATGAATTGGAAAGGGTAATAGAGTTCTATTTTATACTATTATTACAAGGGATGAAGTGTGTCCAAAGAGAGTTAATTATATCATGTGTTGTGATATTTTGATATTGTACAAAGGATAATTTATAGCTATAATGAATATTGTTGATCATTTCTATTATACTCCTTTGTCTATATCTATATCATAATTGGAGCTGGACCAAAGGCGACAATTTGATTAGGCATTTTTTTGTGTGTTCCAAAGTTGTTGCTGACATAGATTTTGTTATTCTTTGTAGTTTCTAGTAGGTGGCTTAGATGGTAGCATTGTTTTGCTAGAGTTATTTTGACCAAGAAAATTTTCATGATGCAGATGTGCAAAACATGTAGTTAAAGTTGGAATTACTTTTTTTGTGCTTAAATATTCGGTACACCATCTAAATATTTGTACACTTTCCTATCAAGTTGTATGAAATATACATATCATTGAAGATATACTTGGAGATTTGTCAAAGATATTGTGTTTCCCATTGTATTGATAAATTTGTCTTGGTTTTGTTATTCCTGTACCAAAGCAAAGGGCTATCAAAGAATGTACCTTCTTTCCTTTTTTCCTTTTCATTGTTGGAGCCCAAAGCTAAGATGTCACTAACACATAAACTAGTATTAAAAATGATGTAAATGTTATCCACAACTAAAGAACCAAAAAAAATCACTTACCATTTAAATTTTCTAATGGTAAAATGTGAGACTAATGTGTCTTAACATTTAACCTCAAAAAATTATCAATTTCCTAGGTAGACCTAGATGAACAAGGAATTTCAAAAGGTTGATTTTCCAGACTATTGATAGTGTCACCTTGCCCTACAACTATGTGAAAAATATTTTCAAAAATTAGCAAATTTAACAATTAAAGTTTTGAGATTTCCATGTATAAAATATTTATATGTGTCCAGAATTAACTATATTGTATGTGCATCCTCTTCACTTCCATCATTAGTTAAATGGGTGAAAAGGATTGTAAAGATATTGAGATATGTCTAGAATCGATTGTGCTATATAAGCATCATCTTTAATTCTACATGGAGTTGATTCTATATATATATATATATAAAATTTCAACAATCACTGAGAATGACACAACCTTAAGTGGGAAGTAAATGTAACTTTCTTAGCATTGACCGGGTTCAAATCCCCAAATAACATGTTTGTATATCAAATTGA